>JABMCL010000176.1:477500-607500 GCA_018857735.1 Alviniconcha marisindica
TGTTTCAGTGCCCGGGTCCTTAGCTTTATGTTTCAATGTTCAGGTCCTTAGTTTTACACTTCAGTGCCCAGTTCTTAGTTTTACATTTCAGTGCTTGAGTCCTTAGTTTTACGTTTCAGTACTTGAGTCCTTAGTTTTACATTTCAGTGCTCCGTTCTTAGTTTTACATTTCAGTGTTCGGGTCCTTAGTTTTTATGTCTGCTTGAGAACTTAGTTTTATGTTTCAGTGCCTAGTCTTAGTTTTACATTTCATTGCTTGGGTCCTTCGTTTTACTTTCCAGTGCTCGGGTCCTTAGTTTTACATTTCAGTGCTCGGGTCCTTAGTTTTACATTTCAGGGTTGCTTGGGTCCTTAGTTTTACATTTCAGTGCTCGGGTCCTTAGTTTTACATTTCAGTGCTCGGGTCCTTAGTTTTACATTTCAGTGCTCGGGTCCTTAGTTTTACATTTCAGTGCTCGGGTCCTTAGTTTTACATTTCAGTGCTTGGGTCTTTAGTTTTACTTTTCAGTGCCTGAGTCCTTAGTTTTATGTTTCCATGCTTGGGTTCTTACTTTTACATTTCAGTGCTCAGGTCCTTAGTTTTGTTTCAGTGCTTGGGTCCTTAGTTTTACATTTCAGTGCTTGGGTCCTTAGTTTTACATTTCAGTGCTCGGGTCCTTAGTTTTGTTTCAGTGCTTGAGTCCTTAGTTTTATGTTTCAGTGCTCAGGTCTGTAGTTTTAATTTCAGTGCTCAGGTCCTTAGTTTTATGTTTCAGTGCTCAGGTCTTTAGTTGTTGTCAAGTCCTCATTTGGTGTTGTAATGTCAGCATCTGACTTGCTGTGATGTAAAGTCCTTTTCTGTTCTTGTCATGTAAAGGCTTTGTTTGCTATGACACAAAGTCCTAGTTCATGGTAATGTAAGGGAAATATTTGCTGTTGTGTAAAGTCAGTATTTGTTGTTGTAATGTAAAGTCCTTATTGTTGTTGTTAATGTTATGGAAAGTGATATTCGTTGTTGTTAAGATGCAAATATATATTTGTGGTATGTAAAGTCCTTGTTACTATGTAAAGTCATTATTTCTTGTTGTATGTAGTCATGTTGACTGTGTGCATGTGCTGAAACTGTTTTTATTTGATGAGAAATTTAATAAAAAAGCTGAAAGCAGAAAATACACAAAGTGTTTTCTGAAAATGTCAGTTCAAGTTTCAACACCAAGTACTCTTGTTCTGCAGGTTCCTACCCAAGCCTGTTCAAGTACTACAGTGGGTACGTATTGTCAGACTCAGCGGGTTTTAACTAAAAAATAGATATTTGTTTATACTGTACTTGTGTGTGTTGATTTTGCAGGTCTGTGCCATACTTATGTGTTGATTCTCCTGGTCTCTGCCATATTTGTGTGTGTGTTGCTTCTGCTGGTCTCTGCCATATTTGTGTGTGTTGATTCTCCTGGTCTCTGCCATATTTGTGTGTGTGTTGATTCTCCTGGTCTCTGCCATATTTGTGTGTGTTGATTCTCCTGGTCTCTGCCATATTTGTGTGTGTGTTGATTCTCCTGGTTTCTGCCATATTTGTGTGTTGATTCTCCTGGTCTCTGCCATATTTGTGTGTGTTGATTCTCCTGGTATCAGCCATATTTGTGTGTGTTGATTCTCCTGGTCTCTGCCATATTTGTGTGTGTGTTGATTCTCCTGGTCTTTGCCATATTTGTGTGTGTTGATTTCCCTGGTCTCTGCCATATTTGTGTGTGTTGATTCTCCTGGTCTCTGCCATATTTGTGTGTGTGTTGATTCTCCTGGTCTTTGCCATATCTGTGTGTGTTGATTCTCCTGGACTTTGCCATATTTGTGTGTGTTGATTCTCCTGGTCTCAGTCATATTTGTGTGTGTTGATTCTCCTGGTCTCTGCCATATTTGTGTGTGTTGATTCTCCTGGTCTCTGTCCATATTTGTGTGTGTTGATTCTCCTGGTCTCTGCCATATTTGTGTGTGTTGATTCTCCTGGTCTCTGCCATATTTGTGTGTGTTGATTTTCCTGGTCTCTGCCATATTTGTGTGTGTTGATACTCCTGGTCTCTGCTATACTTGTGTGTGTTGATTCTCCTGGTCTCTGCCATATTTGTCTGGTCTCTGCCATATTTGTGTGTGTTGATTCTCCTGGTCTCTGCCATATTTGTGTGTGTTGATTCTCCTGGTCTCTGCCATATTTGTGTCTGTTGATTCTCCTGGTCTCTGCCATATTTGTGTGTGTCTTGGTTCACAGGTTTGTGCCCAGGTTGTGTGAGTGTGGATTATACAGGTCTGTGCTGTACATGCGTGTGTGTGGTGTCTGTTAATTGTGTAGGTGTGTGCCATACTTGTGTGTGTGTGTGTGTTGATTGTGTAGGTCTGTGCCATACTTGGGTGTGTGTTAATTTTACGGGTCTGTCTGTCTGTGTGCGGTGTGTGTTGATTGTATGGGTCTGTGTGGTGTGTGGTGTGTTGATTATGCAGGTCTGTGCCATACTCATCGCGTGTGTCCACGGTGGTGGAGTGGATGAGGTTGCCTGCTGACCGGCGGCCTGACCTGCTGATGCTGTACTTTGATGAACCGGACCACCAGGCTCACACCAGTGGACCGTTCACACCGGAGGTACGATCCTGCCTGAGAGCATCAGCATTAACACTGGGTCTGTGCTGCGTGAAACGGTCATTGACTTGTGGCACAGTCTGCTGTTCCTGATTTTACCCACTGTGGGTGGCAGGATGTGCAAATCCGGTTCCTAACTAACTGTTTTGGGGGTTGGTTTGTGGGTCTGTTTACATGTTGTGATGTTTGTCTGCATGTTGTGTTGTTTGTCTGCATGTTGTGTTGTCTGGGTGTTGTGGTATTTGTCTGTCTGCATGATATTTTGTCTGTCTGCATGTTGTGGTGTCTGCATGTTGTGTCTGTCTGTTTGTCATGTGTCTGCATGTGGTGTCTGTCTGCATGTTGTGTCTGTCTGCATGTGGCGTCTGTCTGCATGTGGCGTCTGTCTGCATGTTGTGGTGTCTGTCTGCATGTTGTGTCTGTTTGCATGTGGCATCTGTCTGCATGTTGTGGTGTCTGTCTGCATGTTGCAGTGTCTGTCTCCATGTGGTGTCTGTGTGATGTGGTGTCTGTCTGCATGATGTGGTGTCTGTCTCCATGTGGTGTCTGTCTCCATGTTGTGTGTCTCCATGTTCTGTCTGTCTGCATGTGGTGTCCGTCTCCATGTGGTGTCTGTCTGCATGTTGTGGTGTCTGCATGTGGTGTCTCTCTGCATGTGGTGTTTGTCTGCATGATGTGGTGTCTGCATGTGGTGTCTGTCTCCATGTGGCGTCTGTCTGCATGTTGTGGTGTCTGTCTCCATGTGGTGTCTGTCTCCATGTTGTGGTGTATGCATGTGGTGTCTGTCTCCATGTGGTGTCTGTTGTAGTGTGTGCATGTTGTGTCTGTCTGCATGTTGTGTCTGTTTATTGTGGTGTCTGCATGTTGTGTCTGTCTGCATATGGTGTGTGTCCGCATGTTGCGGTGTTTCTGTTTGCGGCGTGCAGGTGGACAAGGAGGTGCAGCGTGTAGATGGACTACTGGGAGAGCTGATGGACAGTCTGTACCAACACGACCTGCACCACTGCGTCAACCTGATCCTTCTCTCCGACCACGGTCTGCTCTGTCTTTTCTGCTCACCCCTTACTGTCTCTCCCGCCTACCGTCTTCCTTGTCTTTTCTGTGCGGCAAGGTGTAGACGCCACACAAGGGTGGTACATCAGTTTGCACCTTGTCTCTGATTGCAGCAAGGTGTAGACGCCACACAAGGGTGGTACCTCAGTTTGCGCCTTGTCTATGACTGCAGCAAGGTGTAGACGCCACACAAGGGTGGTACCTCAGTTTGCGCCTTGTCTATGACTGCAGCAAGGTGTAGACGCCACACAAGGGTGGTACGTCAGTTTGCGCCTTGTCTATGATTGCAGCAAGGTGTAGACGCCACACAAGGGTGGTACGTCAGTTTGCGCCTTGTCTCTGATTGCAGCAAGGTGCAGACGCCACACAAGGGTGGTACGTCAGTTTGCGCCTTGTCTCTGATTGCAGACGCCACACAAGGGTGGTACCTCAGTTTGCGCCTTGTCTCTGATTGCAGCAAGATGTAGACGCCACACAAGGGTGGTACGTCAGTTTGCACCTTGTCTCTGATTGCAGCAAGATGTAGACTTCACACAAGGGTGGTACGTCGGTTTGCTACTTGTCTCTGATTGCAGCAAGGTGTAGACGCCACACAAGGGTGGTACGTCAGTTTGCTACTTGTCTCTGATTGCAGCAAGGTGTAGACGCCACACAAGGGTGGTACGTCAGTGATTGCAGCACTGGTCATCAAAAGATTGACTTGCTGTGTCCAGGTCATGGTCACAGCAAGGATTCAAAACTTACTGCAAAAAGATTGTCAGTTCTGTATTATCTGTACCATTGATCTCTTTGCAATCAGACTGGGTGTGTTGGTGGACTGTCACTGATAAACAGAACTGGGTGTGTTGGTGGACAGCCACCGATAAACAGACTGGGTGTGTTGGTGGACTGTTACTGATAAACAGACTGGGTGTGTTGGTGGACTGTTATTGATAAACAGACTAGGTGTGTTGGTGGACTGTTACTGATAAACAGACTGGGTGTGTTGGTGGACTGTTACTGATAAACAGACTGGGTGTGTTGGTGGACTGTTACTGATAAACAGACGAGGTATGTTGGTGGACTGTTACTGATAAACAGACTGGGTGTGTTGGTGGACTGTCACTGATAAACAGACTGGGTGTGTTGGTGGACTGCTACTGATAAGCAGACTGGGTGTGTTGGTGGACTGTTACTGATAAGCAGACTGGGTGTGTTGGTGGACTGTTACTGATAAGCAGACTGGGTGTGTTGGTGGACTGCTACTGATAAGCAGACTGGGTGTGTTGGTGGACTGTCACTGATAAACAGACTGGGTGTGTTGGTGGACTGTTACTGATAAGCAGACCAAATTGAACCTGAGTTGACATATGCTGATGACAGCTGTATCACCAGACAAATAAATGGGGGGGGGGGGATTTTGCCATGCAAGGTGACAGACCTTGTTCATTTGTAGACCAACCAAACAAAAACAGTTCTTTGCTTGCTTGGGCTGTTAGTTTATTTTTGTTTATTGTTTCCGTGTGAACTTGAAAATGAGATTCGACTAATTCGCCTTCTGTTCCCAGGTTTTTCATCAATGTCATGTGACCAAGTGATTGAGCTCAGCAGCTACTTCAACCAAACGGAAAAGGATGAGCTGTATTTTTTCCTGGGGCCCTTTGCTCGTATCAGCAACACCTACACACAGCTCAGGAACGGCAGTGTTGTCGTCTTCCCTCATGCCCCACCCAGTGAGTTGGGGGGGGGGGATATTTATGGGGATGGAGATTTTCTTCAGCTGACCATGCATGGTATTCGGTTGGACATAGGTGCTTTTGGCTTTCATGCAAAAGATCCCTGGGCAGTTGAAAATGAGGTTAGAATGTCAGGGCAAAAATGGTGGGTTTGCACTACTGTGGCTACATCAGGGCAAAAATGATGGGGTTTGCACTACTGTGGCTACATCTTCTGAAAGCAAAGCAGTTCATACTTTGTGTATGGCAAGCACACATTCCTACACTTGCCACTGTGTGCAAAACTCTGGAAACAGAGAGCTGGTCACTAGAGGGGGGTTGGGAGGCAGAATTGTAATTGTGGGTGACAGGGGGGTGGGAGGGAGTCATGAGAGTGGGTGACAGGGGGGGGGAGGGAGTCATGAGAGTGGGTGACAGGGGGTGGGATTTAGTCATGAGAGTGGGTGACAGGGGGTGGGATTTAGTCATGAGAGTGGGTGACAGGGGTGGGATTTAGTCATGAGAGTGGGTGACAGGGGTGGGATTTAGTCATGAGAGTGGGTGACAGGGGTGGGATTTAGTCATGAGAGTGGGTGACAGGGGTGGAGGGAGTCATGAGAGTGGGTGACGGGGTGGGAGGGAGTCATGAGAGTGGGTGACGGGGTGGGGGAGTCATGAGAGTGGGTGACAGGGGTGGGATTTAGTCATGAGAGTGGGTGACAGGGGGGTGGGAGGGAGTCATGAGAGTGGGTGACAGGGGTGGGATTTAGTCATGAGAGTGGGTGACAGGGGGTGGGAGGGAGTCATGAGAGTGGGTGACAGGGGTGGGATTTAGTCATGAGAGTGGGTGACAGGGTTGGAGGGAGTCATGAGAGTGGGTGATGGGGTGGGATTTAGTAATGAGAGTGGGTGACGGAGTGGGATTTAGTCATGAGAGTGGGTGACAGGGGTGGGATTTAGTCATGAGAGTGGGTGACAGGGGGTGGGATTTAGTCATGAGAGTGGGTGACAGGGGTGGGATGTAGTCATGAGAGTGGGTGACAGCATGCATGCGTGCCTTGTGTGTGTGTTTCCAGTGTCCATCCAAGATGTTCAGCAGCATCTGCAGTGTGTGGACCACATGAAGGTTTACGCTAAAACAGACCTGCCCAAACGTCACCATTATGTTCACAACGATCGCATCGATGACATCATCCTGGACCCTGCCATCAACTGGACCGTGTCAGAGTAAGTGCCGGTGTTGGCTTGTTCTCTGTTTCCTGGCTGGGTACAGTCTGCTGTGAAACTGACCCTTTAGCACGGCTCGATGCAGCGCCGTTCAGCCCTAACATTGCCTGCAGTGTAGACACCTGCAGTGATGTGGAGTGGCTGTGTGTGTTTCAGTGAGGAGTGGCTGTGTGTGTTTCAGTGGGGAGTGGCTGTGTGTGTTTCAGTGAGGAGTGGCTGCGTGTGTTTCAGTGAGGAGTGGCTGCGTGTGTTTCAGTGAGGAGTGGCTGCGTGTGTTTCAGTGAGGAGTGGTTGCGTGTTTCAGTGAGGAGTGGCTGTGTGTGTTTCAGTGAGGAGTGGCTGTGTGTGTTTCAGTAAGGATGGCTGTGTGTGTTTCAGTAAGGAGTGGCTGTGTGTGTTCAGTAAGCAGTGGCTGTGTGTGTTTCAGTGAGGAGTGGCTGCGTGTGTTTCAGTAAGGAGTGGCTGTGTGTGTTTCAGTAAGGAGTGTGTTTCAGTGAGGAGTGGCTGTGTGTGTTTCAGTGAGGAGTGGCTGTGTGTGTTTCAGTAATGAGTGGCTGTGTGTGTTTCAGTAAGGAGTGTGTTTCAGTGAGGAGTGGCTGTGTGTGTTTCAGTGAGGAGTGGCTGTGTGTGTTTCAGTAAGGAGTGGCTGTGTGTGTTTCAGTAAGGAGTGTGTTTCAGTGAGGAGTGGCTGTGTGTGTTTCAGTAAGGAGTGTGTTTCAGTAAGCAGTGGATGTGTGTTTCAGTAAGCAGTGGATGTGTGTTTCAGTAAGCAGTGGCTGTGTGTTTCAGTAAGGTCAACGCACGGTACTGCACTGGTGGTTCTCATGGCTGGGACAACACCTACAGGGCTATGGAGGTATCACTGACACTCTGCCAGTGTGTGTCTGTGACATCTCTGTCAACAGTCTTTCTCTGTGACATCACTGTCAACAGTCTTTGTTTGTGACCTCACTGTCAACTGTATTTGTGACATCATTGTCAACTGTCTTTGTTACATCACTGTCAACAGTCTTTCTCTGTGACATCACTGTCAACAGTCTTTCTCTTTGACATCACTGTCAACAGTCTTTGTGACATTGCTGTTAACAATCTTTGTGATATCACTGTCAACAGTCTTTATTCTTTCCATCACTGTCCACAGTCTTTGTTTTTACGTTGCTGTCGGTGAGTCTTTGCTCTCTACACCACTGTCAGTGAGTCTTTGTTCTCTGTTCTTTACTCAGACTGATTGACATTTTTGCTGTGTGCCTGTTGGCATGGCAACACGAGGAAAAAGCTCATGTACACACCACAATAATGTGACTGACTGGTTGTGTAGGTGTGTGCTGGCTGACCTGCCAGTGCCAGCAAAAAACCAGTGTGCACACCAGAGTAACACTGCCTGGTTGACACATTCTGTGTATGCCTGTTTCTGTAGCAGCACAAACACCAGAGTAACGCTGCCTGGTTGACACATTCTGTGTGTGCCTGTTGCCGTAGCAGCACAAACACCAGAGTAACACTCCCACTGGTTGACACATTCTGTGTGTGCCTGTTGCCGTAGCAGCACAAACACCAGAGTAACACTCCCACTGGTTGACACATTCTGTGTGTGCCTGTTGCCGTAGCAGCACAAACACCAGAGTAACACTCCCACTGGTTGACACATTCTGTGTGTGCCTGTTGCCGTAGCAGCACAAACACCAGAGTAACGCTGCCTGGTTGACACATTCTGTGTGTGCCTGTTGCCGTAGCAGCACAAACACCAGAGTAACACTCTGCCCGGTTGACACATTCTGTGTGTGCCTGTTGCCGTAGCAGCACAAACACCAGAGTAACGCTGCCTGGTTGACACATTCTGTGTGTGCCTGTTGCCGTAGCAGCACAAACACCAGAGTAACACTCCCACTGGTTGACACATTCTGTGTGTGCCTGTTGCCGTAGCAGCACAAACACCAGAGTAACGCTGCCTGGTTGACACATTCTGTGTGTGCCTGTTGCCGTAGCAGCACAAACACCAGAGTAACGCTGCCTGGTTGACACATTCTGTGTGTGCCTGTTGCCGTAGCAGCACAAACACCAGAGTAACACTCCCACTGGTTGACACATTCTGTGTGTGCCTATTGCCATAGCAGCACAAAAAGACAGCTGATACCTGCACCAAGCACTGATTTGTTTCTCTCCAGGCGCTCTTCCTTGGCTATGGGCCTGCCTTCAAGAATGGGGAGACGGTGGAGGCTTTTGAGAATATTGAACTTTACAACATGATTTCAGGTGAGCAGATGCTCAGTGCTGTACTTGTTGTTTCAAATTGCTAATACACGCTTTCAACCTAAAAAATGGGATGACATTTCCAAGAGCAAGTGGTTAAATCAAGTTTTGCTTCAAACCGGTGTCGCTCACATCAAAGGTTTCTGAAGAACCCTGCAGATGGTGTGACCTTGCTCGCAGATCCTTCTTGTCAAACCGTCAGGTACATCAGGTCTTCCCTAAGCACCACACAAGCGGTGTGACCTTGCTTGTTGATATCTGTCCTTTTTGTCAAACCAGTGTCAGTTACGTCAGACCTTACCTAAGAACCATGCAGGTGGTATGACTAGCTTGCAGATCCTTCTTGTCAAACCAGGAGGGAGGGGTGGCAGCATGGATTGAGGGAGGGGTGGCAGCATGGATTGAGGGAGGGGTGGCAGCATGGATTGAGGGAGGGGTGGCAGCATGGATTGAGGGAGGGGTGGCAGCATGGATTGAGGGAGGGGTGGCAGCATGGAGGATTGAGGGAGGGGTGGCAGCATGGATTGAGGGAGGGGTGGCAGCATGGATTGAGGGAGGGGTGGCAGCATGGATTGAGGGAGGGGTGGCAGCATGGAGGATTGAGGGAGGGAGTCCTCTTTGAGGGGAGGTGGACAGCACTGGGAGGAGGGGAAAGGGGGGGGGGTGTAATACAGGAGTATTTTTAAAGTGTAATAGCCTGCTAGTGCTGTTACAGTGTGATTTTTGTGGACCGAAACTTATCCATTCTCGTTCAGTCTTACCTCTGTAAAAGCCTAGACATCTTCTTATGGCTGTTTTATCATCTTTAAAAAAAAAAATCAGATCTTCTGGAAATCCAGCCGGCCTCCAACAACGGCACAGAGGGGAGCCTAGATCACCTGCTGTGGCAGACCTTCAACAGGACTCGCCAGGCCGCTTCCCACTACAGCAACGCATCTCTCAGCACCAGTGTCACCGTGGCAACCACCTGTAATTGCACACTGCAACCTACTCAGGTTGGTATAAAAACCCAGCTGGTGTTCCCACCTGGAATGTGTCTCTAATATGCTTTTAGCATCTGAGGACATTAAACAAAAACAGAACGAACTATCCACCTGGAAAAAACAGCTGTCAGTTGTGTTCATCACCTGTTGCAGCAGTGTTTCACCTTTACTGTGGATGTCTTGCACTGAACAGATTCTGGTGTTTTACTTTGCTTGTGCATTTTCTGCCTACACTGAATTGATGGTGGTATTTCACATTGATTGTGCATTTTTTACACTGAACTGATGGTGGTGTTTTACCGTTTTCATGGTTTTGCCTGAATGGACGCTGATATTTTAACTCGATTGTAATGGTTTGACCTGCATTGTCACACTTAGTGATTTGTTTTACCTTGACTGTAAACAGTTTGTCCTGAATTGTCACAGTTAGTGATTTGTTTTACCTTGACTGTAAACAGTTTGTCCTGAATTGTCACAGTTAGTGATTTGTTTTACCTGGACTGTAAACAGTTTGTCCTGAATTGTCATTGTTAGTGGTGTTTTATTTTACCTTGACTGTAAACGGTTTGTCCTGAATTGTCACAGTTAGTGGTGTTTTATTTTACCTTGACTGTAAACAGTTTGTCCTGAATTGTCATTGTTAGTGGTGTTTTATTTTACCTTGCCTGTAAACTGTTTGTCCTGAATTGTCACAGTTAGTGGTGTTTTATTTTACCTTGACTGTAAACAGTTTGTCCTGAATTATCACAGTTAGTGGTGTTTTATTTTACCTTGACTGTAAACGGTTTGTCCTGAATTGTCACAGTTAGTGGTGTTTTATTTTACCTTGACTGTAAACGGTTTGTCCTGAATTGTCACAGTTAGTGGTGTTTTATTTTACCTTGACTGTAAACGGTTTGTCCTGAATTGTCACAGTTAGTGGTGTTTTATTTTACCTTGACTGTAAACGGTTTGTCCTGAATTGTCCCAATTAGTGGTGTTTTATTTTACCTTGACTGTGAACGGTTTGTCTTGAACTGTCACAGTTAGTAATTTATTTTACCTTGACTGTAAACTGTTTGTCCTGAATTGTCACAGTTAGTGGCGTTTTATTTTACCTTGTCTGTAAACGGTTTGTCCTGAATTGTCACAGTTAGTGGTGTTTTATTTTACCTTGATTGTGAACGGTTTGTCTTGAACTGTCACAGTTAGTAGTGTTTTATTTTACCTCGACTGTGACAGGGTGACATCGCTAGGTCACTGGTGACAATGGAAGTCACAGGGTGACATGGCTGGGTCATTGGTGACAGTGGAAATCACAGGGTGACATCGCTGGGTCACTGGTGACAATGGAAGGTCACAGGGTGACATTGTGAGGACTTGTACCTGCGGTGTGGAGCATGACTTCAAACTCGCTCTTTTCTCTCCCTTGTTTCAGTCAGTGGACTCCATCGCGCAGGCGCTCAGCTTGCAGAATGTGTCGGACGTCAGCCAGGCAGCCTTGCCCTTCGGTGCGCCGCTGCTGATGACGCCCGGCGTGACGGACGTTTCACTCCTCTACCAACCCACCCACGTCACTGCCTACAGCTCCGCTCGCCATTTACCGCTCTGGGTTTCTGCTTCTGTCACACCGTCCATGGTAAACCCCCCCACTGATCTGTCTGTTAACACTGGCCGCTGCGGATTTCTGCTTCCATATTATTGTTAGTGGTGGCCCCTGCCTCCCCCCCCCCGCCCCCCCCCAGCCATCCCCAATGTTTTTCTGTTACATCGGCCACTCTGGGTTTCTGCTACCAGTCACACCATGAGTGGTAACCTTCATTTCCTCATTTGTTCTGTTAGCGCTGGCCGCTCTGGGTGTCTGCTTCCGTCACACACTCGGTGATACCCCCACCCCCTCCCCCCACCCACCAGTTTGTGTCTGTAAACGCTGGCCACTCTGGGTGTCTGCTTCCGTCACACACTCGGTGATACCCCCACCCCCTCCCCCCACCCACCAGTTTGTGTCTGTAAACGCTGGCCGCTCTGGGTGTCTGCTTCTGTCGCTCCATCAGTGGTAACCTCCCTACCCCATGATTTGTTCTGGCATCCATTGTCAGTTTTCTGTCGGCAGAGGCCACAACACACAGAGGCCACACTGTGTCACGGTGAAACTGTCATGGCTGCCCCCTTACATGCCACCTGCACACAAGAAACGGTTTCTTCTGCAGGAAGTGCCGGTGCTGTGGCAAAAGTCCTCCTCTGTACAAAGCCTAGTTCAACATGCTTATAGCCGGCATGCTTAACCCGCTGTCCCACCTTCAGCTTTGTCACAGACTGTTTCCTTTGTCACAGACTGTTTCCTTTGTCACAGACTGTTTCCTCTGTCACAGACTGTTTCCTGTCACCTTTGACACAGACTGTTTTCTTTAGTGCTCCTGTTTCTGTTTGCAGGTGAAAGGTGATGTGTCCCCGGTCAGCTGTGCTGTGGAGGATGCACGCCTGTCTGACCCACGCCAGTGTGACAATCTTCAGCAGCAGCCTGACAACGTCACTTACATCTCCCTTCTTCCCTCAGGTAAGGTCCCCTCTTCTCCGTTCTTCCCTCAGGTAAGGTCCCCTCTTCTCCCTTCTTCCCTCAGGTAAGGTCCCCTCTTCTCCCTTCTTCCCTCAGGTAAGGTCCCCTCTTCTCCCTTCTTCCCTCAGGTAAGGTCCCCTCTTCTCCCTTCTTCCCTCAGGTAAGGTCCCTTCTTCTCCCTTCCCTCAGGTAAGGTCCCCTCTTCTCCCTTCTTCCCTCAGGTAAGGTCCCCTCTTCTCCCTTCTTCCCTCAGGTAAGGTCCCCTCTTCTCCCTTCTTCCCTCTGGTAAGGTCCCCTCTTCTCCCTTCTTCCCTCAGGTAAGGTCCCTTCTTCTCCCTTCCCTCAGGTAAGGTCACCTCTTCTCCTTTCCCTCAGGAAAGTCCCCTCTTCTCCCTTCTTCCCTCAGGTAAGGTCCCCTCTTCTCCCTTCTTCCCTCAGGTAAGGTCCCCTCTTCTCCCTTCTTCCCCCAGGTAGGGTCCCCTCTTCTCCCTTCTTCCTTCAGGTAAGGTCCCCTCTTCTCCTTTCTTCCCTCAGGTAAGGTCCCCTCTTCTCCCTTCTTCCCCCAGGTAGGGTCCCCTCTTCTCCCTTGTTCCTTCAGGTAAGGTCCCCTCTTCTCCTTTCTTCCCTCAGGTAAGGTCACCTCTTCTCCCTTCTTCCCCCAGGTAGGGTCCCCTCTTCTCCCTTCTTCCTTCAGGTAAGGTCCCCTCTTCTCCCTTCTTCCTTCAGGTAAGGTTCCCTCTTCTCCCTTCCCTCAGGTAAGGTCACTTCATCTCCCTTCTTCCCCCAGGTAAGGTCGCTCATCTTGCCTGTGCCTTTGGATAAGGTCACTGGAGTCACCCTGGTGCCTTTGGTTATTTGGTAAAGGTAATTTCATCAAATGGCATTTTGCTTTTGGTAAAGGTAATTTCATCAAATGGCATTTGGCTTTGGTAAAGGCAATTTCATCAAATGGCATGTGGCTTTTGGTAAAGGCAATTTCATCAAATGGCATGTGGCTTTTGGTAGAGGCAATTTCATCAAATGGCATTTGGCTTTTGGTAAAGGTCATTTCAATCAAATGGTATTTGGCTATTGATAAAGGTCATTGTTCAAACAGAAAATTGGCAACTTTGTTGTAAATTGTAAATGTTGTGCAAAATGCTAGCCTTGTTACCCACAAACACTGGAACTGTTTCAAATGAAAATTTGGGGAAACTTCTGAGAAACAGGGTGGACAGCATACTGGCTTTCCTAAACACCCCTCCCCCCCAAAAAAAAAAAACAACAACAACAACAACAACAACAACACACAAAAAAGCCAAAAACCTCAAACACCAGCAAAACACAAATGAGCCTTGAAGTTGTGAGCATCAACTTTTCAGTCACATATTTCATATACTTCAGCATACAAAGCTAGTTCCAGTTTCCACCCAGTACTGGATATTGGGTGTGTTGGCGGCACAGACTTTTCTGCACATTCCAATGTAACGCTACATTGTGAAGCGCAGGATTAATCTACAGCTTAGCTGACCAGTACTGGGCGCTGGTGCCGTAGTGATACCAAGCTGGCACTGGGAGGGTTAATCTTGAATATTTTGTGTGTACGTGATTCATGATTACCCATTTCCCAAAATAGAACAGCCACAAAATGATTTTATTTTCACTGTTTTTTTCAGCGTACGAGCTTGGAGCAACAGCAGCTCTTCTCTCCAGTCACATTCCCATGCAGCAGATCTTCTACACAGGTGTAGTATTGTGATCTACACAGATGTAATATTGTGATTACACAGGTGTAGTATTGTGATCTGCACAGGTGTAGTATTGTGATATACACAGGTGTAGTACTGTGATCTACACAGGTGTAATATTGTGATTACATAGGTGTAGTATTGTGATCTGCACAGGTGTAGTATTGTGATTACACAGGTGTAGTATTGTGATCTGCACAGGTGTAGTATTGTGATATACACAGGTGTAGTACTGTGATCTACACAGGTGTAATATTGTGATTACATAGGTGTAGTATTGTGATCTGCACAGCTGTAGTATTGTGATTACACAGGTGTAGTATTGTGATTACACAGGTTTAGTACTGTGATATACACTGGTGTAGTATTGTGATTACACAGGTGTAGTATTGTGACCTACACAGGTGTAGTATTGTGATTACACAAGTGTAGTATTGACAGTTCATCAATGTTTACTGTTTATGTAGCCCATCCATTTCTACAGTCTTTATTTAGCTCATCCATTTGTAGAATCTCTGTTTAGCTCATCCATTTGTAGAATCTCTGTTTGGCTCATCCGTTTGTGTGATCTCTGTTTAGCTTATCCGTTTGTGTGATCTCTGTTGTGTCATCACACACACTGATGAACTATATAATGGCCATACAAAATGGTGAGCCAAATAATGACCACACAAACTGATGAGCTATCCTCAGTTTGTATGGTCATTATTTGGCTCACCATTTTGTATGGTTATTATTTAGCTCATCAGTGTGTATGATCTTTAATGGGGTCGTCAGTCATCAGTTTGTACAATCTTTGTTTAGCTGCTCAGTTTGTATCATGTCCTAATAAAAGACATTAACTTTTTGATGTGAAAACCGAAGGGCAGAAAAATGGAGAAAAACACACACCGGTCCCTTCAAGATGTGTTTCTTTTTCTTGCTTTGATAATCTGTGGATAACGAGTTGTGTACCTGTTTGACAGGTGTGTGGCAGGCACTGCAGACCTACCTGGGTAACTGGAGCGTAGGTTATCAGGACCTGAACGTTGTGGCTGGACCAGCCTTTGATGTCAACAGCGACGGGCTGGTCGACACCCTGAATGACACAGACAGGTGAGAGGAAGTTTTCATGTTGGAAACGAATGCAGGCATGACATGATTTTATGAACAAAATATATTGATCCATGATTTTATATTTCACCTTGACCAAATTGTGAACAACACATTCTGAGTGGGGTTTGTCTCTGGCTGCTCGGAAGAGCAGCGCATGTTCCTACAGTTATGTGTGCATGATGCCCATTTAAAACATTTCTTTTTATTGTTGAGTGCAGTTTAGCCTCCTGCTGACATTGACGCTGGTCTTTCAACTTTTTCATTCTCAGATTGAACATCAGCATCCCAACACATGTTTTTGTGATCGCCACACGATGCACAAACAGCCGTCGGTCGTTGAAACAATGCAGCATCCTGCAGACCTTGACTTTCATTCTGCCCCAGATGGACACGTCACGGGAGTTCAACTGTCAGGTACTGTCCAGTGTGACTGCTTCACAGCTCACTTCTCTTCACGATGCTGTCTGTGTGCTCAGGAACTTGTCATTGCTCGTCTACTGTGGCATTAAGCCACACATTTCTCTGATAATAATCTTGAATCTGCATGCACTCTCCATCTCTCAGAATTGTTTCCCCAGCATTAGCACAGGTTTACAGACACCCAAGAGGAGAAAATATGCAGAAATGGAAGGAGGTGGGGTGGGGGGTGGGGGGGAGAGATAAGGAGAGAATGGGTACAAAGTAAACCTTTTCAAGACTATCCTAAAAATAGAACAATCCGGGTATGTTGCATTGGGACATTTGACGAGGTCAGTTTTCATGCATGTAGAAAAGTGCTTCCTAAAGAAAGTGCTAGCTAGATTTCCACTGTACTTTGTTTATGGTTGAGTATTTGCATGCAAATCCGCCATACCTGGTTCTGTTCTCTGCTATGCAGACACTGGGAGACTACCTGGTGGACAACGAGGCCAGAGTGCGTGATGTGGAACTTCTCACAGGCCTGCACTTCTTCCCCGCCCTGCCCTTCACTCAGGCCGTGGCCATGAGGACTTACCTGCCGAGCGGTCTCTGGCCGCTCTAGTCTCTGTGGGTGTTGGGGGGGGGGGGGGGGGGGGGTATCTACACCTTCCTAGTTGTCTCTGGCCACTGTAGTCAAATTGTGTGGGTGGGTAGGTCTGTCTACACCTTTGTGGTCTGTTGCCACTGCTGTCTGTGCAAGGGGAGAGGAGGTAGGTGTTTTCATCTTTGTAGGGGTATGTGGCCACTGCTTCAGGTGGGTGTTACATCGATATCTTGTTGATCTGTGGCCACTGCTTCATGTGTGTGTTACACAGACATCTTGTTGGTGATATGTGGCCACTGCTTCAGGTGTGTTACATATATATGCATCTTGGTGATCTGTGGCCACTGCTTCAGGTGTGTGTTACATATATATGCATCTTGGTGATCTGTGGCCACTGCTTCAGGTGTGTTACACAGACATCTTGTTGGTGATCTGTGGCCACTGCTTCAGGTGTGTTACACAGACATCTTGTTGGTGATATGTGGCCACTGCTTCAGGTGTGTTACATCGGTATCTTGTTGATCTGTGGCCACTGCTTCAGGTGGGTGTTACATCGATATCTTGTTGATCTGTGGCCACTGTGTCAAGGGGGTGTTACATCGATATCTTGTTGGTGATCTGTGGCCATTGCTTCAGGTGTGTGTTACATAGACATCTTGTTGGAGATCTGTGGCCACTGCTTCAGGTGTGTGTTACATATATATATACATCTTGGTGCTCTGTGACCACTGCTGTGCACGTTATCCATCTGCCTACTGATCTGTGCCCTTTGTTCTGTGTTGTATCTCTTCCTACTGAGTTATTGCCCCGATATAACCGCACTGGTCGACTGGGTGTAAAACACCAAGTTACTTACTCCTACTGATCTGTGGCCACTGTTCTGTGTGTGTGTGTGTGCCAGCTCTGTGTAGCATACACCTAGTGATCTGTGGCCGGCAACATCCACTTTTAGCCCTGTCAGTTTGCTGTCCTCAAATGGTTTGAGAATGAGTGTGTGCGTGTGCTTGTGTGTACCACTGGCATAGTATGGAATGAACTAATATGTGTATATGCCAGCTGTAGTGCATACTTCAAGTTCATTCCATCCACACACATGCACGCACACACATATTCTCATCCGTGGCCAGTTGTGTGTGGTATACAACCTACCTGTGATCAATGGCCACTGTTGTGTGTCTGTTATGCATCTACCAGGTGATATCTGTGGCCACTGGTCTGTGTGTGCCTAAAACTGCTATAGGTGGGGAGGGGTATAAATCTTCCTAATGGTCTGTGGTCGGTTTGGTGTGTGTTTGGGGTATGCTTATACCTAGTGGTCTGTGCATTTGCCATTTGTGAGTGTTACATCTTTCTATTAGTCTGTGGCCACTGTGGTGCATGTTGTACGGTGTACATCTTCCTATTAGTTTGTGGCCACTGTAGTGTGTTGTACGGTGTACATCTTCCTATTAGTTTGTGGCCACTAGTGTGTTGTAGGGTGTACATCTTTCTATTAGTCTGTGGCCACTGTCGTGCATGTTGTACGCTGTACATCTTCCTATTAGTTTGTGGCCACTGTAGTGTGTTGTACGGTGTACATCTTCCTATTAGTTTGTGGCCACTGTGGTGCGTGTTGTACGGTGTACATCTTTCTATTAGTCTGTGGCCACTGTGGTGCGTGTTGTACGGTGTACATCTTCCTATTAGTTTGTGGCCACTGTAGTGTGTTGTAGGGTGTACATCTTCCTATTAGTTCGTGGCCACTAGTGTGTTGTAGGGTGTACATCTTCCTATTAGTTTGTGGCCACTGTAGTGTGTTGTAGGGTGTACATCTTCCTATTAGTTTGTGGCCACTAGTGTGTTGTAGGGTGTACATCTTCCTATTAGTTCGTGGCCACTGTAGTGTGTTGTAGGGTGTACATCTTCCTATTAGTTTGTGGCCACTGTAGTGTGTTTTGGGGTGTACCTCTTCCTAGTTATCTGTGGCCACTGGTGTGTTGTGGGGTGGGGAATACACCCTCAAGTGATCTGCAGCCACGTGTGTAAGTCACCCAAACTGCCCATGCATAAACCCCACTGTGCAAGTCACCCAAACTGCCCATGCATAAACCCCACTGTGTAAGTCACCCAAACTGCCCATGCATAAACCCCACTGTGTAAGTCACCCAAACTGCCCATGCATAAACCCCACTGTGTAAGTCATCCAAACTGCCCATGCATAAACCCCACTGTGTAAGTCACCCAAACTGCCCATGCATAAACCCCACTGTGTAAGTCACCCAAACTGCCCATGCATAAACCCCACTGTGCAAGTCACCCAAACTGCCCATGCATAAACCCCACTGTGTAAGTCACCCAAACTGCCCATGCATAAATCCTACTGTGTAAGTCACCCAAACTGCCCATGCATAAACCCCACTGTGTAAGTCACCCAAACTGCCCATGCATAAATCCTACTGTGTAAGTCACCCAAACTGCCCATGCATAAACCCTACTGTGTAAGTCACCCAAACTGCCCATGCATAAACCCCACTGTAAGTCACCCAAACTGCCCATGCATAAACCCTACTGTGTAAGTCACCCAAACTGCCCATGCATAAACCCCACTGGCGAAGACTGCATGACATAAATCAATCACGGCATCTGGGCCAAGGCCAGGGAATACCAGTGTATGCAGTCACCCAGAACAGGCTATTAAAGGCGTACCAGTGTCCATGGAATCAGCCTGTATTCTACCCATTACATCGCCCACTATTCCATCACTTTAAAAGAATATGTACCAAACAATTGCCCAGTACTCCAGATCAAAAGAATGCACCAGAGTTCAGTGACCAAACAATAAAATCTAAAGTGCTTGTTACACATTTGCAAAAACAAAAAAATCCTGGTTATGCATATATGCAAAAGATTTTTCCTGGTTATGTGTTTGCAATTTTTTTAATAATTTATTTTTTATGTCTTTTCTGCAGATTTTCCTCTTAACACCTTGACTTTCAATTCAGACTCGGCCACAAGATCAAAAACAAATAAAAAATGTCAACAAAGTTTTTTAACATTCCTCTTAACACTCTTTCAATTCAGACTTTGTCACAAGAGCAGAAAGACACAAGAACTGTCAACAAAGTTCCTGCATTCTGCAAAGAACTGCTGTTATTGCTAGTCAGAGTGCCCGTTGTGTTACTACGCCTTTGATAAAAATAAAAATAAATGTTGCTACACACCAGTTTTTTCTCTACAAATTGCAACAATTTTTTCACATGGCAAAAATCAGAAATTGGACAATCTTGCCATTTTTGTTGGGGTGGGTGGGATCAGCACTGAATTCACACCAGTGCTTAATGTTTGTCAACTCTGTTGAATTGTTATGAAAATGGCAAATCACAAATTCCAAGTTTTGTGGAGGTGGAATGCTCCTTAAATTTCCCATTGGGCAGTTTTCCACCTGAATTTAGATGACTGACCTTTGTTGTGACAATTAAGCAGCTCCACAATACTGATCACAGATACACATTTTGACCAAGCCAGTGACAGGTATAAATTCAGCTGATGAAAGTATGGTTGTGTGCTGTTGGGTACATTGCAGCATTTGGGTATCTGGCATAAATGATTGCTTTGGAGAAGGAAGTGATTTTGTTCCACTGTGTATGATGTACCTATCCCTATGTACCCCGTTTTGCATAACATGTAAGCAGACATAATTTCATTCATTGAATCATTGAAATTATGCACTGTATTTTAGAAGAAAAAAATCAGGAAATTGTTTTGTTGCGATTGATATCAAATAAATATATTATATGACAGTGTTCCCCTGAAAAAGAACACAATCATTTCACAATACAAATAGCTAATCTTCAATCAGCAAAATACTAATAGCTAATCTTCAATCAGCATAATACTAATCTTCAATCAGCATAATACTAATAGCTAATCTTCAATCAGCATAATACTAATCTTCAATCAGCTGGGTTACATTTGGGTTTCTTTAACGTTTACACAATCCACAGAACAAATCTATACAATGGATTATGTATGTGTTTCGGGGTTGTTGTGTCTTTCAAGGTGTGTGGGAGAAAGTTGGTATGGGTGTGCATTAGCAATGCAAATGGTGATCTTTCAAGGTGTGTGTGGGAGAAAGTTAAAGCGTCAACTTGTGTGTTGCCCAAACCCCCACTGGCCCAACCCGAAAACCAGCACAGAGAGCACTGTTGTCAGTGTGTGTCAGAAGTGTGCCGACCTGACCAACCCAGCATCAGAAGTGTGCTGACCTGACCAACCCAGCATCAAAAGTGTGCCGACCTGACCAACCCAGCATCAGAAGTGTGCTGATCTGACCAATCCAGCATCAGAAGTGTGCCGACCTGACCAATCCAGCATCAGAAGTGTGCCGACCTGACCAATCTAGCATCAGAAGTGTGCCGACCTGACCAATCCAGCATCAGAAGTGTGCAGACTCAACCAACCCAGTCTGAGATGTGTACCTGCCAGAAAAGCACAGTTGCCAGTCTCTTCCCCAGCTCTGCCGTTGAAAGTTTCAGTGTTGGTTTGATTGTCGATGTGTCTGTACCACCAGTGTTTGGCCACTCACAACCCACCCTGAAGTATTGCATTCCAAGCAAGCCACACACTTTATAGACACACACACACACACACACACACACACTGGTTCTTGTTTACTCTTGCGTGAATTTCACCACTGACTTGATATACACAATGCTTCACAGACACACACTTTGGTTCCATCTTTTTTTCCTTGTTGACAATGTGCACATCATCGTGGGGCATCGCATCCAACCGCTACAGTACTTGAAACAGCGTCACACTCGATCACACTTTTTTTCCTAAGTGAAGTTCAAATCAAGTCACAAGCTGCATACCAAAGGATAAATAAATGTTAACCCACTTGGCCCCAGACTGCCTGCTCTTTTGCCTTACTGCACAACCCAAGACCGCCCGGTAGCGGCTGGCTAGCAGATGATCTGTACTAGCATCTCGGCTTATGCCAATAGGAACGGGATTCTCGTGAGACTTGTAGCCTCGTTTCTGCTATTGTTATCTACTTCCAGTGATGTCCTTTGTTCGAAGTTCGATTGAGTTTGAGAGACGCTGTGAATTTTCAAAGTTGCAATATAGACACATGATAGATGCACGAAAACAAACAAAAGCCCGACTATTAGCAATGGCGTTGGAGCTTCATCCTTTGAGATTTGAACTGCAAATTTGGCTCAGTCACTTACCGTGGGCACCCTGACAAACTCACGGAGCTTCATCTTTGGAGTTTCAAACTGGAAATTTTGCAAAGTCGGTTACCCCGTAGGTACCCCAAAACCTGACATTCAGATGCAGATATTTCTGACTTGGGATTATTTTTTTTGGTGTGCTTTTATTTTTGCATGTAAAAAATCAAAACCTGTTGGATATACAAGAACACTGTATTTGCAAACTGGGAAAAATACGAAGTGAGCCGAAACTCTTTGGTGTTTATTATTGATTTTTAAAGTTGTATACCGGGCTCATTTGACACAGTTACTTCCCTTCGCATGGGATTTCGTAGCAAAAGAGCAGCGGCTGGTGTGGGGCCAAGTGGGTTAAATAGTGAATAAATGGTGAAGGTCTGAATTCAGACTGGCTTTAGTTCTGCTGTGAGGATGCCTGTGCCAGCCACACGTACAAACATGTACATTAAAGTCTAGTGAAGGGTTGGCAGCTCTGAGTACACACAAAATCTAATTACTACACTTAAAATCTGCTTTTGCTACACTTAAGTCTAGTGAAGGATTGGCAGCTGTCTTGTATACATTTCACTTGTGATTCCCAACGCTTCACACACACACAAAACCATGTCTTGTATACATTTCACTTGTGATTCCCAATGCTTCACACACACACAAAACCATGTCTTGTATACATTTCACTTGTGATTCCCAATGCTTCACACGCACAAACCATCTGTCTTGTATACATTTCAATTATGATTCCCAATGCTTCACACACACACACACACAAAACCATTTGTCTTGTATACATTTCACTTGTGATTCCCAATGCTTCACACACACACAAAGCCATCCGTCTTGCTCTGCCGTTAGCACCATCACCTAGTGCAGAATTGTACGCACCATATCCACTGCCACCCCCTCATGTCTACAAGCAACACATCACCAATCACCAGACCTCTGAAACGGAATCTTCAACACGCGTGGCTGAGCAGTCTCCTTCACCATGGGCAGTGAGCGAGTATCGCACGCTTGGCTGGGTTCAGCAGTCTCCTTCACCACGGGCAGTGAGCGAGTATCGCACGCTTGGCTGAGCAGTCTCCTTCACCACGGGCAGTGAGCGAGTATCGCATGTTTGGCTGGGTTCAGCAGTCTCCTTCACCTCGGGCAGTGAGCGAGCACCGGAGGCAGGGTTGGAGCTGTGTGCTGCGAGCCCACCAGGTGCAGCGCAGCTGTCCCGCTGGGCTGAGTGAGGTGCTGACCAGTGTCCTAAGCTGCTGCCTGCACTGGCCAGTTTCAGTCGCTTCTCTACTGGCGCTGGAAAACAACGATAACAATGACGATAATAATGGGCACGCAGCACACCTAACCTGTAACAGCCTTACTTGGGTATACATTCTTTCACACGTCCCTGTATACAAATTTTGATGACAAAGATTTAAATGCACACACACACACAAGAAACTGGAGGGAAAATGATCGGAGCTCACCACAGGCATTATCAGAGTGCCCAAGTGGCTGGCTGGTCAGGGCGTGTTCTGGTTTGTAGCCACAAGACTCGCCGGTCAGCGACACACACAGCTCATTAAACTCCCTCTTGTGTTTTGGACGCACAAACCGGTAGAACTCTGCAACAGAAATGTGCACTTCACAACACCCCACCCTATGGAAAAGCAACAACCGTTACTTGACAACACCCCACCCTATGGAAAAGCAACAACCGTTACTTGACAACACCCCAACCCTATTGAAAAACAACAACCGTTACTTCACAACACCCCAACCCTATAGAAAAGCAACAACCATTACTTGACAACATACCGAACCTATGGAAAAGCAACAACCGTTACTTGACAACACCCCAACCCTATGGAAAAGCAACAACCGTTACTTGACAACATACCGACCCTCTCAAAAAGATAAAATACCTTGATAATGCCAAAGCAAACTGCCATAATCAATGTTACTCTTTCAACACTTTTGTTAACTATTCTGACCAGTGGGTTTTTTCCTTCTGTTTGCATGGCAATGGGTTTTATTTCTCTAACATTCAGTGGAACACACTAAAAACAAACTCAGAACTAAGCAACAAAATTCAACTGAAAGGTAGCCATTATTTTTAAACCCTCAGAAATAACTGCTTCACTGCTCTACAAGACAGCTGATTAGATTGAAAGATACATCAGCTCTTGCTTAGTAAACGCCAAAAAGGTTTAACAGTCACTTTAGACAACTGGTACAAAAACGGAATAAGAATCCAGAATACTTTCTACGGTCCCCCCATATAAAAAGCACATAAAAACAAATGACAAAAAGTTCCCATCCTGATGGATGGCCGGTGCTTGGTGCAACGTACTGCGGAAGAGATCAAAGTGGTCAGCGTGGGCGGTGAAGAGGTCAGCCAGCACCGAGGTCACCGAGCTCAGACATTCCGTTTTCTTGTACCGCTGCAGCGCGGCGGAGAACCGTTTGTAGTCTGCCACTGTGAGCACAGCCTTCACCTGACAGCACCGAGGACAGCCACAACGTTAATTCAGGGTGTCGTGCTTACCACACCGCTGTGAGCACAGCCTTCACCTGACAGCACCGAGGAAAGCCACAACGTTAATTCAGGGTGTCGTGCTTACCACACCGCTGTGAGCACAGCCTTCACCTGACAGCACCGAGGACAGCCACAACGTTAATTCCGGCACCAGCCCCTGTGGGTGTCGTGCTTACCACATCAGTGTGGGCTGAAAATTGGTGGGATGGAATGTAATCATAAGTCAGTTGGCATTTTCAGCCTTCACCAGCTCCCACCCCGAGCTGGGAGCGCTAAGGGCCCAGTGGGAAGGCTGGGACCAGCCAGCCGCACTTCAACCACTTACATCATTTCTGAGTGTTTTGCTCACTGCTCCGAGGCCTTCCTGATGACGGCCTCTGTATGGGGCAGTCCTGCTCACAGCCTCCAGTGTCTGAGTTGACACGGGGACCGGTGGAGGGACGTAGTGGCCAGTGCTCTTTGGAGGGGACATTCACTGTGGAGGGGACACTCGCTGTGGAGGGGACATTCACTGTGGAGGGGACATTCACTGTGGAGGGGACACTCACTGTGGAGGGGACACTTGCTGTGGAGGGGACATTCACTGTGGAGGGGACACTCACTGTGGAGGGGACACTTGCTGTGGAGGGGACATTCACTGTGGAGGGGACACTCACTGTGGAGGGGACACTCACTGTGGAGGGGACATTCACTGTGGAGGGGACACTCACTGTGGAGGGGACACTCACTGTGGAGGGGACACTCGCTGTGGAGGGGACACTCCTGTGGAGGGGACATTCACTGTGGAGGGGACACTCGCTGTGGAGGGGACACTCGCTGTGGAGGGGACACTCCTGTGGAGGGGACACTCGCTGTGGAGGGGACATTCACTGTGGAGGGGACACTCGCTGTGGAGGAACAAGGACACTCGCTGTGGAGGGGAACCTTCACTTAAATCCTACATGGCTACATGACTGTGCGGGACACTCCTGTGGAACACAATGCTGATTGGTGTGACTGTATCAATTGCTCCATGACTCGGCTAACACAAGGATTTTGCTGACTGTATATTTTCCTCCTTTACACAGTTTTAAATGCCACAATTCTGAATGGATTGCAATCCTGCCACACTATGTGAAAACCAATGTCACTGAATTAGGTTGTGTAGTGTTGTAATGTTTCATGTACAGTGCTTTGAACCTCAAACATGTATCACAGAGGGATTCGGTGCATTAGAAATGCATTTATTATGATTATGTTTATTAGTAATGAAGCCAATTCCTCATGAATCTGAGGACATAACATTTTGAGTCTCCTACAACAGTCTTCTACAACAATCTTCGCTCTTTGTGAGGGCCAGACAGTCTTTAGCCAGAAAGAGGTGGGAAGATACAAAACAACACATCATACAACTTACATAGGCCAGGTCAGACAGAGGTGGGAAGATACAAAACAACACGTCATACAACTTACCTGGGCCAGGTCAGAGAGAGGTGGGAAGATACAAAACCTGTCGAGCAACTCACCCGCGCCAGGTAATCTTCAGCCAGAGAGAGGTGTGCCCCGGTTCGCTGTGTGGATGGTTTGACCGCGTTTGTCATGTCAGGCATCCACTTTGGCTGACTGCAGGAAGGTGTGGCGGTATTTTCTCGCTGGAAAATGAGACAAAGCAGCGTGAACAACTCTTTGGCTGAAAGTCAAGATAAAGTAGTGTCAAAGATTGTTTGGTTGGAAATTAAGACAAAGCTGTGTCAAACTCTTTGGCTGGAGATTGAGACTCCTTGGTCGGAAATTGGGACAAAGTGTGGATGATCAGACGGAAATTGGGACAACGTGTGGATGATCAGACGGAAATTGGGACAACGTGTGGATGATCAGACAAAGTGTTCATTAGGCTAGAAGCCGAGACAAAATGTGAAAGATTCTTTGGCCCAAAGCTGAGACAAACACGGAGTGAACCTCAGGGGTTTGGGCTGCAGAAGGTCAACAAACTTCTGATCTGGTGTACTCTTTAACCCTTTACCTGCAGGGAAGTTAGCACTGCCCGTTCTAACCCCTCCCTACAATGGTCACCACTTAAGTCTGAGCAAACAACAAGTGTTAACTTAGGGCATCAGTTCCACAAGCAGATGCACAAAATGCTCAGGCAGGTTGTCATACAGCAGGTACACATCAAGTGGAAAGCTCTGCCAGAGACGTCCTGCAATGTCTCTGGGGAAGGGTTAACCAAACATTCTTGACTACGTCCTGATGAACTCGTATCAAAATGCTCCTGGTCACTTGTACGTAAATACTGAAACGTGCTTAATATCAACTGTTCTCACTTGTTTGTTGTTGACCGTGAGGCAGACTTTCACCTATACTGTGCTGACTTTCACCTATACTGTGCTGACTCGTGCTTTGCCCTGAACTGACTCTTGGCAGTTGACCGTGAGGCAGACTTTCACCCATACTGTGCTGACTTTCACCTATACTGTGCTGACTCGTGCTTTGCCCTGAACTGACCCTTGGCAGTTGACAGGTTGGTAGACACTGCCAGGGAATCACACTCACACAGTTAGTCACTTAGTTCTTGGATCTGAATGTCCCGTCAACTGCATAGGGTTACATCAGGATGAACAAAGACCATTTTAAATCACCCTTTTAGGAACTGTATCAAAGGACACAGCACAGGGTTATATCAGGATGAACAAAGACCATTTTAAATCACCATTTTAGCAACTGTATCAAAGGACACTGCATAGGGTTACATCAGGATGAACAAAGACCCCT
This sequence comes from Alviniconcha marisindica, assembly GCA_018857735.1. Lineage (NCBI taxonomy): Eukaryota > Metazoa > Mollusca > Gastropoda > Provannidae > Alviniconcha > Alviniconcha marisindica. The sequence continues at coordinate 504,159 of JABMCL010000176.1, forward strand.
TTAAATCACCCTTTTAGCAACTGTATCAAAGGACAGCAAATCACAAGCAAGAAACTGACAGTTTCAGACACAACACAGTCTAAAAACATACAATTTTATTTTAAAATCTCTGCAGCTATCTGTGAACATTCGTCAGGGAACATGTCTGAAAATAGTTTTAAAACACACAGGACAAACTCTGACCTCCGCTAAATCCACACAATGGAAAGAGAAGGATAAAAAGTAATATTTGGAAAGAGAAGGATAAAAACTCAATGTTAGAAAAGAGAAGGATAAAAACTCAGTATCAAGTAAGAGAAGGATAAAAACTCAGTATCAAGTAACTGTAAGAGAAAGATAAAAACTGATTAATATCAGGAAAGAGAGCATAAAAAATGTTAATATTAGGAAAGAGAGGATAAAAACTCATTAACATTAGGAAAGAGGAGTATAAAAACTCATTAACATTAGGAAAGAGAAGGATAAAAACTCATTAATATTAGGGAAGAGAGGATGAAAACTCACTCCAAGTAATATTTGGAAAGAGAAGGATAAAAACTCAATGTTAGAAAAGAGAAGGATAAAAACTCAGTATCAAGTAAGAGAAAGATAAAAACTCGTTAATATCAGGAAAGAGAGCATAATTTTTTTTAATATTAGGAAAGAGAGGATAAAAAATCATTAATATTAGGGAAGAGAGGATAAAAACTCACTGATATTAGGAAAAAGAGGATAAAAACTCACAGACATTAAACAGAAACTCTAACAGAGAAAGAGGATTACCAAATTGTACTTGACCCTTACCCTTTACTCTTTTTACAGCTCACCTTCTTAATAATTATTTTCCTCTTCTTTGAGTGAATTGTCACGGCTCCTTCCTGTGAAACAGACTGCAGCAACAAATGGAATACTGTGTAACTAACACACTGGTCAACAAATGGAACACTGTGTAACTAACACACTGGTCAACAAATGGAATACTGTGTAACTAACACACTGGTCAACAAATGGAATACTGTGTAACTAACACACTGGTCAACAAATGGAATACTGTGTAACTAACACACTGGTCAACAAATGGAATACTGTGTAACTAACACACTGGTCAACAAACGGTTGCCAAGTTTCCATTCAAATGGTCTCTAACACCCTTTTCTCATTTGTGACCAGCAGTTTTGCAAGTCCTAGACAGTGAAGGAATGTACGAGCGCTACTTGAAATGGACTGGTTTCAAGATGTTCGAGCAGATCTGTGGATAGTCTCAGCAGATCCCACATCTACTTTCCAAGTTTTAGCTCCTCTGCCATCTCTGTAAGTAACTGTCATAAACATGGAAACAAAACAAATCTAACTGGACTGACTTCTGTCTCATTATAATGTGCATGCATGCACAATTCTGCACACACATGCACCCACTCACCCATACAGCCACACATCAACACACACATACATCGACACACACATCAACACCCACACACTCACACATACATCAACACACAAACACATCTACCATAACAGTTACCTGAGGGTTTGGAATGTCAATCGGGTAGTCACAGTTTCTCTGAGGAAAGTGAAAAAAAGCAACAATTGATACACGCCCCCAAACAGTCACTTCTGAAGTCATGCAGTTTATTTATAAGTGCAAATGTGAAGCTAAGATTAAAACTAGTCCAAGTGAAAGTTCCTGTCAGGCCCGGCCCTGTGTGCAAGCGGCAACGGTCCTGAAGCTTCAGCCTTCTGCAGACGCCGGCTGTGCTGGCACCAAAGGAATAAACAAACTGGAAGTGAGCGGTGTGTGTGCAGGCACCAAAGGAATAAACAAACTGGAAGTGAGCGGTGTGTGTGCAGGCACCAAAGGAATAAACAAACTGGAAGTGAGCGGTGTGTGTGCAGGCACCAAAGGAATAAACAAACTGGAAGTGAGCGGTGTGTGTGCAGGCACCAAAGGAATAAACAAACTGGAAGTGAGCGGTGTGTGTGCAGGCACCAAAGGAATAAACAAACTGGAAGTGAGCGGTGTCTGTGCAGGCACCAAAGGAATAAACAAACTGGAAGTGAGCAATCTGTTTACACAAAGCAGAGGTTTGCCAGCCTACCTCATTTGATTCCAGAGCGCTGAGAAGTCCTTGCTTTTGTCCACCCCCGCTGACGGCCTTCTCACTGATCGGCTGCTGGTACTGGGACTTCAGGGAGGACACATAGTCCTCTGAACAACCACAAGGAGAGAAAGGTCACAGGACATACTTTACACAACCACAAGGAGAGAAAGGTCACAGGACATACTTTACACAACCACAAGGAGAGAAAGGTCACAGGACATACTTTACACAACCACAAGGAGAGAAAGGTCACAAGACATACTTTACACAACCACAAGGAGAGAAAGGTCACAGGACATACTTTACACAACCACAAGGAGAGAAAGGTCACAGGACACACTTTACACAACCACAGGGAGAAAGGTCACAGGACACACTTTACACAACCACAGGGAGAATAAAGGTCACAGGACATACTTTACACAACCACAAGGAGAGAAAAGGTCACAGGACATACTTTACACAACCACAAGGAGAGAAAAGGTCACAGGACACACTTTACACAACCACAAGGAGAGAAAGGTCACAGGACACACTTTACACAACCACAAAGAGGAAAAGGTCACAGGACATACTTTACACAACCACAAGGAGAGAAAAGGCCACAGGACATACTTTACACAACCACAAGGAGAGAAATGTCACAGGACATACTTTACACAACCACAGGGAGAGAAAGGTCACAGGACATACTTTACACAACCACAAGGAGAGAAAAGGCCACAGGACATACTTTACACAACCACAAGGGAAGAAAGGTCACAGGACATACTTTACACAACCACAGGGAGAGAAAAGGTCACAGGACATACTTCACACAACCACAGGGAGAAAAAAGGTCACAGGACACACTTTACACAACCACAGGGAGAGAAAAAGTCACAGGACACATTTTAAACAACTGCAGGGAAAGAAAAGGTCACTGGACATATTTTCAACAACCCACAGGGAGATAAAAGGTCACAGGACACATTTTAAACAACACCCAAAGAGAGTCAAAGGACACAATTTAAACCAAACCAAGGGTACAAAAGTGAAAGGTGACCGTGTCCAACATTATACCTGTGGCAAGAGTACAAAAGTGAACGGTGACCACGTTCAACACCATACCTGTGGCAAGAGTACAAAAGTGAACGGTGACCATGTTCAACACCATACCTGTGGCAAGAGTACAAAAGTGAACGGTGACCACGTTCAACACCATACCTGTGGCAAGAGTACAAAAGTGAACGGTGACCAGTTCAACACCATACCTGTGGCAAGAGTACAAAAGTGAACGGTGACCACGTTCAACACCATACCTGTGGCAAGAGTACAAAAGTGAACGGTGACCACGTTCAACACCATACCTGTGGCAAGAGTACAAAAGTGAACGGTGACCACGTTCAACACCATACCTGTGGCAAGAGTACAAAAGTGAACGGTGACCACGTTCAACACCATACCTGTGGCAAGAGTACAAAAGTGAACGGTGACCATGTTCAACACCATACCTGTGGCAAGAGTACAAAAGTGAACAGTGACCATGTTCAACACCATACTTGTGGCAAGAGTACAAAAGTGAACGGTGACCATGTTCAACACCATACCTGTGGCAGTCTGCCTGCTGAGGCCCGGCACATGACACGGCACACTGGAGGCCTGCTCCACGCTGGCAACATGACGCGACACTGTCGGCTCAAAGTATGCTCCCCCACCTCCCAACCGGGACTCATCTGTCTTTCGACCAGGCCGTGACCGAGGGGTTGGCAGCTGCAACAGCCACAATGCTCTTCGTGAAAAGTAACCAGTGAAAGCATTCAGACAATAGGGTTTATAGAAAGCTTCTGATGACCCTAGGTCCTCAGCACAGGGTAACCTAGTCAACCCTAGGTCCTCAGCACAGGACACCCTAGTCAACCCTAGGTCCTCAGTACAGGGCACCCTTGTCAACCCTAGGTCCTCAGCACAAGGCACCCTAGTCAACCCTAGGTCCTCAGCACAGGGCACCCTAGGTCCTCAGCACAGGGCACCCTAGTCAGGGTAGAATACTGTGACAACCCTAGTCAAGGTTGAATACTGTGACAACCCTAGTCAGGGGAGAATATGGTGACAACCCTAGTCAGCGGAGAATACTGTGACAACCCTAGTCAGGGGAGGAGAATACGGTGACAACCTAGGTTCTCAGCAGAGGGGGCCTAATCAAGGTGAGACTGCTGTAACAACCCAAGAGGTCAACCCAAGGGTCAACCATACACAATGTTGCTGGCTGTTTTCTCATCACTCTCTTGCATTGCAGTGTAGCATTTGGTGCAAGCGACGTCAAGCAGCTCTCACCATTTTCTCAGCCACTTTGAAGAAGGTCAGCATGTCCTTGACTGCTCGGCCAAAACTGTCGTACTTTGTCACGTGGGGTTTGATCCACATGGGCAGCCCGTTGATAGACTCCGGTGATGAAAATCTGCAATGCAAAACGTAGCCACTTACAAACACACAGCATGCAGTTCCAGGTTCGTGTCTTCACATTTAATACTGGCTGCTGTGGGAGCAAATCACAGCACAGCAGTATCAAACAAAACTTAACTGTCACGGGCCACTTACACAAGAAGCCCCTCGTGGTAAATGGTAAACAGGTTAGAACAATTTGCACACATGCATACAATGTCTGCTCCTGCACTCTTAGAATACAGTCTTACCTGACACAAGACTGAGAGTTGTGTGGGCAAGATTACTGCACTGTGACCAGTCATGGATGAACCAATACACCTGTCATTATAAGGAATGTACCTGTGATGGAGTTGTGTACCTTGTATTTACTCCCATGATAGGTGAGAGGTACTGTAGGCAATTTTGCTGTGTTCATCTGACGTCTTTCAACTGCTACATAACTCCCTGTTTGTAATTATAAGTTCACTCCCCTCTAATTTCTTGGTTGTTTGTATCATAATACTGGACAGAAATGGACACAGAAAAGTACCATCACACCTAGTTGTACGATGATACTGGACAGAAACGGAGAGGGAAAAGTAGCTAGCACACCTAGTTGTTTGTACCTTGATACTGGACAGAAACAGACACAGAAAAGTACCTAGCACACCTAGTTGTTTGTACCTTGATACTGGACAGAAATTGACACAGAAAAGTACCTAGCACACCTAGTTGTTTGTACCTTGATACTGGACAGAAACAGACACAGAAAAGTACCTAGCACACCTAGTTGTTTGTACCTTGATACTGGACAGAAACAGACACAGAAAAGTACCCAGCACACCTAGTTGTTTGTACCTTGATACTGGACAGAAACACACAGAAAAGTACCCAGCACACCTAGTTGTTTGTACCTTGATACTGGACAGAAACAGACACAGAAAAGTACCCAGCACACCTAGTTGTTTGTACCTTGATACTGGACAGAAACAGACACAGAAAAGCGCCCAACACACCAAGTTGTCTGTATCATGACTCAGGACAGAAAGAGGGAAAAGCAAGCAGCACACCTAGTATCACAGAGGAGGATGGCTCCATAGTCATCTTTATGTCTGATGACACGGCCGATGGCCTGGTTGACAGCACGGGTGGCCTGCTGTCGGTACCACTGCTGCCCCGACAGACTCTGAAAACACAAGGATCAATGGTGACTGACTGTCAGACTCTGAAAACACAAGGATCAATGGTGACTGACTGTCAGACTCTGAAAACACAAGGATCAATGGTGACTGACTGTCAGACTCTGAAAACACAAGGATCAATGGTGACTGACTGTCAGACTCTGAAAACACAAGGATCAATGGTGACTGACTGTCAGACTCTGAAAACACAAGGATCAATGGCAAGTGTCACACTCTGAAAACACAGGGATCAATGGCGAGTGTCACACTCTGAAAACACAGGGATCAATGGCGAGTGTCACACTCTGAAAACACAGGGATCAATGGCGAGTGTCAGACTCTGAAAACACAGGGATCAATGGCGAGTGTCAGACTCTGAAAACACAGGGATCAATGGCGAGTGTCAGACTGAGAACACAGGGATCAATGGCGAGTGTCAGACTGAAAACACAGGGATCAATGGCGAGTGTCAGACTGAAAACACAGGGATCAATGGCGAGTGTCAGACTGAAAACACAGGCAGCAATGGCGAGTGTCAGATTGAAAACACAGGCAGCAATGGTGACTGACTGTCAGACTCTGAAAACACAGGGATCAATGGCGAGTGTCAGATTGAAAACACAGGTATCACTGGTCAGACTGAAAACACAGGGAGCAATGGTGATTGACTGTCAGACTCTGAAAACACAGGCAGCAATGGTGACTGACTGTCAGACTCTGAAAACACAGGGACCAATGGTGATGGACTGTCAGACTCTGAAAACAAATGGATCAATGGTGAGTGTCAGACTCTGAAAACACAGGCAGCAATGGTGAGTGACTGTCAAATCTACAACCCCATCAAACACAAAACACAAGGATCAATGGTGAGTGACTGTCAAATCTACAACCCCATCAAACACAAAACACAAGGATCAACGGTGAGCAACTGTCAAAGCTGGTCTTACTGTGCAGCACCTTTCTTCAACCTGACAGATTTCAGTACCCACTTGTCATTTTTTCTTCAGACTGTCAAATGTCCTTATTCCACATAGCTGATGATTTACCCTGCAACTTTTCCTCAATCTGATGGACTTCATCCGGCTGAAAATCATGCATGAAGTTCAAACTGAGAATACACCATCTTGCTGAAGACCTCACCTTGTGAGTCTGTGTGCCCTTGAGGCTGTCCAGGTGCTGCATCTTGAGGATGACACGCGCATCCTTCATGGGAGGGAAGGGCAGGCCAGTCAGCACCACAGCACGGCCGTTCATGTCCGCAAAGTCCAGGCCTTCGCTTACCTGGTGACAGAAATGAAAATATCCTCGTCATCACCAGTCCTACTCTCTCTCACTACTGGTGTTCTAGGCTTGTATACCTGGTGACAGGAATTAAAACACATCCTTGTCACCAGTTCCACCCTGACTACTGGTGGTCTAAGTGTCACCAGAAACTCTGGTTCCTGTGCGAATGGGTCTGCTGTTTGCAGCACCCTGTGGAACACCAGCCAGGCGCAGACGGACACCTGATCCTTAACGGCCAGCCAACAGCACAAGCCACGCCAGCACAAAACGCATCAAACAGAAGACAAAAATGGGCCCAATTCAAATAAACCAGCAGGAAGGATTTTGCCCAGCATATGGTTACTTAGCTGGTTAGTTCTTGGAGTTGAAAGCCCAGCCAACTACATGGGGCCACCCAGGATGAAGCCCACATTCACAATTCTTTTACAACAGTTCAAAACACAAGCCCTTTATCACAAGTTTATCTAATTCACTGTTACATTAAAAACCAAACCATCAATGTATCTATCAATGCAAAACGACACGTTTTGGTACCTTATCTACATTCCGTGGGCACTGACCATGGCAACTTGCTTAAACTGTCTGCGACTATGAGAAGGATGACCTGTTTTATTCTGTGAGCCCACACAGTATTAGGGAGAGGATTGGAGGGGGGTGGGGGTTGGGGGGGTGGGGGGCAGAATGGACCAAGAAGGTTAAAATTTCAACAAGGAAGAAACCCCTGGTAGTAGGTAAAGCATGCATGGCTATATTCTGACCTACTCCTGGCTTTAAAGCAAGAACATCTGTCAGCTCTGGGACCTTAACAGAGGGGACCTTAATTTCTGCATCCACAGTGCGACTGTGCCCTACAGCTGGTCCAGTGCAAGTCAAATGTACAAAACAAGCCTGAAAGAGATGTGGAAAGGTTCATCACATTCCTGTTCCAAAGAAAAGAAAGGTTCATCATGTTCCTGTTCCAAAGAACAGAAAGGTTCATCGTATTCCTGTTCCAAGGAACAGAAAGGTTCATCGTGTTCCTGTTCCAAAGAAAAGAAAGGTTCATGTTCCTAGGAACAGAAAGGTTCACCATATTCCTGTTCCAAAGAAGAGAACAGTTCATTGTATTCCTGTTCCAAAGAAAAGAAAGGTTCATCACATTCCTGTTCCAAAGCAAAGAAAGGTTCATCACATTCCTGTTCCAAAGAAAAGAAAGGTTCATCGTATTCCTGTTCCAAAGAAAAGAAAGGTTCATCATATCCCTGTTCCAAAGAAAAGAAAGGTTCATCACATTCTTGTTCCAAAGAAAAGAAAAGTTCATCATATTCCTGTTCCAAGGAACAGGGGGACAGGTGCTGTGTTCCACTGGCTGTTTCAGGTGTAACTGTAAGCAGGTCATTTTCCAGACTCCTTGGGAGTGAAGGCTGAAGTCGCAGGGCTTGTCCTCAGTGACTCACTGAGCTTGAAACACAGCGAAAGGGTGGAAAGAAGATTCAGGAATACATAAGAAGTCAACTGTGACTGCCATCAAAGCACTAACGAGGAACACCAAGCACCTCACCTCCACAGTTTCAGTGCAATTCTTCACGGTCACAGCAGGCAACTGATTTTTAGTGGCCTGTCCACCTCCTTGGTAACTGGACTGTGATCTCCTGTCAGCTGATTTTTAGTGGCTATTTTTTTCTGAATAGTTGCTCAAAATAAATCTGTTTCAGAATGAACTTGGTGTTTTGTTTACCTGTGGCACAAAAAGAGTGTGATCTTGCAATTTCTGGTTTCCACCTAACTTACACAATTGTACACATCATCCATAATTATATTACAACTCCAGGGCCTATGGTCATGTAGATAAAGAAGCAACCAACATGAGAACTTGAAACAGTAGGTAATTACATTTTTGACTCCATTTTCTCAGTGGCAAGGAAAAGTTTGAAATTGTGCAAGTTACAGTTTCCACCAAGACATATCAACCTTTCTATAAACTTTTTCTCTTTTTTTTTTTTTGCAAACAATAATTGCGCTAGTAGTCCACACACAAGAAAACAAATTTTACCATCTTAAGTTATTTTGGTACTAAGTAAATGATGCTTAATGGAAACAATGTAACTTATGTGATCTGAGAGAGTGTGGTTGACAAAATGCAGTTAGAAAACAACAACAGTGCAAGCATTTCTTGGTGGCGGTGGTGTTAAATGGACACATGGCTAAGGTTTACCAGCAAATGTCGTTGGTGCATTTTCTTGCACTTTTAGTCTGTGATGCTCACGTCCCAAATCCATGGTCCAGTACTGGAGATGTTTATGTGTTAAGGCACCAGTACAACCCAGATTTTTTGTGGAAAAAAAAAAATCGTTTTAGTTCAAGAATGTGATGTTGATTTTTTATTGAATTAGAACATTACCTTTTTATGCACTTTTGGAATTTTTGCTCAATTCCTTATAGCTTTCAAGATATTTTATATCAAAGTGGTTGGGTTTATGCCTGGAAATGTCAAAAAGTTTGATTTTGAGACCATAACAACTTGGGCAAGGCAATGTCCAGCGATCGTTTCAATTCTGTCTGGTGTTACTGGATCTCCAGGACAATTGCCAGCCCAACCTCACTGGTGACGAGTGTATCAAGATCAGGTGGTTCATCAACTACCTGGTGCAACACTACCGGTTTGTCTGCTCTTCTGATAACAATGTTTTCTCAATCGTTCTTTTTTTCCTTTTTTTATCTTGGTTCCATTTCAATTTTATTTCTAATGTTCTTGATGTTGTTCTGGTTAGACTGATCTCTGATCTACTTCTGTTTTGTTTCAGTTTGGTATTAAAAAGGGGTGAGACACATGTTGTGATCTCTTTCTCTCTGATTTCATCATTGAATGTGTGTGTAACATGTAGTACATTTATATGTGTGTATTTATTATTCATTTGTAGGTTTAAAAACAGAAAAGAATAAAAACCAACCGTGTGTGTTAAAATAGAGGTATTTTAGCAGTTCACTTATGAATGTTACTTCATGTGTGTTATAATAGAGGTATTTTAGCAGTTCACTTATGAATGTTACTTCATGTGTGTTATAACAGAGGTATTTTAGCGGTTCACTTATGAATGTTACTTCATGTGTGTTATAATAGAGGTATTTTAGCAGTTCACTTATGAATGTTACTTCATGTGTGTTATAATAGAGGTATTTTAGCAGTTCACTTATGAATGTTACTTCATGGTGTGTTATAATAGAGGTATTTTAGCAGTTCACTTATGAATGTTACTTCATGTGTGTTATAACAGAGGTATTTTAGCAGTTCACTTATTAATGTTACTTCATATGTGTTATAATAGAGGTATTTTAGCAGTTCACTTGTGAATGTTACTTCATGTGTGTTTCAGGTAGGCACTACACTGTGGACAAGACTGTGGTCAAGTTCAAGGGCCACTTGTCCTTCTGCCAGTATCCTCCCATGCAGCCGAGCTGTGTGCTTGCAGTGTGTCAGCGAAGCAGTCACATTATACTGTGTGTTTGCAATGTGTCAGCGGAGTGGTCACGTTACACTGTGTGTTTGCAATGTGTCAGTGGAGTGGTCATGTTACACTGCGTGTTTGCAATGTGTCAGCGGAGTGGTCACGTTACACTGTGTGTTTGCAATGTGTCAGGGAGTGGTCACGTTACACTGCTGTTTGCAATGTCAGGGAGTGGTCATGTTACACTGCGTGTTTGCAATGTGTCAGTGGAGTGGTCATGTTACACTGCGTGTTTGCAATGTCAGTGGAGTGGTCACGTTACACTGCATGTTTGCAGCATGTCAGTGGAGTGGTCACGTTACACTGTGTTTGCAATGTGTCAGTGGAGTGGTCATGTTACACTTTTCTGTGTTTGGCAAATGGGGTTTTAAATGTGTCAGTGGAGTGGTCATGTTACACTGTGTGTTTGCAATGTGTCAGCGGAGTGGTCACGTTACACTGTGTGTTTGCAATGTGTCAGCGGAGGTCACGTTACACTGGGAGTTGCTGCCACACTCCAAACTAAAATGTCTGCCTGGGACAGCCATGGGGTGAAATGGCTCTGGCTTTTCCTGGGACAGCCATGGGGGTGAAATGGCTCTGGCTTTTCCTAGGACAGCAGACCTGTCTACCCCTCTTTTCACTTGTCAGTACTTTGGGCAGAAGTTGTCAGTAATCCAAGGTCTGTCAGGAATACACACACTCCATTTTTGACTCTTATAATTTTTATTCATATCTCACACTATGTTTTAGACAACTGTATTCACAGTTAATTTTTACTCAGACCAAGATTGTAACAAATGAAGGCACAACAGCCTCAAGTTCAAGTGCAACAGCATTTTGTTTATACTATTATTAGAAACACCAATAGATCCATGGATTGTGATGATTACAAGTCTTGACGACTAACAAGTCGCACATCATGGCTTCAGCTATGATGATGTCCTGCTGGCCCTCACCTCACTTTGCTTCCAGAAACTTTAAACAAGACGGCTGGGATTTCTTCAAAAGATTCATAATCTTTGTGGCGAATGGACTTCCACGTGCCTCTTGCAACTGTTTCCCCCACCATGTGTGCAAGTGAAGTCGATGCTGAACGAACAAATCCCTTTTTCGCGAACGGAATAAACATGACCACCTCTCATGGTACTCTGGGCGATAACGTTGGATCGCCTTAATTTTTGGGGGGTAGTCAATCCCGAATCTTCAACACATCTTTTACTCATCTTCCCAAAGCACACTTCAAAGATGGCGGCAGAAGCAGAGTTTTAACAATGAGCATGCGCAGTCGGTATTCCAAGGGAAGTAATTTCCTGTCACAACTTGGTTTTGGCCCTTTGACAGTTTCGATCCTGTGCCTGTGGTTTTACTCCAGCTTAAAATGCGGGAAAGGAAAAATCGGACAGTGACCGTAATTTTTGACCCAGCCAGCGTAACAGCGGAATTTGAGGTCTGAATCCGTAAGAATTACGGCGAAACCATAGGGGTAAACAGGTCTGGGACAGCCATGGGAGTGAAATGGCTCTGGCTTTTCCTGGGACAGCCATGGGGTGAAATGGCTCTGGCTTTTCCTGGGACAGCCATGGGGTGAAATGGCTCTGGCTTTTCCTGGGACAGCCATGGGAGTGAAATGGCTCTGGCTTTTCCTGGGACAGCCATGGGGGTAAATGGCTCTGGCTTTTCCTGGGACAGCCATGGGGTGAAATGGCTCTGTCTTTTTCACACAGGCAACACATGAAGATGATGATCTGAATGAACTTTGTCACATGAAGATCATTCTGAAACTGTGCACAAAAGTATTCAAGAAAACCACTGATATAAATATGGACTGCCTGCAGATGGAACTTAGCGCAAGGAGAAAGACAAAGAAATAAGCACACAAAAAAAGAGCACCTCCTACCTTCCCTCTGCACACGGCCATGAAGACTGCTCCATTCAGTCTGCTGTCATTTATCTTCTCATAGAAGTCATCTATGGCCTGTTCAAATCACAAGCACACACATCTTATCACCATGGCCTGTTCAAATCTTATCACTACAGCCTGTTCAAATCGTAACTATACACATCTTATCACTATGCCTGTTCAAACCTTATCACTACGGCCTGTTCAAATCGTAACTTTACACATCTTATCACTATGGCCTGTTCAAAACTTATCACTACGGCCTGTTCAAATCGTAACTATACACATCTTATCACTATGGCCTGTTCAAACCTTATCACAGACCTGTTTACCCCTCTTTTCACTTGTCAGTACTTTGGGGAGAAGTTGTCAGTAATCCAAGGTGTCTGTAATACACACACTCCATTTTTCACTCTTATATTCATATCTCACACAATGTTCTAGACAGTTGTATTCACAGGTAATTTTTACTCAGACCAAGATTGTAACAAATAAAGGTAGCCTCAAGTTCAAGTGCAACAGCATTTTGTTTAAACTATTATTAGAAACACCAATACATTCATGGATTGTGATGATTACAAGTCTTGACGACTAACAAGTCGCACATCATGGCTTCAGCTCTAATGATGTCCTGCTGGCCTTCACCTCACTTTGCTTCCAGAAACTTTAAACAAGACGGCTGGGATTTCTTCAAAAGATTCATAATCTTTGTGGTGAATGGACTTCATATGCCTCTTGCAATTTTTGACCCAACCAGCTAACAGCGGAATTCGAGGTCTGAATCCGTAGGAATTATGGCGAAACCACAGAAGTAAACAGGTCTGTTATCACTATGGCCTGTTCAAATCGTAACTATACATATCTTATCACCATGGCCTGTTCAAATCTTATCACTACGGCCTGTTCAAATCACAAGTGTACACATCTTATCACTACGGCCTGTTCAAATCACCAGTGTACACATCTTATCACCATGGCCTGTTCAAATCACAACTATCCACATCTTACCACCATGGCCTGTTCAAATCATAACTATACACATCTTATCACCATGGCCTGTTCAAATCTTATCACTACAGCCTGTTCAAATCACAAGCACACACATCTTATCACTATGGCCTGTTCAAATCAGAACTATCCACATCTTATCATCATGGCCTGTTCAAATCTTATCACTACGGCCTGTTCAAATCATAACTATCCACATCTTATCACCATGGCCTGTTCAAATCTTATCACTACGGCCTGTTCAAATCACAAGTATACACATCTTATCACTATGGCCTGTTCAAATCACAAGTATACACATCTTGTCACTATGGCCTGTTCAAATCACAAGTACACACATCTTATCACTATGGCCTGTTCAAATCACAAGTATACACATCTTGTCACTATGGCCTGTTCAAATCACAAGTACACACATCTTATCACTACGGCCTGTTCAAATCACAAGTACACACATCTTATCACTATGGCCTGTTCAAATCACAAGTATACACATCTTGTCACTATGGCCTGTTCAAATCTTATCACTATGGCCTATTCAAATCACAAGCACACACATCTTATCACTATGGCCTGTTGAAGCCACACACCATGTGAACATTGAGAAACCACACAGACCGTGACCAAGAGCTGAGCCTGATGTTTCCCCAAAGCAGGTGTTTTGAGCGGAATCCCCCCAGGGACCCAACCTTGCTTACAGCGTCCACTGACATCTCCCTGACTCTCTAAAGGTCATTTCTAAAATCTTTTCAAATTCTTGTTTCAAGAGTAATCTGGAAAGTCAATAAATCATTCAGCTCTAAACTATAGGAATAGCCAAACACATATAACCACTCAAACCAGTATTTCAGTATATATCTAAATGTAAAAATCATACTGGCCGAAAAATCAAGTCTGAGTATAGACTGTGGAAGTTGAAAGTGAACAATATCCAAATGATAAACCTTGAGATAAAGACTAAGATTTACTGTGTCACTTTTATATTAATTTTCTTTTAAATTCATTTAACTCATACATAATTATACTGAAAGCAGCACGGGAAGCTAAGCAATTATTTTAAAATGAAGAAGAAAAAAATTGAAAAAGATCACACTGAGAATGAACACACATCCCTACAGCAGTATGTCTGCATGCAAAGAAAAAGTTGCACATGTAAACTTTTCACCCAACAATGGACGAACCTCCACATTTCTGCTCTGGAATGCTCCCAAGCAAGTTCCTTTCCCTCCTCATATATTTTCCTCCCAGATTTCGTGGAGAAAAGGTGGGCTGAAGGAGGCAAAGGACAGCAGTGTTTAACGGCTGTTAGTGTTACCTCTGTGAAGCAGACACAGGACAGCAGTGTTTAACGGCTGTTAGTGTACCTCTGTGAAGCAGACACAGGACAGCAGTGTTTAACGGCTAACTGTTAGTGTACCTCTGTGAAGCAGACACTCGACAGCAGTGTTTAACGGCTAACTGTTAGTGTTACCTCTGTGAAGCAGACACAGGACAGCAGTGTTTAACGGCTAACTGTTAGTGTACCTCTGTGAAGCAGACACTCGACAGCAGTGTTTAACGGCTAACTGTTAGTGTTACCTCTGTGAAGCAGACACAGGACAGCAGTGTTTAACGGCTAACTGTTAGTGTTACCTCTGTGAAGCAGACACGGGACAGCAGTGTTTAACGGCTAACTGTTAGTGTTACCTCTGTGAAGCAGACACTGGACAGCAGTGTTTAACGGCTAACTGTTAGTGTACCTCTGTGAAGCAGACACTGGACAGCAGTGTTTAACGGCTAACTGTTAGTGTACCTCTGTGAAGCAGACACAGGACAGCAGTGTTTAACGGCTAACTGTTAGTGTACCTCTGTGAAGCAGACACAGGACAGCAGTGTTTAACGGCTAACTGTTAGTGTACCTCTGTGAAGCAGACATAGGACTGCAGTGTTTAACGGCTAATTGTTAGTGTACCTCTGTGAAGCAGACACAGGACAGCAGTGTTAACGGCTAACTGTTAGTGTACCTCTGTGAAGTAGACACTCGACAGCAGTGTTTAACGGCTAACTGTTAGTGTACCTCTGTGAAGCAGACACAGGACAGCAGTGTTTAACGGCTAACTGTTAGTGTACCTCTGTGAAGCAGACAAGGACAGCAGTGTTTAACGGCTAACTGTTAGTGTTACCTCTGTGAAGCAGACACAGGACGCATGTTTAGCAGTGACCTCTTAAAACAACACATTTTAAGGCTAACTGTTAGTGTACCTCTGTGAAGCAGACAAGGACAGCAGTGTTTAACGGCTAACTGTTAGTGTACCTCTGTGAAGCAGACACGGGACAGCAGTGTTTAACGGCTAACCGTTAGTGTACCTCTGTGAAGCAGACACAGGACAGCAGTGTTTAACGGCTGTTAGTGTTACGTTACCTCTGTGAAGGCGCCTTTCCCTCTGGGTTCCACCACCACCGGCTTGTAGGTCATGATTCCCTCCAGAAGGCGCCTTTCACACGGCCACACAAAAACAACACAATAATAATAAGGAGATTTCTACAGCATATACACACACAATAATAAAGGAGATTTCTACAGGTACAGACAACAACAACAATAATAATAAAGGAGATTTCTACAGGACATACAACAACAACAACAATAATAAAGGAGATTTCTACAGGACATACAACAATAACAATAATAAAGGAGATTTCTACAGGACATACAACAACAACAAGACTAGTAATAATAATAAAGGAGATTTCTACAGGACATACAAAAACAACAATAATAAAGGAGATTTCTACAGGACATACAACAACAACAATAATAAATGGAGATTTCTACAGGACATACAACAACAACAATAATATAAGGAGATTTCTACAGGACATACAACAATAAAATAATAAAGGAGATTTCTACAGGACATACAACAACAATAATAAAGGAGATTTTACAGGACATACAACAACAATAATAAAGGAGATTTCTACAGGACATACAACAACAACAATAATAAAGGAGATTTCTACAGGACATACAACAACAACAATAATAAAGGAGATTTCTACAGGACATACAACAACAACAATAATAATAGGAGATTTCTACAGGACATACAACAACAACAATAATAATAATGGAGATTTCTACAGGACATACAACAACAATAATAAAGGAGATTTCTACAGGACATACAACAACAACAACAATAATAAAGATTTCTACAGGACATACAACAACAATAATAATAATAATAAAGGAGATTTCTACAGGACATACAACAACAATAACAAAGGAGATTTCTACAGGACATACAACAACAACAATAATAAAGGAGATTTCTACAGGACATACAACAATAAAGAAGATCTGTATAGTGCATCATCTACCATGAGGACAACACCCTTCACAAACTACATGTAATGACATACGGACAGTGGGACAGGCAACTCTCTGTGGCACTGCGCTCTGTTTCTCTAAACAAACAGAGGCAACACCGTTGGCACCGTGTTCTCTGTCTGCATCAAACAAAGGGACAGGCAACTCTTTAATTTTATTGGCACACTGTGGTTTTAAACCATGGGACAGGCAATTCTTATTGGCACTGCATTCTCTGGCCATTTGCTTTAAACAGTGGGTGCGTTTTACGGAGGAACTAAGGCAGTGTCCTGGCAATTTCTCCTGTCTGTTGCACTCACCTGCCAGTTTTCTATGCACTTCTCCATCACAGGGTAGGACGGGAAGAAGACAAGCAGGCCGCTGGGCACCACGCGGGCAAAGTTCACTGCACACCACACATGACAGTACATCCCCATGCATCACCATACATCCCCACGCATCACAGTACATCCCCATGCATCACCGTACATCCCCACGCATCACAATACATCATCATGGGCAGGAGAAGCTACAGCAGTCCCGCTTCCCAGTCAGACCACCCAACAGAAAGTACTGTTTCCTGGTCAAACTACCCCACAGAAAGTACTGTTTCCTGGTCAAACTACCCCACAGAAAGTACTGTTTCCTGGTCAAACTACCCCACAGAAAGTACTGTTTCCTGGTCAAACTACCCCACAGAAAGTACTGTTTCCTGGTCAAACTACCCCACAGAAAGTACTGTTTCCTGGTCAAACTACCCCACAGAAAGTACCGTTTCCTGGTCAAACTACCCCACAGAAAGTACCGTTTCCTGGTCAAACTACCCCACAGAAAGTACCGTTTCCTGGTCAAACTACCCCACAGAAAGTACCGTTTCCTGGTCAAACTACCCCACAGAAAGTACCGTTTCCTGGTCAAACTACCCCACAGAAAGTACCGTTTCCTGGTCAAACTACCCCACAGAAAGTACAGTCTCCTGGTCAAACTACCCCACAGAAAGTACAGTCTCCTGGTCAAACTACCCCACAGAAAGTACTGTTTCCTGGTCAAACTACCCCACAGAAAGTACTGTTTCCTGGTCAAACTACCCCACAGAAAGTACTGTTTCCTGGTCAAACTACCCCACAGAAAGTACTGTTTCCTGGTCAAACTACCCCACAGAAAGTACTGTTTCCTGGTCAAACTACCCCACAGAAAGTACTGTTTCCTGGTCAAACTACCCCACAGAAAGTACCGTTTCCTGGTCAAACTACCCCACAGAAAGTAGTCTCCTGGTCACACAAACCACTGTACTGGTGTACTTCAATAACTCTGAGCTGAAGCCCATGTTTTTAGCAGTCAAACTGCCTTTGAGAAGAATGAAAAGAAACTGTACCATTTACTGCCATGCACAAAAGGTGTGAACAAGTCTCTTACTGAGTTTTAGCCCTACCTTTCACTGAACCCTTCATACTCTGACACACCCAGCATACCTGGACTGTGTTTAAACGTGTGACACACAGAGGACAAGAAAGTACACTGAACATACCAATGCAATTGCCCAGGGAGGACTGGTAGGAGTCTGTGAACCTGAAAATACCAGATACAGCTGTCCGTAAACACAGGATAGGTAACCTGAACACAACAGATACAGCTGTTGTCAGCAAACAAGGGATGGGGAACCCAACCACACCAGATACAGCCGTCAGTAAACACAGGATGGGGAACCTGAACACACTGGATACAGCTGTCAGCAAACAAGGGATGGGGAACCGGAACACACCAGATACAGCCGTCAGTAAACACAGGACGGAAAATCTGAACAGATAGGGATGGAGAACCTGACCACACCAGATACAACTGTCAGTAAACAAGGGATGGGGAACCCGAACACACCAGATACAACTGTCAGTAAACAAGGGATGGGGAAACTGAACACACCAGATACAGCCGTCAGTAAACAAGGGATGAGGAACCCGAACACACCAGATACAGCAGTCAGTAAACACAGGACAGAGAATCTGAACAGATACAGCCATCAGCAAACACAGGATGGGGAACCTGAACACACCAGATACAGCCGTCAGTAAACACAGGACAGAGAATCTGAACAGATACAGCCGTCAGTAAACACAGGATGGGGAACCTGAACACACCAGATACAGCCGTCAGTAAACACAGGACAGAGAATCTGAACAGATACAGCCGTCAGTAAACACAGGATGGGGAACCTGAACACACCAGATACAGCCGTATCTGGAACTGAGCGTGGTGCCATCAGGCCTGTACTTGACTGACTGACCTGTTCTGATAGCTGGAGTTGAGCGTGGTGCCATCAGGTCCACAGGCTAGAGTGCCCACCCACACCTGCTGCTTTTCTATCACATGAGGGTTCTCCAAGCGCACGCTGAATGGTCTGGTCAACAGATCAAAAACACGGATTGAACATACAACTCCAGCAGCAACGCACCCACACTTACACTAACAGCAACACAGCCACACTAACAGAACTATACCTGCACTAACTGCAACGCATCCACACTTACAGAAATGCACCCACACTAACAGCAGCACACCTGCACTACCAGCAACATACACTAACTGCAGCACAACCACACCCACAGCAACATACCCACTTTAACAGCAACACACCCACACTTACAGCAAGACACCCACAAAACCTGCAACACATCCACACAAACATACCCACACTTACAGCAATACATCCACAATAACTGCAACACACCCATACCCACAGCAACATGCCCACATTAACAGCAACGCACCCACACTTACAGCAACGCACCCATGCTAACAGCAGCACACATGCACTACCAGCAACATACACTAAATGCAGCACACCCACACCCACAGCAACATACCCACATTAAGAACAACACACCCACACTTACAGCAATACACCCACAATAACTGCAGCACACCCATACCCACAGCAACATACCCACATTAAGAGCAACACACCCACACTTACAGCAATACACCCACAATATCTGCAGCACACCCATACCCACATTAAGTGCAACACACCCACACTTACAGCAATACACCCACAATAACTGCAGCACACCCATACCCACAGCAATGCATCCACACTGCCAGCAACATGCCCACACTTAACATTACACTGCCATGGGTTTTTTGTCACTGACAGAAATGATGGTCAGTTTTAGTCACTGTAAAGGACTAGGTTTATTAACCATGCTTTAACAGTTACCATGAAGATCTTTGTGTATTTGACCTGGTTCAACATGACCTGGTTTGATGCAAGTTAGATCCAGCATGTATCAGTTGTCTGGCATGCATCAGTTGTCCAGCTGATACAAGTTACATCCGACATGTATTCATTGTCCAGCTGATGCAAGTTAGTTCCGACATGTATCCGTTATCCCAAATTCATCGGTTGTCCAGCTCATACAAGTTAGATCCGACATGTACCCGTCGTCCAGCTGATGCAAGTTAGATCCGGCAAGTATCAGTTGTCTGGCTGATGCAAGTTAGATCCGGCAAGTATCAGTTGTCTGGCATGTATCAGCTTTCCAGCTGATGCAAATTAGATCCGACATGTATCAGTTGTCCGACATGTATCGGTTGTCCAGCTGATACAAGTTAGATCCAACATGCATCTGTCGTCCAGCTGATGCAAGTTAGATACGACATGTATCAGTTGTCCAGCTGATACAAGTCAGATCCAACATGTACCGGTTCTTCAGCTCATGCAAGTTAGATCCGGCATGTATCAGTTATAGGGCATATATCAGTTGTGAAACTGATGTTCAGTTATAGGGCATATATAAGTTGTCAAACTGATGCAAGTTAGATCCGGCATGTATCAGATCTCTGGCTGATGCAAGTTAGATCTTGCACGTTGCATGTATCAGTTGTCAAACTGATGCAAGATAGATCCAACATGTATCGATTGTCCAGCTGATGCAAGTTAGATCCGACATATATCCGTTGTCCGGCATGTATCTGTTGTCCAGCTGGTGTGAGTTAGATCCGACATGTATCAGTTGTCACGTATGTATCAGTTGTCCAGCTAATACAAGTTAGATCCGACATGTAGCTGTTGTACAGCTGATGCAAGTTAGATCCGACATGTATCAGTTGTCTGGCATTTTATCAGTTGTCCAGCTGATACAAGTTAGATCCAACATGTATCCATTGTCCAGATGATGCAAGTTAGATTTGACATGTATCAGTTGTCCCGTATCAGTTGTCGAGCTGATTCAAGTTAGATCTGGCATGTATCAGTTGTCCGGCATATATATCAGTTGTCCAGCTGATGTAACACACATTAGATCGGACTGTTTTAGCTGTCTGGCTGGTGCAAGATATATCCGGTATGTATCAGCTGTCTGGCAGAACAAGTGAGATCCGTTAAGTATCAGCTGTCCAGCTGGCACAAGTGAAATCCGGTGCGTATCAAACCAGAGAGTTGTAGAAGGGACAAAGGGCACCATATGCAATGCAGAATACTTCTGCTTAGCTGCTGTTTCATATTAGACTTGACCCTTTAAAACTGACCAGGAACCCTCTAAAAGTTGTAGCAGGGAGTCCCATGGACCTCCTTAAAATACTTGCTGATGGGAGCCCTGATAGTGACCATGGAGACTCCACGAAGGAGCATTTAGCTGGTACTTACATCTGCATTTCCGCTGTGAAGGATTCAATGGGCGACAGGGTGCCGCTGGTCAAGATGATGGACTTGACCCCCTGGCGCATCAGGTCCAGCATGCTGTAGCCAGGACTGAAGCACCAGTAACTCAGCACTCGCTCTGTCAGACACAGGTCAACCACAGTATAACACTAGGGCCACATCATGCTGCTTGTCTCTAAGTTCAGCATTATGTACAGCACTCGCTCTGTCAGACACAGGTCAACCACAGTATAACACTAGGGCCACATCATGCTGCTTGTCTCTAAGTTCAGCATGATGTACAGCACTCGCTCTGTCAGACACAGGTCAGCCACAGTATAACACTAGGGCCACATCATGCTGCTTAAGTCCAGCATGCTGTAGCCAGGGCTGAAGCACCAGTAACTCAGCACTGGCTCTGTCAGATACAAGTCAACCACAGTATAACTCAGCACTGGCTCTGTCAGATACAAGTCAATGGTAGCACACATCAGCACGACACCACAAACTCTGATAAAGACCCAAGCATTAAAGCACGGGCTGAGATGGTAGTTAGTTCTGGGATTCTAACATGGTGCCAACCGTTAGTTCTGGGATTCTAACATGGTGCCAACCACACAGGGTCACCTCACGACACCCGAGCTGGGGCAGCTTTTCAGCTCCCTACAAAAAAATGAACATTTATCATCTTCTCTCTTTTAAATACTTGTTCCTTTGTTTTTGGACACTAACAGCTTAGATGTGACTGCAGTGTCTGATGTCTGTAAGAAGGCTCACACCGGAGTGGCAGTCCCTGCTGCAGTCTTTTCATAAACAGCAGACATTGCAGATCCACCTGAACTGTTGCTGTCCGAAACACAAAGTCCACAGCCTTCCGAGACTGAAGGATACCTAGCTACCAATGCTGCAAGAGTGACCAAAGCAAAGGATGCGTGTTTGAGCTGTTTCCAGAGAGGAGTGGCACTCGCCTGCTTTTTCCTTGCCCCCAGCTGAGGCCCAGGAATCCGCCTTCTTCCGCCTCTGAGTGGGGCCCTCCTTCAGCTCAATGTGAACCTGCACACAACAGTCTCTCAGCACTGCATGCACACCACCGACTGGCACACCGTCACACAGCCAGCGACACACACACTACAGACCACCGACTGGCACACCATCACATAGCCAGCCACACACACACTACAGACCACAGCCTGGCACACCATCACACAGCCAGCGACACATCACTACACAGCCAGCCACACACACACTACAGACCACAGACTGGCACACCATCACATCGCCAGCGACACATCACTACACAGCCAGCCACACACACACACTACAGACCACAGACTGGCACACCATCACATAGCCAGCGACACACACACTACAGACCACAGCCTGGCACACCATCACACAGCCAGCGACACATCACTACACACCACAGACTGGCACACCATCACACAGCCAGCGACACATCACTACACAGCCAGCCACACACACACTACAGACCACAGACTGGCACACCATCACACAGCCAGCGACACATCACTACACAGCCAGCCACACACACACTACAGACCACAGCCTGGCACACCATCACACAGCCAGCGACACATCACTACACAGCCAGCCACACACACACTACAGACCACAGACTGGCACACCATCACACAGCCAGCGACACATCACTACACAGCCAGCCACACACACACTACAGACCACAGACTGGCACACCATCACATAGCCAGCGACACATCACTACACAGCCAGCCACACACACTACACACCACCGACTGGCACACCATCACACAGCCAGCAACACATCACTACACAGCCAGCCACACACACACTACACACCACCGACTGGCACACCATCACATAGCCAGCGACACACACACTACAGACCACAGACTGGCACACCATCACATAGCCAGCGACACACACACTACAGACCACAGACTGGCACACCATCACACAGCCAGCCACACACACACTACAGACCACAGACTGGCACACCATCACATAGCCAGCGACACATCACGACACAGCCAGCCACACACACACACTACAGACCACAGCTGGCACACCATCACATAGCCAGCACACATCACTACACAGCCAGCCACACACACTACAACCACGACTGGCACACCATCACATAGCCAGCTACACATCACTACACAGCCAGCCACACAACACACTACAGACCACAGCCTGGCACACCATCACATAGCCAGCTACACATCACTACACAGCCAGCCACACACACACACTACAGACCACAGCCTGGCACACCATCACATAGCCAGCTACACATCACTACACAGCCAGCCACACACACACACTACAGACCACAGACTGGCACACCATCACATAGCCAGCGACACATCACTACACAGCCAGCCACACATACACACTACAGACCACAGCCTGGCACACCATCACATAGCCAGCAACACATCACTACACAGCCAGCCACACACACACACTACAGACCACAGACTGGCACACCATCACATAGCCAGCTATACATCACTACACAGCCAGCCACACACACACACACACTACACACCACAGACTGGCACACCATCACATAGCCAGCTACACATCACTACACAGCCAGCCACACACACACACACTGACACACAACAGTCTCTCAGCACTGCACGCACACCACAGACTGGCACACCATCACACAGCCAACCACACACACACACTACAGACCACAGACTGGCACACCATCACACAGCCAACCACACACACACACTACACACCACAGACTGGCACACCATCACATAGCCAGCTACACATCACTACACAGCCAGCTACACACACATGCATACACATACTGACACACACTACAGACCACAGACTGGCACACCATCACACAGACAGCTATACATCACTATAGAGCTAGCTACACACACACACACACTACAAACCACAGACTGACACATCACTACACAGCCAACACCACATCACTACACAGCCAACACATTAACTACACAGCCAACACCACATCACTACACAGCCAACAAATCACTACACATCAGTACAGTCAGCACCACATTACTACACAGTCAACAACACAGCCAACACCACATCACTACACAGCCAATAATACACCACTACACAGCCAGCTACACATCACTACACACACAGCAGCCCCTCCCAGAGCAAAACATGCAGTGCACTGATGGACACATCACTTAAAGGCCATCTGAGAAGGAGAGGCAAATGGGGAGACCTGAGAAAATGAAGCAACCAGCGCCTACACCTGTTGCACCATTACCGACAGCAGGTAAAGCGTACAGCTACAGAGACAAGGCTGAAAATACGTCTTTTTTAATTTATTTTTTACCAACCAACCATGCAAATCTTTAAAATATTTAAAAAATAAATAAAAATGTCTTGACCTTAAAATAAAAAAATGAAGCTAAAATTCCCACTGCATGGTACATGTACCTGGCCCAAAACGGCCGTGCATAGGAACTGGGTGCTCACCTTGTAATGCTGGGCCAGGGACTGCCTGTGCTGACTGACTGAGGCATCATCACCTGGCTCTTGGTTAAAGATGATCTGCAATTGAAAATGTACCCCTCTTCAATCTATGAGCCTCCACAGCATCAAGAAAGGTGCAGGTTTAAACCTATTTCACTACGGCTGTTAGAGTTACATCCATGTGTGTGTGTGAGATGAGGTTATAACTATATGCTTGACCCGATGCGTCTGTGGCACATGTATATATTTTGTATTAGTTGTAAATGTTGTTAGTAACTGCAAAGCGCTACTGCTCTATGAACACTCACTGAGCGCCTCATCTCCAGATGAGCCCTAAGGCAGTAAGTGCTTCACAATGGCAACTATAGCGCTGTTCTCAGCTTCCATGCTGACCCACTGCGCTCTAGTCGTATGCCACTCTGAATGAGTGCCTGGAGCTTAACACAGCACCTTTTGAAATATCCACCAAGGTGATGTACACAGCACCTTTTGAGATATTCACCAAGGTGATGTACACAGCACCTTTTGAAATATCCACCAATGTGATGTACACAGCACTTTTTGAAATATCCACCAATGTGATGTACACAGCACCTTTTGAAATATCCACCAATGTGATGTACACAGCACCTTTTGAAATATCCACAAAGGTGATGTACACAGCACCTTTTGAAATATCCACAAAGGTGATGTACACAGCATCTTTAAAAATATCCACCAAGGTGATGTACACAGCTCCTTTTAAAATATCCACCAAGGTGATGTACACAGCTCCTTTTAAAATATCCACCAAGGTGATGTACACAGCTCCTTTTAAAATATCCACCAAGGTGATGTACATGCACTGCTGTTTGGTTGTTACACGACCATCACCCTCTGACAGCTGAGCTGCCAGTCAGCACCTGTATACAGTCAGCACCTGCATACAAACACAGTCAGCACCTGCATACAAACACAGTCAGCACCTGCATACAAACACAGTCAACGCCAGCATACAAACATAATCAGCGCCAGCATACAAACACAGTCAGCGCCAGCATACAAACATAGCGCCAGCATACAAACACAGTCAGCGCCTGTATACACACACAGTCAGCACCTGAATACAAACACAGTCAGCGCCTGCATACACAGCACCTGCATAAAAAGTCAGTGCCTGCATACACAGTCAGCGCCTGCATATACACACAGTCAGCGCCTGTATACACACAGTCAGCGCCTGCATACATACACAGTCAGCGCCTGCATACAAACACAGTCAGCGCCTGCATACAAACAGTCAGCGCCTGCATACAAACACAGTCAGCGCCTGCATACATACACAGTCAGCGCCTGCATACATACAGTCAGTACCTGCATACAAACACAGTCAGTACCTGCATACAAACACAGTCAGCGCCTGCATCCAAACACAGTCAGCACCCGCACAGTCAACGCCTGCATACAAACACAGTCAGCGCCTGCATACAAACACAGTCAGCGCCTGCATACAAACACAGTCAGCGCCTGCATACAAACACAGTCAGCGCCTGCATACAAACACAGTAAAAGCGCCTGCATTACAAGCACAGTGGCAGCCCATGAACCTGTCAATGCCCCCAAACAAGTGCATGTCCTGGCAGTCGAGCCATTTGAAATTGTGCATGTCTAAGGGGGCGGACTACTGCCCAAAGGGGTCAACAGGAGTGTCCCCCCAAGGCTGTGATACAGTGAAATGTGCAAAGGAGTCCCCCCAAGGCTGTGATACAGTGAAATGTGCAAAGGAGTCCCTCCCAAGGCTGTGATGCAGTGAAATGTGCAAAGGAGTCCCCCCAGGCTGTGATGCAGTGAAATGTGCAAAGGAGTCCCCCCAAGGCTGTGATGCAGTGAAATGTCAAAGGAGTCCCCCCCAGGCTGTGATGCAGTGAAAGTGCAAGGAGTCCCCCAGGCTGTGATGCAGTGAAATGTCAAAGGAGTCCCCCCCCCGCTGTGATGCAGTGAAATGTGCAAGGAGTCCCCCCACCACCCCAGGCTGTGATGCAGTG
The DNA here is from genome assembly GCA_018857735.1 of Alviniconcha marisindica. Lineage (NCBI taxonomy): Eukaryota > Metazoa > Mollusca > Gastropoda > Provannidae > Alviniconcha > Alviniconcha marisindica. The sequence continues at coordinate 530,978 of JABMCL010000176.1, forward strand.
AAATGTACAAAGGAGTCCCCCCCCAGCTGTCCGCAGCGAGCCCCCCAAGGCTGTGATACAGTGAAATGTGTCCCCCAAGGCTGTGATGCAGTGAAATGTGCAAAGGAGTCCCCCCCAAGGCTGTGATACAGTGAAATGTGCAAAGGAGTCCCTCCCAAGGCTGTGATACAGTGAAATGTCAAAGGACTCCCCCCCCAGGCTGTGATGCAGTGAAATGTCAAAGGAGTCCCCCCCCCCCCAAGGCTGTGATACAGTGAAATGTGTCCCCCCCAAGGCTGTGATGCAGTGAAATGTGCAAAGGAGTCCCTCCCAAGGCTGTGATGCAGTGAAATGTGCAAAGGAGTCCCCCCCAAGGCTGTGATGCAGTGAAACGTGTCCAGCAGAAGAGCAGTCACTATACCTTCAAAGCATCCACCACCTTGGACAGTCCTGCTCCCTTGGAATGCAGCGCACCAGACGTACCTGCAGCCACAACACGTCAACAGTCAAACTGTACACAGCCAGCAGGAAAAACAGTGAAACATACAGTTGTTCACTTGATGTGCGCACAAAAACAGCCATCCTTCTCTGCAGCTTAAGTCACTGACAGTCCCTAAACCCTCTCTCCCTATCTTGTTAAAAAACCTAGACAAAACAAAAACATTTTCAGGCTTCTTCAAAAAACATGGTGAAAGCAACATGTCCCAAAAATTATGTACCAACATAGTTGAAATACAAAAATATCTGAGATAATGACTGTTTGGCCCCAAGATCCTTTCACCGTCCCTTGCCACCACTGTCAAAGTGTGAAATTATCTTGTCCACCCAGTCCGACTAACAATTCCTTCACCATCCCTTACCATCAGTGTTGAAGTGGGCGACCATCTCGTCCACCCAGTCTAACAATTCCTTCACCATCCCTTACCATCAGTGTTGAAATGGGCGACCATCTCGTCCACTACGTCTGACAAACAATTCCTTCACCATCCCTTACCATCAGTGTTGAAGTGGGCGACCATCTCATCCACCCAGTCTAACAATTCCTTCACCATCCCTTACCATCAGTGTTGAAGTGGGCGACCATCTTGTCCACCCAGTCTAACAATTCCTTCACCATCCCTTACCATCAGTGTTGAAATGGGCGACCATCTCGTCCGTCAAGTCTGACTAACAATTCCTTCACCATCCCTTACCATCAGTGTTGAAATGGGCGACCATCTCGTCCATCATGTCTAACAATTCCTTCACCATCCTTTACCATCAGTGTTGAAGTGGGCGACCATCTTGTCCATAAAGTCTGACTAATAATTCCTTCACCATCCCTTACCATCAGTGTTGAAATGGGCGACCATCTTGTCCATCAAGTCTATGACAAAAGACTTGTTGCCAAATGTGATGTTGACTTTGGCCATCAGTTCAAACATGAACCTGAAGAAAAACAACAACAAACCCATGGAGGGATTCAGCTCGACTCTGCAGCAACCCTAGTACAGCAAAGTAAACATTTTCATGCAGAAAAAAACTTTTTTTTAAACTTATGTAAAGGAATACATGGAAAATTCACCCCATTTTGAAAAATCTGAAAATAAATGTAAACAGACCCATAGTTCTGTATTGCTAAGTTCAGAATAAACAAATCAATTTACAACAATTATGAACTGCCTAAACATTACATTTTTTGATTATCATTGTATTAAATGCATTTTTGATGCAGTGGTGTGTGTGGGTGTGTGTGTGTGGCTGTACATGTACATGCATGTGTGTGAGTGTATAAGTGCACGTGTGTGTGTGTGTGTGTTGAAATGGGTTGTGGAAGACTAAGACTTGGAGTTGGACCAGTGTATTGTGCTTTCTCAATATTCACTGACATATTTACACTGCCTTAAGTGGTACACATTTTAACACCTATGACACATTGTTTCGAAGAGCTGTGCAAACTGGGCTGCTAATGCATCACCCCTGGTAAAAGGTTCACACACTCCAACCACTTGCAGTTTGAAATGAGGAAACAGAGGTCACTGTCTCCCTTAATAGCCACAGCAGAGGCAGAGGATATACAGGTGTGTTCAGCCAGTTGTGAAAAGCAACCACGGAGACAGCAGACACACAGGTATGTTCAGCCAGTTGTGAAAAGCAACCACAGAGACAGCGGACACACAGGTATGTTCAGCCAGTTGTGAAAAGCAACCACAGAGACAGCGGACACACAGGTATGTTCAGCCAGTTGAGAAAAGCAACCACAGAGGGAACAGCGGACACACAGGTATGTTCAGCCAGTTGTGAAAAGCAACCACAGAGGCAGCGGACACACAGGTATGTTCAGCCAGTTGTGAAAAGCAACCACAGAGACAGCGGACACACAGGTGTGTTCAGCCAGTTGTGAAAAGCAACCACAGAGACAGAAGATAACCAGGTGTGTTCAGCCAGTTGTGAAAAGCAACCACAGAGACAGCGGACACACAGGTGTGTTCAGCCAGTTGAGAAAAGCAGCCATAGAGACAGCGAACACACAGGTGTGTTCAGCCAGTGGTGAAAAGCAGCCACAGAAACAGAGAACACACAGGTATGTTCAGCCAGTTGTGAAAGGTAGCCACAGAGAAAGAAAAAAGGTGGAGGAAAAACCCCATTGCAAAAACACTCACAGGCCAGGTTTGGTGGTCTCCTTGTTTCTGAGTGGCTCTGAGTCAATCAGCTCTTCCAGCTCCAGTAAGGTCTCTGCCAAATTCAAACATCCCTTCACCGTACACACAGTCACTACAGTAAGGTCTCTGCCAAATTCAAACATCCCTTCACCGTACACACAGTCACTACAGTAAGGTCTCTGCCAAATTCAAACATCCCTTCACCGTACACACAGTCACTACAGTAAGGTCTCTGCCAAATTCAAACATCCCTTCACCGTACACACAGTCACTACAGTAAGGTCTCTGCCAAATTCAAACATCCCTTCACCGTACACACAGTCACCAAAGTAAGGTCTCTGACAAATTCAAACACCCCTTCACCGTACACACAGTCACTACAGTAAGGTCTCTGCCAAATTCAAACATCCCTTCACCGTACACACAGTCACTACAGTAAGGTCTCTGCCAAATTCAAACATCACTTCACCGTACACACAGTCACTACAGTAAGGACTCTGCCAAATTCAAACATCACTTCACCTTACACACTACAGTAAGGTCTGCCAAATTCAAACATCACTTCACCTTACACGCTACAGTAAGGTCTGCCAAATTCAAACATCATTTCACCTTACACACAACAGCAAGGTCTCTGCCAAACCCAAGCATCACTTCACCCGACACACTATGGTAAGGTCTGCCAAATGCAAACTTCACTTACAGAAAGCAGTTGCCTCCATTATTTATCATACCAATGTACTAACCCCAAGGTCTGATTACCAACCCATCTTTCATGCATAACACTAGTGAAGTCCCTGTGACAGGGAACTGACTTTAAATTTGTTTCAAACACACTTACTTTTCAGTCTAATGATGTCTTCAAGGGTAAATTCTGGCACTGCAAAATGACACATGGTACACTTTACTCTTTAGTATCACAGTATCAGTTTGTGTTTTCCAAATCGTGACAGGAAAACCGTTACAATCCTGAAACACTAAATGATCACACCATGCATACAGGATTAGTGCTGCCATTTGGTGAACATGCAGCTTTTGTTCACCTGTGCCACAAACAGGATTTGACAAGTTCCCAAACATTCAGTGTCTAGTCTGTCTAGTCAGTACACACCATCTTCAAACACAAGCACTCTTGACATGTCACAATATATCTGATTTTGAATATCAAGTAAAATTTACAGGCCCTGTACAATCTCCAAAAAGAAACAAATCTTGATGCTGGACACAAAATTGGCAGCTTGCAAAGACACCCAGTTAGTAAATTTGGCAACCCCCCCCCTCCCCCCCCCCAAGAAAGAAGATAAGAGATTAATACATACTTGCTGCCCCATCTCCAATATCACCCATGTCTGATTCTGCGCTGACCATCTCCGTCAGTCTGACCCCTAGTTGCGTGGTCTCTTCTATGGCAGTGGCCAGGTCCACAGAGCTCAGATCAAAGGATGCGCTCTCCTCACAAATCCGCTCCTGCGTTGAAGGCAGTGACATGTACTACTGACTCACAATGAGCCCTCTGCAGCACAAGGCTGCCCAGGGCACACAACCCACTAAAACAGCACTTAGGCCGCAAGGGAAGTCATTCCATCACTTTGACCCAGTGACGGTTTCTAAAAATAAATGTTTAGAAAAATTGCCAAAGTCATTTCCTGCAATATTTGATCAATATATATATGCAAAACTTTGTTTTTCATGCATGAAGGTTTGGGGGTGTAGACTCTGCAAGAAATCAATCAATGACCAAAAAAAGTTGAACAAGCTGTCCATTTTTTGCAACTGTGAGAATGGGACTTGCATAAACACTTGAACCAAAGACATACCTAAACACATCACCTCAAAATCAATACCCAACAGCCACCTCTGCACCTTTGTGTGACTTCGGGCATGCTGCAGGCCACCTCTGCACCTTTGTGTGACTTTGGGCATGCCTCAAGCCACCTCTGCACCTTTGTGTGACTGGGCATGCTGCAAACCACCTCTGCACCTTTGTGTGACTTTGGGCATGCTGCAAACCACCTCTGCAACTTTGTGTGACTTTGGGCATGCTGCAAACCATCTCTGCACCTTTGTGTGACTTTGGGCATGCTGCAAACCACCTATGAACCTTTCTGTGGCTTTGGGCATGCCTCAAGCCAGTCCCTCCATCTTCTCCATTGCCTAATCATTGACTCATTGAAGACAAGCTCAAATGACTAAGTGCCAAAAGGTGGGTCTGCAATGGGTGACTTGGTTGTGCTGAGAATAAAAGATGTTTAAACAAATATTTTGTCATTAGTGTGGGTTGAATGTGTGTGAAAATGAATGAGGATATAGTTGAAATAATAGCAGCAGAAATTTTGAAGCGGTTTGGGAAATATGTCCGTTAAAGTGTGATTTTACTGCTGAAATTCAACCACGAAAAGCGACAGTGGCACAGAGCCCGTCTCTGTCGGCGTGGTTTGGTTAAAGAAAACAAGGAAAAGTTATATTTATCACATCTGTTATGTTCGCGAAAGATCGTTTTACAAGATCCATGCATCAGAAAAACTTCCAACAAATTATGCTTTTGCAAAAAGCGTATCAAACTTTATTTGATCGGACGTCATCTGTGTCGTAATACGAAACGCGAACTTTCGACAACAGACTGAAAACAACTCTGACCCTTGACATGAGCGGAAGTGACGTCATATGCACATCAGACTTGCGGTCAATCACTCAGCAGCTTTGAAAAGATTTAACCAAACAACTTTTGTTACATTAACAAAATTTGCCGCTCCTCAAATATTGTCGTAAGATATGACGTCCGACTATCTAACAAGTTGTGAGCGAAAAACAAAACATTATAGGTTTACACTTGTCAACAAACACGAAGGTACCACGTGACACTTCCCGGTCACATTTGATTTGAATGGCGTCGAAGGAATCTTCTGCTGCGAACATTGAAAGGTACGTCGCAATTATTGTTGTGAGGGTGACGTCCGACCATTCTTGACGTCCGATCACAATTTTACACCGTTTATCTTATTAAATCAGCTAGTTAATAGTTATTTAGATAATCTTTTGTGTTCAGGTTAGAGCGCAGTAGGACGAAGTGTCGTTTTTAAGCAAAGGGGGAGATTTGCGGTGGCTGACGTTGTGCTAGTATCACAATGAAGAATTATATTGCAGCATGAGCTCTTGCTGTAATTTGGACGTCCGATCACCATGTGGCGTAAAACTAACTTCCAGTTGCACAGTGCAGACATTTGTGAAATATGACAGTTGCCATCCCAACATTGCATAGCGCTTCGTTTGACAAGATCGACCTGTGAAATCGGGGACGGCCAGTAATAACATAAAAAAATATATTAAAAAATTACGAGGATTAAGTAGGTCGGACGTCAGGGTGACCCCAAAATTTGGTGCTGATGACATTTGACACCTTTTTGTTTAAGTTTTGTAAGGCTACTAAGAGTCATTTACTGATGGTTTAGTAAGTACTCCTAGACTTTTTATTTTGCTTGTTTGGTTTTAGTTTTGGTTTGATACTTTTAATTTTATTGAATTATTCACTGTATTTTATGGATACATTATGTTTGTGGATAGGAATTTTTGTTGATGATGTTTCTCATGTTGGTTGTTAATGTCTTATTATTTCAGACCAATAACTGCTGACATGACCAGGAGTAGGACAAAACTGCCCCTGCTATGAGTATGACCTTGATCATCAACTCCTCATTCAGTAGCAGCACTGTACCTGAAGATTGGAGAACCACACTTATCACACCTGTCTTTAAGAATGCTACCATTCAAAAAAGTTCTGACCAATTTCCTTCACAAGTGTCGTCTGCAACTAGTGCAAGATCCTCGCATATTGTCATCAGTAGCATCATGCACTAAGACAACATCATCATAGCTCCTGAACAACATGGCTTCAGATGTGATTGCTCATGAATGTGAAACCCAACTCCTTGGCCTAATCACTAAAATCAGTGAACTCGCACATGACTTTCAGGCAGGGAAACTGGTAGACCTTGTGGGCTGGACTTCTCCAAGGCCTGCTTCACAAGTTGTCCCATTATGGGATCACCGGTAGAACAAACACATGGATCAAGAGCTTCCTGAGAGATCAACAAGCTGTCATGTTGATGGTATGAAGTTGAACTTTGTCCCATGGGACTCAGAGGTGCCTTAAGGCAGTGTTCTTGGCCCAGAATTGTTTGTCCTATACATCAGTGACCTAGCTGCCACAACAGCCTACCTCCAGACTGAGACTGTTTGAAGATGACACCATCTGCCAGTGCCCCATCTCCACAGCTGAAGATCAAGCAATACTCCAAAATGATCTAAACAATTTCTGTATGGGTAATGAGAAAGCAGATGGAACATGTGCTTCTACCCAGGACAGATGTGACATCCTAAGTGTTACTAAAAAGCAAGAGGAAACACTACCATGCTCTGCATGGCCAGATGCTCAAGTCAGTCAACAGTACTCACTTCTTGGGTGTCACACTGACCTCAGATGCCACCTGGGAGACACATCAACATCACCAACAAAGCAAGCAGGACCCTGGGTTCTGGGAAGAACCCTGAAGATCAGCACCTCTTTAATAAAAGGCAAGGCCTACAAGGCAGTTGTCACACCAGTCCTGGAATATGCAAGCTCTATCTGGCACCCAAACAACAACCTGATCAACCGCCTAGAGTCTGTACAGCAAAAGGCAGCATGGTGGACACACAGAGATGCTGCAGGATATCCAGTGTCAACAACATGCTGACTAGGCTGACCATATCTCCAACATAGGTGCAGGAAAGCAAGACTGGTGAACTTTTATAACTTCCACCATCACCATGGCTCCATAGCCACTGACACCAAGTGAATAACAGGTGACTATCCCAGTATCACAGGAGCCCATCATTCCCATTCCCTGTTAACCCAGTGCCCTCCTGTCAAGTGTCATACTGACTACAGGAAATTCTTTTTCCCAACGCAATCAAGGATTGGAATGACCTCACTGAGGATGTGGCTGCTGTGCCCACCCTTGAGACTTTTTGTTCACGTCTTCCAAAATCAGTACCTTTGGAGTAGGCCATGCCCCCCAAGTAAGTAGTGTTGATGATGGCTAGGGCTAGGGCTGTGCCGGTCAGGGTTTTCCCCCGGCAAGCAGCTGGATTGACCTAGTTGGAGATGTGACAATGACATACACAAAATTCAGCGTTGTTTCATGTTTGTTTGTAAGAGTTTTTCTTTTTCTTAGTGCTGTGCTGTTTGGTGTGCTTTCTCTTGAAACATTCAAGGTGCAGTTTCTTTTTATACTGTAGGAGGTGGTATGGTGTTTTAGACTTCTGTTAAATGTTGTTGTTTTGACTGAAGTATGAGATAGCCAGTCGGAAGTGCTCAACAGGGTTACAATGCTATAATTACAAGCCAATTGTATGTAATGCCTATCAAAAAGGAAGTTGCATGCAGTACTCTGGATCTAAGTACATACTACTTTTCTACATTATGTGTATTTTTATAGCTGAAGAGAAAGTTTAATGTTGTACTGTCAAGTCTTATGACTGTCGCAAGCTGATGTTCGACATTTTATGATTCTGCAGTAAAACAAAGCCAACAATCATAAGTTGAATGTAGCACTGTGTTTAAATATATGTTTTTACATTTGTAGGTGAAGAGAAATGTAGAATCTTCAATAATTATTGTACTGTCAAGTCACATTTATGACATTGTCATACTTTGCTGTAATGCTGATGTTCGACACTTTGTGTAGTTTTTTTTGTGCTATGTCAAGAAAAGAAACAAATTCCTCAAAACTGACTTTCCAGTGTGTCTGTTACCTACGCTAGAATGTCTGAATGGCAGAATGGATGAAACTTTGTGTTTTTGTTGTCAGAAAGAAAAGGTAAAATATTTAATTATGTCGGATGTCAGGTATTGCGACAAACAGTACATGTCAATATTTTTGTAAGAAGTCAGGCTGCAATAAATTTATTTGAAAATACTTATGAGGACATCCTTAATCTGTTTAAAGTGGTTGGGAATAAAAATAATAATTTACCAGCCATACAGTAGCACTTTTGTGTCGCAATCCCTGACATCCGACATAATACACTTTTCATCTTTTAAAGATCGTTTTCTCAAAAACTAATAAAGTCGTTATCTTCCACTTTGAAGTGATGATTACCAATATAGTAAACATTCTAAAAACCTACTTCCTTTTACTTTATTTCATACTTTTTTTCCGACCTACTGTGTCTTCTTTTCATGCACACCTTTTGGCACTTAGTCAAATGTCTCTTTACGATTTCCCTTTTACATCACAAGATCGATGGCTTTCATTCTGAAAGCGGAATCATAAGATGCACGTTTTGTTTTTGGCATCACTACGATCACCTGGCCCACTAAACGGGTACAGGTTTATCCTGGGTAGATTGGCCACCAACACTTTGATTTTGAACACTAAACAGGTACAGGTTTATTCTGGGTAGAATGGCCACCAATCATTCAAACTGCAATGAACTGCGGGGTTAGTTCAGTAAACTGCAGGTATGCATGTGAAGGCCTGTGAAGGTGCAGGTATGCATGTGAAGGCCTGTGAAGGTGCAACTGACTGTAAGGCGCAGGGGTCAAATGGTGTCACAATAAAGTGTTGCCTTTTACTGTTTTAGTCTGGCTGGTACAGGATGCAAACCAGCCGTGCCTTCAGACTGCAGCCAAACTCCTCCAGGACAGGCACATTTAGGACGCAGCTTTGTCCTCTCTTCATTCATCACAACTGAAGGCCAACTTCACGCTGAACCATCAAAACAACAAATCGTCCACTGCTACCAACAACCAGCCAGCTGATGAATTACTCTGACCAATCACTGACTCTGGGCACGGCTAATATTCAGCCACAACCAGCCAAGCATGACAGGCAACAATGCGCCTTGCAGCAGGCATGTGAACAGGATACCTGACAGCTGCAGTGAACAGGATACCTCTGACAGCTGCAGCAGGCCCATGAACAGGATACCTGACAGCTGCAGTGAACAGGATACCTCTGACAGCTGCAGCAGGCCCATGAACAGGATACCTCTGACAGCTGCAGTGAACAAGACATCTCTGACAGCTGCAGTGAACAGGATACCTCCGACAGCTGCAGCAGGCCCATGAACAGGATACCTGACAGCTGCAGTGAACAGGATACCTGACAGCTGCAGTGAACAGAATACCTCTGACAGCTGCAGCAGGCCTGTGAACAGGATACCTCTGACAGCTGCAGCAGGCCTGTGAACAGGATACCTCTGACAGCTACTGTCTCCTATCAAGTGAACCAATTTGTCCTTCACCAGCAAAAGGAAAATCCTTGCTGATTCCTCACACACAAAAAGAAATAGTTATTTTCTTACCAGATTATGGGCTTCATCAAATATGATAATGTTCCCCTGGAGTTCAATGCCATGAGCTTTCCGGGACTGAAAAATAGTCAATTATACACCACATCAGAACTCATCACAACTGGATGGACACTTTTCACTTCTGCACAACACAAAGAAACATTCAATTCCAATTTTTAAATGGATAAACAGCCTGTAAAAGCAAACCCAGGATGACACAATTTTTTTGCAGAAACAAGCGCCAGAAGTAAGGAACAAACAGCACAGAAACTAAAATCTCTGGGCAGCAGACCTGTAGCCAGAGAGCCAAAGTACAATGCACCAGATGTCTTTCTCACTGCAATGGTTGCAAGGCACACAGAAATTAGACTGAACACAATCTCAACCACAGGGGGCGACCTCAGGACAATGGGCCAAAATAACTGCTCACTCAAATCAACACTAATCAGGAAATCTTCTGTTTGCTAAATCAGATTCCAACTGCACTTTCTTTCAATATAAAAACAACACAAAAGGGGCATAATTTAAAGTAGCTGTTCCTTACCTTTGGATCAAGGGGATAGTTGTGGGAAAGAGTTAGTAGTTGGGTCTAAATAGTAAATATGTTGATGTCATATTTTAACCCACTTGGCCCCAGACCAGCCGCTGCCCTTTCGCTACAAAATCCCTTGTGAAGGGAAGTAACTGAGTCAAATGATCCCAGTATGCAACTTTAAAAATCAATAATAAACACCAAACAAAAGTTTCAGCTCACTTTGTATTTTTCCCAGTTTGCGAATACAGTGTTCTTTTATATCCAACAGGTTTTGATTATTTTTCACTAAAAAATAAAAGCATTAAAAAAAATATCCCAAGTCAGAAACGTCTGCATCTGAATGTCAGGTTTTGGGGTGCCTCTGGGGTAACCGATTTTGCTAAATTTGCAGTTTGAATCTCCAAAGATGAAGCTCCGTGAGTTTGTCAGGGTGCCCACAGTAAGCGACTGGGCCAAATTTGCAGTTCAAATCTCAAAGGATGAAGCTCTGATGCCAATGCTAACATTAGGCGTTTTTTTAATTTTCGGCCATCTATCGCATGTCCACCTCTCAACTTTGAAAATTCACAGCATCTCTCAAACTTCGCTGAGCTTCAAACAAAGGACATCGCCGGAAGTAGTAAACAATAGCGGAAACGAGGCTACAAGTCTCACGAGAATCCCGTTCTTATTTGCATAAACTGAGATGCTAGTATGGAGCATCTGCCAGCCAGCCGCTACCAGGCGGTCTGGGGTTCCACGGTAAGGCAAAAGAGCGGGCGGTGACGGGCGATCTGGGGCCAAGTGGGTTAATTCTCACACTTTAACTGGAAAAACAAATCCAGACATTATTTCAAGTAGTCACTGCTACCTTTGGATCCAGGAGGTAGTTGTAGGGCATAAATATGATGTCAGCATCAGATTTTAATTCTCTGGCCAGGTAGTAAGGGCACAGTCTGAAAATTGAAAACCAACAGTCAGCACGGTTATCACATCATTCAAAATAAAATTTGTCATTACTTTTTGTGTGTGGCCAAAACGAACAACTCTGTTACATCATGCACAAGACTGCAGAGCTCAAGTCATTCTATCTGCAGTGGTGGTAGTAACTTGTTTCATTCTATCTGTAGTGGTGGTAGTAACTTGTTTCATTCTATCTGTAGTGGTGGTAGTAACTTGTTTCATTCTATCTGTAGTGGTGGTAGTAACTTGTTTCATTCTATCTGTAGTGGTGGTTGTAACTTGTTTCATTCTATCTGTAGTGGTGGTAGTAACTTGTTTCATTCTATCTGTAGTGGTGGTTGTAACTTGTTTCATTCTATCTGTAGTGGTGGTAGTAACTCGTTTCATTCAATCTGTAGTGGTGGTTGTAACTTGTTTCATTCTATCTGTAGTGGTGGTAGTAACTTGTTTCATTCTATCTGTAGTGGTGGTTGTAACTTGTTTCATTCTATCTGTAGTGGTGGTAGTAACTTGTTTCATTCTATCTGTAGTGGTGGTTGTAACTTGTTTCATTCTATCTGTAATGGTGGTAGTAACTTGTTTCATTCTATCTGTAGTGGTGGTTGTAACTTGTTTCATTCTATCTGTAGTGGTGGTAGTAACTTGTTTCATTCTATCTGTAGTGGTGGTTGTAACTTGTTTCATGCTATCTGGAGTGGTGGTAGTAACTTGTTTCATTCTATCTGTAGTGGTGGTTGTAACTTGTTTCATTCTATCTGTAGTGGTGGTAGTAACTTGTTGTTTCATTCTATCTGTAGTGGTGGTAGTAACTTGGTGTGTTATTCTATCTGTAGTGGTGGTAGTAACTTGGTGTGTTATTCTATCTGTAGTGGTGGTTGTAACTTGTTTCATTCTATCTGTAGTGGTGGTAGTAACTGTTGTTTCATTCTATCTGTAGTGGTGGTAGTAACTTGTTTCATTCTATCTGTAGTGGTGGTAGTAACTTGTTTCATTCTATCTGTAGTGGTGGTTGTAACTTGTTTCATTCTATCTGTAGTGGTGGTAGTAACTTGTTGTTTCATTCTATCTGTAGTGATGGTAGTAACTTGTTTCATTCTATCTGTAGTGGTGGTAGTAACTTGTTCTTTCATTCTATCTGTAGTGGTGGTAGTAACTTGTTCTTTCATTCTATCTGTAGTGGTGGTTGTAACTTGTTCTTTCATTCTATCTGTAGTGGTGGTAGTAATTTGGTGTTTCATTCTATCTGTAGTGGTGTTTCATTGTAGTAACTTGGTGTTTCATTCTATCTGTAGTGGTGTTTCATTCTATCTGTAGTGATGGTAGTAACTTGTTGTTTTATTCTATCTGTAGTGGTGGTAGAAACTTGGTGTGTCATTCTATCTGTAGTGGTGGTAGTAACTTGGTGTTTCATTCTATCTGTAGTGGTGGTAGTAACTTGGTGTTTCATTCTATCTGTAGTTGTGGTAGTAACTTGGTGTTTCATTCTATCTGTAGTTGTGGTAGTAACTTGGCATTTCATTCTATCTGTAGTGGTGTTTCATTCTCTCTGTAGTGGTGGTAGTAACTTGGTGTTTCATCCTATCTGTAGTGGTGGTAACTTGGTGTTTCATTCTATCTGTAGTGGTGGTAGTAACTTTCATTCTATCTGTAGTGGTGGTAGTAACTTTCATTCTATCTGTAGTGGTGTATCATTCTATCTGTAGTGGTGGTAGTACCCTAGTGTTTTATTCTATCTGTAGTGTTCATTCTCTCTGTAGTGGTGGTAGTAACTTTGTGTTTTATTCTCTCTGTAGTGGTGTTTCATTCTATCTGTAGTGGTGGCAGTACCCTGGTGTTTTATTCTATCTGTAGTGGTGTTCATTCTCTCTGTAGTGGTAGTAGTAATTTGGTGTTTTACACCATCTGCACAGTGATCTGTCAGTGACAGGAAATAATGTGATGAATCACTCCAATCAACAATGTTCTGTTCACTAATAAACAACTTCCATTCATAAGTTCACTGCTTCCAGCCAAACTGTGTGGGAAAGTGCCATTTTCTACACACCATGTTAGATTAAACAGACGAAATCAGCGAGTCAGTTTCTTTGGAGTGCAGAAGTTTTTCATGGAACTTGTGGAAGGACACGGCATTAGTAGCATGGTTCAGCTGCTGGTGACGATAGCATACCTAACTGCAGCCTTTCTTTTCCCTACTGCAGCTGGGACCATAACAGTGTGTAACATCACCCCTGCAACTGCAAGCACACACAAACAAACAAACAAACTGCAAGCACACACACACACAAACAAACACATATCTGAGAAACATTCACACATCTAGTTTTCTGACTCAGCCCAAATGTATGACCTGCAAATTTGAGCAACATTTCCCCAACATGCAATCCACGAGTCTAGATGGCTTGAACAACACTTTTCCCTGACATGCTAATCAAGGAGTTTTGCTGGTTTGAGCAGCACAGCACTTCTCCGACATGCAAGCCCAATGTCCTGCTGACCTGAACACCAGCACTTCTCCGACATGCAAGCCCAATGTCCTGCTGACCTGAACACCAGCACGTCTCCGACATGCAAGCCCAATGTCCTGCTGACCTGAACACCAGCACGTCTCCGACATGCAAGCCCAATGTCCTGCTGACCTGAACACCAGCACGTCTCCGACATGCAAGCCCAGTGTCCTGCTGACCTGAACACGAGCACTTCTCCGACAAGCAAGCCTAATGTCCTGCTGACCTGAACACCAGCACTTCTCCAACATGCAAGCCCAATGTCCTGCTGACCTGAACACTGCAGCGTTTCTCCGACAAGCAAGCCTAATGTCCTGCTGACCTGAACACTGCAGCGTTTCTCCGACAGGCAAGCCCAATGTCCTGCTGACCTGAACACCAGCACTTCTCCGACAAGCAAGCCTAATGTCCTGCTGACCTGAACACCAGCACTTCTCCGACAGGCAAGCCTAATGTCCTGCTGACCTGAACACCAGCACTTCTCCGACAGGCAAGCCTAATGTCCTGCTGACCTGAACACTGCAGCACTTCTCCGACAAGCAAGCCTAATATCTTGCTGACCTGAACACCAGCGTTTCTCCGACAAGCAAGCAAGTCTTGTTGGTTTGAACAATGCATCATCCCCCCCACATGCAAGCAGGCATCTTGCTGGTTTGACCAGCAGCGACCAGTATCTGTTGATTGCTTACTTGCTCTTCATTCCATGGCTCACGAGGTCCTCGATGTCCGCAACACTGCCCACAATCTGACGTGCTTCAGTGTTGCGCTTCAAATCTGAAATTATACAGGGGAATTCGTGTATTTCCAAATATGCCAACAGTCAGATTCTGATATTAATTAGTACAGTGAAATACACTTTGCAATCATGTGTTCTCCAAACTGAGTAGTAATTGGATTTTAATGTCCTGTCAACCACACAGGGTCACCTCAAGACAGTAAAACTCAGGTCATAAGCAAATACAAATTTCTAAACTCTTCTCACATATATATCAACCCTCTGTTAAGTCAATCTACAAAACCAATCACTTCGCAAACATAAAACATACATTATATATATATATATATATACAAACATCAAAACCAAATTTTTGAAGAGTTAGTCCCTTCAATATTACCCCTGTTAAAAGAGTACGTAAGGCTAGGACATGCTGGTATCGTTGACCACTCGGACTCTGTCTAATTTATCGATACCAGGTTAAAGAAAAATATAAAAAAGGAATGGGCGGACACAATACAAAATTAAAAAATGTTACATAAATGCATAATGGCAAATACCAGTGCCATATGGCAGCAAGCTGCACGTACCACCTACCAACTATCATCTCTTAGCTGCTCAACAAGAGCCATACAAAAAAAGCCTAACCCTTAACGAAAAATATTTGAGAGTTTTCTGGAAAAAAGTCAGGAGAATGGACCATCACCATAAAATGACAAGACAGAAAGAGCAAGAGAACAAGGCAGAAAAAACAAGACAGGAAACAGGAAAGGGGAATCAAATGACAGCCCTGAGATTCCAGACAGGAGGGGGAAATCAGACATCCCCAGCCTCCCTTCGGGGATCTCCAAACTGACAAAGCAATGCAGATCCTCCTTGCATTTTTTCCTGAACGTGGCCTTGCCTCTGCCCTGATACTGTCCCATTTTTGTGATGAAGAAACTTCACGTTTACTACTGCTGGCCTACAAAACACTGCTGGTCTACAAAAGACATTGCTGGTCTACAAAAGACACTGCTTGCCTACAAAAGACATTGCTGGTTTACAAAAGACACTGCTTGCCTACAAAAGACACTGCTGATCTACAAGGAAGCTAACCACTGCCAACTAATCAGGGTCACCATAACAACTGTCAGCCATGGTCCTTACCTCACAGACCCTTTCTGTCAGTAGGTACGACCACTCATTTTTTTGGTTTCTTCACAGGAAAACAAAATATGTCAGAAAATGTGCATTTTGGCAAAAACAGTCACTCTGCAAATTTTCAAGCAGATATCTCAAATAGCTTTTGAAATATTTAATATTTAGTATACTTGCGTAACTGTTGCTTTGTTGACTGCATGTGGAATGCCAGGTTTACATGGCAATAACAAGAATAGATGCTGCACATTATACACAAAGACATTTCTTCAAACACTACAACACAAAGCTCCAGAAAATGAACAACAAACAGTTAGAAAATCCACCAATTTGACTTAATAAGTAATCAAAATTGATAATTTTCATGACAATTTCCTCGCAAATTACCCAAATATCCATCTTTAGCACCCCATACCAAGTAAAGTAAACCTTTGATTTGTCTTAATATGCCTCTACATACAGATCTATATCCATATATTATGCGTAATCTTTTTCAGAGCTGCACTGTTTACATTTGTTGTTATACAGGTGTCCAAACATGACCCCAAAGACAATTTGAATGTCATAAATTTATGTTCACTATGAAACACTAACCTGGCTGTGGACAAATTTTCTTAGCTTTGCTTATACAAGGAGTACAGCAATGTTTCACATATCAAAATATTTGCAATGAAGACTACAGAAGAGATCTTTATATTAAAAACAATTTGGTTTTTAAAAAATCAAATAACTTTGATTACGTAATAGTTTAAATTACAATGATCCAGGTCTGTATCAGTATCTCAGGTATTACTTGTACTAAGGAAATAATTCATACATCAAAATGTGTGCTACCCAGAGACCTTTACATTGGAAACAATTTGTAGTAAAAAAGAAGAAGTTTTATGCAGATTATGACTGTGTAACAGATTATGTAATATCTGAAAATGACAAAACATGACCTAATTCTGTATCTCTGGTACTATTTGGGCTAGGAAAATGATTCACACATCAAAATGTTTGTAACCAAGCTATCTTTCCAATGGAAACAATCTGGTCTTTGATAAAGAATGTTAGTCATGATTACATAATATTTAATTTAAAAGAAATAAAAAATAAAAATAAAAATGTCACACTCAATCTCATGATTCATGGTAAACTATCTGGCCTAATACTGGAATCACAATGGCTACAGACTGCAAAAGTACACAGCAATAAGCAATAGTCAGCAGAATCTGTCCTTGTACAGTTTGTAACATTGCATGATGTCATCAACATCTTCAGCCAGCCATGTTCTACCATTGGTAGAACTCAGTTGAACATCCCAAAAAAACACAAACTTTGCTTCCACAGAAGCAATATCTTCTACTTCTGGCCAAACAAAGACATTCTTGTTGCGGACCTTGGACATGAAGGAGATAGATGCCATGCTGCCTTCATCCTGCACTTCCAAAGCCTGTCCAACATAGAAGTCTTCATCGTAGTAAATGGCCACTGTCTCGCCTTGTTGTGAGAAAGACCCCCCACCAAGTTTTTGACGCTTCTGAGGCCTTTCAGTTGCACTATCATTGCTGTCTGCAGCAGGGCTGCCAGGAATTATGTCCTGAATTCCACCAAGGCAGTCATCAGGCAATCCAGGTAGTCCACTGGAGTTGTCAGGGGGCCCATTGGTGTCATCAGCAGGAAGTCTAGCGTTGTTAGGGAGCTGACCATCATCCAGATACCTGCATAGGTTGGCTATTCGAGTGTCGACATCATGTTTTCCCATAACGAGAAGTGGTGACAATGCATTCAGCACCACTCGCTGGTACTGTACTTGTAGCAGTAGTGCTTTTCGCATATCCGTTACAGTCCTGCGCTGGTTCATCAGCTTGTGAACATCATCACCACTCAGGCAGGGCCCACCGGCATCTCTTATTCTCTGGGTGGCATCCAGCACTCGTTGATTTCTGTCAGCTTCTTTCTGCCTCCGCTGGTCATGATGAAGCTGCAGACGTGCCTGAGTTTCCTGCCGAACACCTCGCTCTTTCTCTTGGCTCTGACTCCGGATTTCCTTTCCCATCAGTGTTGCCTGCGCAAGGAACCTTTTCTTGTTGTCTGGTCTCTGCTCAAGATACCAACCTACAGTCTTGTTCCTTCTGAAGGTGTTGATGCTGCTGTGGTGATGGTTTGTGCAGTTGCGCCTGTTGTACAAACAGAGGTCAAGATCACCGAAATTAGCTTCGCCAAACAAATGTGTCATTCGACAGTGGGCCATCTTTGTTCTTTGCATTTCGCTGGGTTCTTGTCCGTATCTACCACCTGGAAGAAAATTAGACAGCTGGTTGTTGATGACTGTGAGGAAATTCGTAGCTAGAAGCTGTACAAGGCTATGCAGGTCTTCACAGTCTTCAAGCAAAGCAGCCGCTGATCTAACCGACTCCACCATGGGTGTGTCCTCCAGGGGGAAAGGGTTTTTCCAGACAGGAAGGCAGATCCCGCAGCATCAAGCGAATGGCTCCAGGGGTGTCGCACAGTTCTCTTAGGTGATGTTCCATCTTCTGGATGTGTTTGTACAAATCAAGGTAGTGGATGTCGCAGTTGATCAGTATCCAGAATGGCCCGGTGATGCAAACATACATGACTGCCAGAGCTGTGACCATGATTATTATTTCTTCACTCTCTGTGTCTTTCAAGACGCTCCTTTGTTTCAGGTTTGGATTCTGATGAAAGTTGGTGAGGAAATCAATAATCATGTGTTTGTGGTGAACCACAGCTGCTGCGCCTTCAAAGAAGTTGTTGAAGCGGTTTGACCGGAAACTCTGGAAGACGCTTGGTGTGTTCTGTGCAGTGCAGTGGGCCAGCCATTCATCTCTGCATCCTGATTTCTCATCACCACGTGGCCCAAAGATGTCACAGGCGAGGCGGATCAGATGGCAGGCTGCAGCATCCTTTGCGGTGTTCCTGAATCTGAGGAAGGCTGCAATTTGGTCCCTACCATGCTGCTTGCTCCATCCCATCTGATTCTCAAATGCAACCAAGGTCTTTTCGGCTGAAGAGCTAAGGCCTAACAGAAAATGTGCATTGCAGAACAGAAACTCAAGTCCAGTGTTGCTCTCCAGAATCTCATTTTTTTTTTCCCGCAAGCTGTCGGCTGAAGGCCTTCATTGTTGCTGCCCTGTCTGTCATTGTTGATGTTAAATTGGAATATATGTCTTTTACAAGTTTGTTCGTCTCATCCTCAGGCAGAGTCATCACACTGGCAATCTCATAAAACAAGTTCACTGTAACATCTACTAGCGTCTTTGAATCCTCTCTGTCTACTGGTGTAAATCCAAGTGACAATTGTCTTCTGTCTTGGAGGGTAACTTGATGCCCAACAACCTTTTTGTGATCCCTGCTTGTCCCATCCAAATGCAGATCAAACCGCTGGCTTGTGATTTCATTGAAGATCTGGATTTTGGTGAGAGTGTGGCCTATGTCAGCAAAGTGCAGAGCTGTGGTCTTGCTGAGAAGTTCAGCAAGTTCTCATTTGTTTCCTGTAAGATGAGATGTTACAGTCTGAATGACCTTACCTACCTTGGCTGCTGAAACATCACTCTCTCCCATAAGCTGTATGACGCAGGTCTTGACTTCATCTGTGTATTTCCCTTGGTCATCTTTCAATTGCTTCCTCAGTTGAGGCTGGGTAACTTCTTCCTCTAGATGTCTGATCTCATCTCTCTGGTCTATGCATCTCTTTTGAAGCCCAGCTGCTTTTGCCTTTGTCTTTTCAAAATTTCTCTGAATGCTTCTGTTATCTTCTTCCAGGAGCACGTTTCTTTCTATCGTTGTCTTTAACTCTTGCTGATCCCTGTGCATCTCACCCCGCAGATGGTCAATGGCAGATTTGCTTGCTTTCACGTTGTTGGCATTCCATGCGAACATAGTGCAGGTCTTGGTCTTCTCTGCAAGCTTTTGTTCCTTGCCTTGGAGGGAAACCACTGTCAACTTAGATCTTCTCTTGTTTCAGTGAGGGACTTGTTTAGGTGGCTGATTGTAGCATGCTGATTCAAGCAGATCTCCTTCATCCCCTCCAGCTCATCCTGATGATGCTGCAGCTGACCATCTTGCTGTTGGATTTCTGAAGTTAGTCGCTGGTTATCTCTCTTCATCCTCTCTAGCTCAGATGTACAATGGCTGTTGCATGATGCTACTGTGTTGGGTGGAGAGGAGGTGGTGAGAGAAGGGGACAGATGTGATGCTCCTTTGGCTTTGACAGATTCCACCTGCTTCTGCGTGGGAGTGAAGGTTTCCTCCAAAAACACACCTGCTTCTGCGTGGGAGTGAAGGTTTCCTCCAAAAACACACCTGCTTCTGCGTGGGAGTGAAGGTTTCCTCCAAAAACACACCTGCTTCTGCGTGGGAGTGAAGGTTTCCTCCAAAAACACACCTGCTTCTGCGTGGGAGTGAAGGTTTCCTCCAAAAACACACCTGCTTCTGCGTGGGAGTGAAGGTTTCCTCCAAAAACACACCTGCTTCTGCGTGGGAGTGAAGGTTTCCCCCAAAAACACACCTGCTTCTGCGTGGGAGTGAAGGTTTCCCCCAAAAACACACCTGCTTCTGCGTGGGAGTGAAGGTTTCCCCCAAAAACACACCTGCTTCTGCGTGGGAGTGAAGGTTTCCCCCAAAAACACACCTGCTTCTGCGTGGGAGTGAAGGTTTCCCCCAAAAACACACCTGCTTCTGCGTGGGAGTGAAGGTTTCCCCCAAAAACACACCTGCTTCTGCGTGGGAGTGAAGGTTTCCTCCAAAAACACACCTGCTTCTGCGTGGGAGTGAAGGTTTCCCCCAAAAACACACCTGCTTCTGCGTGGGAGTGAAGGTTTCCCCCAAAAACACACCTGCTTCTGCGTGGGAGTGAAGGTTTCCTCCAAAAACACACCTGCTTCTGCGTGGGAGTGAAGGTTTCCTCCAAAAACACACCTGCTTCTGCGTGGGAGTGAAGGTTTCCTCCAAAAACACACCTGCTTCTGCGTGGGAGTGAAGGTTTCCTCCAAAAACACACCTGCTTCTGCGTGGGAGTGAAGGTTTCCTCCAAAAACACACCTGCTTCTGCGTGGGAGTGAAGGTTTCCTCCAAAAACACACCTGCTTCTGCGTGGGAGTGAAGGTTTCCCCCAAAAACACACCTGCTTCTGCGTGGGAGTGAAGGTTTCCTCCAAAAACACACCTGCTTCTGCGTGGGAGTGAAGGTTTCCCCCAAAAATGTTCTCAAATCCTCCGGTCTCCTTGCCCTTGCTTTCAGGTGTTTCTTGTGCTTTACTCTGAGTAGTGAGATCTTCTGGAGAAGTTCTTTAGTGGAGAGCTGAAAGGAAGGACACATGATGTGGAACCAAGACTGAATTGAAGGCCCTGACAAGTAATTCTCAGTCCTGAATTTGTCAGGTTCTATAATGAGTCCATTGGGAACCATCTCATCAGAAGCTGGAAGGATGCAGTCTTCATTTTCAAGCAGAAATGCCCGCGTCACCCCATACTTGGTGCAGAAGGGAGCGTTGGGGAGATGAGTAAGATCTCTTTCTGCAGAAAGAAAAGCTGCAATCTCATCAACAACACTACCACTACCACAAGTACCAGGCACTTTCTTCTCAGTTTTCAAGATGAGATGGTTCAACTGTGGGAGGACATCAAAAGACCGAGGAAAAAGTTTATGTACAAAATCATAAAGCCAAACCCAGGTCATCTGCATCTGATGACGTAGCATGCCCAGCTGTAAAAGCAGGCGATTGGTGATGATGGTGCCAGGAACTGCTGGCAAAGCAGGTGGACGACCACGACCACTGCCAGGCCCAAACCCCTCAGCATGATGCAGCATACAGCGGTAAAAGTCATCATCTAAGTACGGAAAGTAAAAAGAGAAAACAATTAAATTCTAAGCTGTTAGGGACAAAAATCACTTAATAATAATATGCATTTATCATGTGCTCATCAACGCCCCGAGTGCTCACATCATACATGGTATATTAACCTAAATACAATATTCTATAGAGGACAGTCCTACCAAAACAATTTACGTAAGGTATTATATGGAACACACACACACACTGACTGTAGCAGAAACTGGGTATTATATTAGTTGGGGCAGAAATACTGTGACATGAGGAGAGGAAGGTTTTCAGTTTGGCTTTAAAAGATGACCTGGTTGAGCATTCCAAATGTGGGGTCACTGCTTTGTTTTATTCTATTAATTAAACTGGTCCACAAAAAATAAACATTGATTATTGATAAACCTTTCGTTGATGTAATTTATAAAGGTTTAGACTGAATTACTGGGCCATTCAGCAAGCATGAATCTCTCTCCTACTCACATGGTTCTCTGTGGGGTTGTGTCACTGTGTTTTTGTTTTTGCTGTTGTTAATAATTTTTAATATACTGTACCATTATTTCATTATAAAATTTAAGTATATTGTACATGTATTTGTAGGATGGAACAATGATGGATCATCTAATGGCAAAACTAAAAACCAGGAGCTACCACTGTAAGTGTAAGTCTACAGTTAACAGTAACTCAAGAAACAAATTTGAACAATATATACAAGATGGGGAAAATGTGCAATAATATTATTATTAATAATAAAAAAACAACGTAATATTGTTTTAACTTTAAGAAAGGTTTAAAAAATAAAAAAAGCTTTGAATAACAGTTAACACAGCAAGCACAGATATATCGGGGGGGTGGAGGCTTGTTTAGTTTGCTGATATGATGCTCAAGTTGCACACAGTTCTCGCTTGCGGAGATTGGAGGAAAAAAGGAAATTGTGACAATGAGCACACATGACAGAAATCAAGACATGACAGAAATCAAGACATGACAGAAATCACGATATCTCCATAACAACGTGACATCGGCACTCAGAAATAAATGGCTATATACAAGAATGTTTCCGAAACAAAAGCATTCAAAGCACTGAACTTGACGGGCCCTAAAACCCTATCTATTTTTCTTCAAATGCACACCGGCCCCGTGGCAGTATCGAAACTTGGATCAAAACAACCGGTCGCTTTGTCCAACAACAAAATCAGATCAAGATCACAATACAGAAACAGAGTATACAACATTTTGATGAAATACTTCAGAATAATAAAGAATCTACTGCAATTAAAAAAACTTACCAAGATGTTCTCGCAAGGCATCGTAAATCAAAGCTGAACTTTGATCGTCGAACTCAAAAGCGTGCGTAGTAGCGGAAGCCATGTTTGCATTAGCTCTGTCAGGTTCCATGGGGTTCACAATTAGTATTCCACGGGGACAGTGTACATCGTTCTTACGCGAAAAACGCTTGTGGCAGTTTTATAGAGGATTGATTCAGCTTCAAAATGATACCCGAAGGCATTTTTTTTGTTTTTAATATTTATTTATTTTTTTAATGTTTAAACTTCAACTTTCTCTTTTGGTCAAGTTTTTCATAACAAAGCGTTCATATACTAGTTCAAAAATACCACCACTGGATAGCTCTGCTTCTTCGTCATACATTTGCATAAAGTATTTTTAGCTACAAGTCAGCATACAGTGTCCCCAGCGAGTTTAGCAAATCAATCGTTTCGGACTGTTCAGCCGGTATCGCGTTTGAGGCTCTCGGCGGCGCAAACTTGGCCTTACCCCAGGTGTGTTTGCAATGCTGTATTTCAGTCACATTGGCATGAAATAACAAATACAACACATGAAATGAATCAGAAAGGATCACTCTTTTATTCAGTAGCATTCATGTCAAAAATAATCATGTTTAGAAAATATATCGCGAGTTGAAAATGGGTCATTTTGGGGAAATCCAACTGGCTGACCCAGTTTTCAGCGCTGTGGTCCTACCTACTGTCAGCCATGGTCCTTACCTCACAGACCCTATCTCCATCGACCATGGTCCTTACCTCACAGACCCTATCTCCATCAGCCATGGTCCTTACCTCACATAACCTATCTCTGTCAGCCATGGTCCTTACCTCTCGTTTCACAGCTGTGGATAAAAGAACACGACTGACCTTGCCCCAGCCGACAGTGCTATCTGAATGCAGACTCACACTGGTGGTGACTGCGGCCTAAGCAACAGGCTCCCGCTACCTGCCAGCTTCAAAATGGAAACCACTCTGCATCAAACAAGTCCCGCACACAAGCAACTCACCCTCCAGTACATTGTAGTGATGGCATCGTCTGGCAGACACTTTAGCCCGGCACAGATGAACCTAGAAATGAAGTATACACACAGCAACACAAACTTACTATAAAGTAAAGGAGATAATCTTATCAAGACATCTTAACGGACACCTTAGCCACGCACAGATGTACCTAGAAATAAAGTATACACACAGCAACACAAACTTACTATACAGTAAAGGAGATAATCTTATCAAGGCATCTTAACGGACACTTTAGCCCGGACAGATGAACCTAGAAATGAAGTATACACACAGCAACACAAACTTACTATACAGTAAAGGAGATAATCTTATCAAGGCATCTTAACAGACACTTTAGCCACGCACAGATGGACCTAGAAATGAAGCATACACACCGCAACACAAACTTACTATACAGTAAAGGAGATAATCTTATCAATGGATCTAACATGCCAAGAAAGTACAGGGCAACGTGTCTCTAACCTACCAGGAGAGCTGAGGGCAACGTGTCTCTAACCTGTCTAGAGAGCTGAGGGCAACGTGTCTCTAACCTACCAGGAGAGCTGAGGGCAACGTGTCTCTAACCTACCAGGAGAGCTGAGGGCAACGTGTCTCTAACCTGTCTAGAGAGCTGAGGGCAACGTGTCTCTAACCTGTCTAGAGAGCTGAGGGCAACGTGTCTCTAACCTGTCTAGAAAGCTGAGGGCAACGTGTCTCTAACCTGTCTAGAAAGCTGAGGGCAACGTGTCTCTAACCTGTTTAGAGAGCTGAGAGAAACATGTCTCTAACCTACCAAAAGAGCAGTTAGTTAGCTTGTAATTGGATTTTAATGTCCTGTCAACCACACAGGGTCACCTCAGGACAGTCAAACTCAGGTCCTAAGCAAATGCACAGTTCAAAACTCCACCACCCTCTGTAGATCCACACTAATGCTCAGCCATCACCCTCTGTAGATCCACACTAATGCTCAGCCATCACCCTCTGTAGATCCACACTAATGCTCAGCCACCACCCTCTGTAGATCCACACTAATGCTCAGCCACCACCCTCTGTAGATCCACACTAATGCTCAGCCACCACCGTCTGTAGATCCACACTAATGCTCAGCCACCACCCTCTGTAGATCCACACTAATGCTCAGCCACCACCCTCTGTAGATCCACACTAATGCTCAGCCATCACCCTCTGTAGATCCACACTAATGCTCAGCCACCACCCTCTGTAGATCCACACTAATGCTCAGCCACCACCCTCTGTAGATCCACACTAATGCTCAGCCACCACCCTCTGTAGATCCACACTAATGCTCAGCCACCAACTTCTGTAGATCCACACTGATGCTCAACCACCAACCTCTGTAGATCCACACTAATACTCAACCACCAACCTCTGTAGATCCACACAAATGCTCCCTTGCACAAAGCAGGCTTGCAACAGTTTAGGTTGAAGCGCAAATGCTTCTTTAGCCTTTCCTTCTGTTTACATTCACATTAACTTATTCCTTATACACACCTTTGCGTTGTTGTTCTTCTCCTTCTTGACTTGTTCATTGATGCACAGCTGGTCCCGTGATCCAATGACAGCTGTTTTCATTCTGAAACACACCTGGAGAATTAGCCACACACAGTATAACTACTCACTCTGAAACACACCTGGAGAACAAGCCACACACAGTACTGCTCCTCATTCTAAAGGTGTAAAAAGCACATCGACCATCATACCTGGCACTTGAACAATTAACCATACACTGTCGCTTTTCCATGAGCTGCAATTGTCACTGATCTGTCTGTCCACAACTGGCCACTTTGCTTCTCTTTACTGGTGGCTGGAGCTTGACTACCGTTTACCACAAGTGTCACCTTCAGTTGAAATAGTACAAACAAGAAGATGGACAACATTAACAATGTTACCGTTAACTCATTTCGCCCCAGACCACCTGCTCTTTCCTTACTGCATGACCCCAGACCACCAGGTAGCCACACATTCCATACCAGCATCCCAGCTTATGCAAATACGAATGGGACTATCACGAGACTTGTAGCCTGCACTACTTCCGGCAATGTCCTTTGTTCCATGTTCGGTGGCATTTGAGAGACACTGTGAATTTTCAAAGTTGTGAGATGCACGAAAATAAACAAAAGCCATACTGTTAGCAATGGCATCAGAGCTTCATCCTTCAATATTTGAACTGCAAATTTTGCTCAGTTGCTTACCCTGGGTACCCTAACAAACTCACAGCCCATCATCTTTGGGGATTCAAACAGTGCACCCTAACAAAACCCAACATTTAGATGACATTTCTGATTTAGGATTTTTTATTTTTGAGTGAAAAAAATCTGAATCTGTTGGATATATAAGAACAATGTAATCGCAAACTGAAAAATACAAAGTGAGCTGAAATGTTTATCTGGTGTTTATTATTGATTTTTGAAGCTGTATACCAGGATCCAGTGACACAGTTACTTCCCTTCACATGGGATTTTGTAGAGACAGGGCAGCAACTGGTCTGGGGCATGCGCTAAAAGCATAATGGGCACTGTTACTCATAATTCCATACCCGCTATATGTCGTTCTCTTCAGCTCCTGAACAGCCTGAGACAGCTGAGAGTGAGTTCTGGAGGCGTAGA
This sequence comes from Alviniconcha marisindica, assembly GCA_018857735.1. NCBI lineage: Eukaryota > Metazoa > Mollusca > Gastropoda > Provannidae > Alviniconcha > Alviniconcha marisindica. The sequence continues at coordinate 557,509 of JABMCL010000176.1, forward strand.
TTATCTTGGGAACAACTGAAACATTCAAACATAATTGTAAGTTTCATAAATGATACTTCCTTGGAGACAAGAGAAACAGGTTACACTTCCTTTCTACAATACAATTATGACTACTGGAGCAGAGCTGCAGAAAGAGGAAGCACTCCACAACCTTCCTTGAAAGGGTGAGAAACGGGCACTGCTTCAAAGGCAACATTGGGGAAACTTCTCAGATGGGGTCAGTGCACTGATGGGCTTTTCCAAGCGCACACATATCATCTTGAACTGAACTTTCTACATCATGTCAAAGAACTTTGGATTACTCCACTTCAGTTCAGCTGAAGATGATATCTAGCTCTCCTTGCAGTCCTACTATGAGCAGGAAGCTCTATCTGCAATGCTTACAGTCATACCAGTGGGCACTGAGTGACAGGCAGCAAGTCCTGCTGGCTGTCTGGGGCAAGAACTGCTGCCTGGCTTCTCCCATGTACTCCACTCTGCTGTTTTACAGTCGTATCAACTATCACAGACTTTCATCTCTACAGCTAGTGCATGCATGCATTCACTTCAACACTTCTCACTCTTCTCTTAGATCAATGCTGGTCTTTGGTGACCTAATGAGTTTTTAAGTAACTGAAATATTTTCACTGTGGAAATTCATAATACTTTTTTCAAATGGTCTGTGTCACAGTGATAATGAAGAGTTTGAGGGGTTTATGCTCCACATTCAAAAGATGACTACAACCCAGCTGAAGCAGACTGAGAAACATGTGTGGTCAGGGGCAACGATGCTTCTTGAAAAAGGCCCTTTGTGCTCCATCCCACCATTTGGAAGTGTGCCAGTTTTTCCATTTAACATCACTCTGATATTCCCATCAAACAAAATTATCCACAGATCTATTTCCTCCATTGGGTGCATGAATCATGTTATAGTCTAAGTAAACCTGGCTAACAAACACAACAAACGAAGGTTGATCCGCTTATCTTTGCACTGGTGCAGTAATCTAATACAAGGGACACTACTCAATAAGCAGGATTAGCCTGCAGCACTAGCCTACCTGAGACAAGGTTACACAAGCTTCTAAAACTAATTTAGTAATTATGTCTTCATCAACTGATTTTTTTGTACAAAACTCCAGCTCATGATCTGCACCACCATGCCAAGTTTGGTTACAAATGGTTCATCAGCTCGGGAGAGAATTATCTTCTGGACAAAGCCCGGACAGAGTGACAGACCCACTGATTTCAATTTTCATTCTCCCGGCCCCCAACTTTGTTACTGGGAGGTAACCCACTCACCAAACTCGCTGGACCCCCAGGAGGTGGAGCCAGTGGACCTGCGTAAGGTGGCAGCCACTGCAGACAACGCTCCCTGCTCCACATTCTCCTTGCCAGCCTCCGCCATCATGGCTGCCACGCCAGCCTGGTGGTTAAACTCCACCTGTGCCTTGCGCGCCTCCAGCCATGCCAGCGAGGAGCAGAGGAGACACAAAGTTTTGCCCGTGCCAGTCGGACTCTCCAGGACACCGTTTTCCTCCTGCATGACATTCACTTCAAGTTCAACAGCTACTTCTCTTTTCAATGACAATGACATATTAACAGTGGAATTGTAGAAGTAGAACGTAGAAGTGCAACCACTATGATTTGAACACAACAGACAAGCTGTATAACACAACAGACAAATCTTCTATTAATTCCAAGAATGTAAAAGTTGTGGTTTTCATTTTACATGAATTATAAATTAATAAAAGCATTAAAAAGAAATCTCTTACATTAACCTGCTTTGCAGTAGAACTACTTCTGAACTAGCACAATTTTCAACTAGGGCAAAAATGCAAATTCTACTGAAACACTGAAAAAGTACAACAGTTGTCACCTTGTGTTAAAATGATTGCTACTAACAAAATGCTAGACTGGAATATGCTGGTTTTTACTGGTAAATGGTTGCCTTGCACTGGTAAATAATAAAGTCACCAGCATCATGCACCAGCCAAAACTGAGCACTTTGTGTCACTTGCTGGAGATACTCTGTACCCTGGGTCCAGAAGCAAATGGAAGCTCACGCTAGACTATCGTTTCCTGTGTTGACCAGCAAGCAAAAAATCAACGCTCACTGACGCTGTATACGTCACATGCTAAAAGCCAAAACTGTAAAAACTTTCACTGCCAGCATCCCCCACCCCCTCCTTCAATGGACAGGTCCAAAAGTATGAGTGCTGATTACAAGATACCGGACCATTCCATTTCTGTTTGGATAAATCAGCTTTGCTGCAACATTTTTCCCACTCCTCTTTCATTCTAGATCTAACTGCATCGATATGGTACAACAAAGAATGCAAATGTGTGTTTTCTTCTCACCCAGAACTGACCAAATCATCTGTATCATTGTCCACTTCAAATGAACAAACCCTTGAAACAACTGAAAAAACCAAACCACCAGCTATTAAGCAACAAAAAGATAAAGGAGTACAAGAACACTTGGATGGCACACTGACAGATTTTCTGGGGCACAGGCATGAAGACAACATGGCACTGACACTGGAAAGTCTGGCTTCTCAGCGTGACCTTCATTTTGCAGATTGTGTTGTGCCAGGGTGGAGACTGAAGTTATAAACAGAAATTTTATTTTTACAAGAGGAAGAAGTGTGACCTCTGTTATGGGGGTGGGGGGAATGAGAGGGGGGATGTGGGGGGGGGGGGGGGGGGGTGTAGCAATGGTTACCCAGGCAAATTATTAGGCCTAGGTAATGTTGACTGTACCGGCTGACTGCGAGTTGGTACCAGATTATTATTTTTTACTGCCTGTAACCATGTACCAAGTCTCAACAGTCTGGCAAAGGCACTGGATTGCTGACCAAGCATCTTCAAAGCAAATTAAGACTAAGAGAACTGAAGCAGAAAAATGTTCTTGTGGGTTCAAAGGACAGATCAGATCATGAAGCTCAACAAGGCATGCACATACACATGCTGATGCCGACAGACACAGTGAAGCAGACATGCATGGTGATGCCGACAGACAGTGATACCGACATGCATGGTGATGCCAACAGTCTGAACAGACAGTGATACAGACATGCATGGTGATGCCAACACACTGTGATACAGACATGCATGGTGATGCCGACAGACAGTGATGCAGACATGCATGGTGATGCCGACACACAGTGATACAAACATGCATGGTGATGCTTACAGTGATACAGACATGCATGGTGATGCCAACACACAGTGATACAGACATGCATGGTGATGCCGACATACACAGTGATGCAGATATGCATGGTGATGCTTACACTTTTACAGACAGTGATACAGACATGCATGGTGGTGCTTACTTTTACAGAGTGATACAGACATGCATGGTGATGCCGACAGACAGTGACACGGACATGCATGGTGATGCAGACACACATGCTGCTGACAAACAGTAATGCAGACACATGGTGATAATGATTGAGACACACATGATGATGCAGACATACATGATGATAATGATAGACACACAGCTGTTTCATTTCACAACACACACATTTAGCTGTTTTTCCCTGACCTGTTGCAAACACTGCAGGACTCTCTCCATGTAGGTGACCTGGCAGGGGTAGGGTTTGAAGGGGAAGTTCACCCTCACCCCCCTCACATCTAGCAGTGACATCTCTCCAGTTCCACCCCTCACTGTGTCAGCTTGCCTTCAATCACACACACACAAACAGACAATATCTGGAAATAAAACGCAGCTCAATTTAGAGGCATTTTCTTTACCGTAACAAGTTGCACCCCCCTGATCCCCCAATATGGGGGTACACTTACATTTCACTTGTTTCTTTGCTATGCTTACAAGAATGGTGATGGTCAGCAAAAAGATGAAACATTTTCAAAATTATCATCCATCACTACTACGTTCCTCCATCAGTTGTGGACTCTCTGATGATGAGGGCTTTGATCAGAACTGCGTCAAGCAAGGAAGGAGGCAGGAACGCCGAGACTGAGGTCACCACAAGAGCATAGCATGAAGGGCTACAGAACCGGAGACATTTTTTTAACCAGTGCCAGTGATGGACAAGGATGAGGATAATAACTGATGACGCTACTGAAATCCATTTTGGTTGAGACTACTTGACAGGGCCGCAGACCGTGTGTACTGTCATAATTATCCTGGTCTTATTGTTAATCACAGGAACTGCGGCACCTGCAGTGTTGGTCAAGTTGTTAGAGCAACTCTCTGACTCATCCGCAAAGTGGATGAAGCTCAGCTGCGTGGTCCCAGCCTTCCCACTGGGCCAACAGTACTCACAGCTCTGGGTAGGCGCTGGTCAGGGGCGAAAAATCCCACATGCCTCTGATCATAAAGTACTGACCTCTATGACTATGATACACAGGCTACTTTCCTTTATAAATACTAGTTATTAGTTAACAATGTTGGTAAGCACATTTGATAATCATCCAGATTCCACCCTTCACTGACTGGACTGTTGAGCGACACAGCAGCCATTAGGCGCCATAAATCTGTGCAGCCATTTTGCATGCACTGACACAGCAAAGATGCGCAAGGCACCCGAAAAATTGAACATTTTGCAATAAGCATGAACACTGGTTACGTCACGCATTTATCATTATTGGGAAGTGGAGATTGCTCAGCAGAATCTCAACTACTGACGCCTGTGAATTGTGAGCATACTGCATTATTTTGATAAGACTAAGAGATGGGGCTGGGGCTAATTCAGGATATTGCCGTTAATGCATTGTTCACATCCCCCCCCCCCCCCCCCCCCATCAAAACACTAACACGATAGTGACACTGTCAATGTGTAACACTAAATTTGTAACTAACAATTCTTTCACAAATCCTTATTTTTGGCTTTACTCATATTTTGTTCAGCACTCCCCGCAAGTGCAACCCCCAACTGCACCATCTACAAGCAAACTCTGCTAATGGACAGTGGCTTCCAAATAATTATGAAAATGAAAAAGCAAATGGGCTACTGTTCATGCCGACATAGAACTGAACTTTTCATACTATTTCTCACTGCACAAATACACCTTGATCCTGATAGGTTACGTTGGCTGTGCCCAATTCTGGTACAGTAAAAATATCAATGAAAAAATGGGGTGGGGAGAGCACCATTTAAAAAAAAAAAAAAAATCCTTTTAGACTGGAAAGGACAGGAGAGCTCTAAATCTAATTATCTCTAAACTGTCTCTGCGCAGACTGTGCTGTCTTCTATGTTGTTCCAGTCTATAACTGTCCTTGGGAAAAAATGCTGCTTCTGAAGATGGCTGCCTTGGTGGTTTCTAGTAAATCTACAGCATAGCAGCGGGTGTTCTTCCTTGCTGATCAGTCTACAATGTCTGTAGTCCTGAAGTCTTCTGATCTTTTTTGGCCTGATTTGTCTTTTGTTTTTCAGTGGTGTTAGGTAGTTGTCAGGTGGAACAGCAGCAGGGACAAGTAAGTGAACATGGTGCTTAACGTCCACAGAAACCATAAGGCTTTTTAGAGACGGGGCTGCAGGGATCAGCCCACTTGTTACTTTAGTTAAGTTATACATAAACTGATAAAGGTGAGTCGCTGGTGTTTTCTTCTTTCGGCCTGTGGGGGAAGTTCAAGGTCTTTACATGGAAGTGATACTGCCTGGGTGTCTTGACCTGTAATCCTGTTTGATAAAGCGGGCAGCACGATGCTGGTCAATCAGAGTTCAGGAGCTGTGTGACAGTCGAGGTGGCCGTCCTGGGTTTTCCGTCCTAACGAGCCTTCTGGTTTCCGTGGACGTAAAGCAATATTGAACCATGTTCACGCACTGGTCTCAGTTTGTCCCTAATATGTCAACCGACATCCGAGGACATGAAGCTCTACTTCATCATCATCATCATCTGGACAATCTCGAGATGGTCATGTCTTTTTGAAGGTACGGATAATGGATCCCACACTACGGCGGCACTCTATTCACTGAACACTTCAATGACTGCCCAGGCATGCCATGAAACTAGATTTCTTGCAGCTAACATGGTGGCACCATAAAATCCACCAACACTAAAAATGTACTTATTTAAGAAAATGGAGCGGAGCGGAATTGTCCTGCCTTACAGTTACATTAGGCTGACGTTCGTCAGCGTCTTCTTTTCCCGCCATGTTGAAATCAGTGAACGTATACTTCCGGTCCAGTTAAATGAAAAATAAGTTTCTTTTTTTACCCAAAACAAAGAAGTCGACAAAAAGAAAAGCAAATAGACAGAGATTTCCGGGATTTAACCTGAGTGCTAAGTAATGTCACAAGGCGGAAAAAAATCTTCTTCTTTTTTATCAAACGTGTACTAAAAAAAAAAATTAAAAAAAAAATCTTCAACCAATCAGAAATCGCAAATTTTAACGTCACTCTTAATGCGCGCGGATTTCAGCCGTGAATTTGTTCAGCAACATTTAATTGAGAAAACGCTGTTTTGAACACTGCACTGTAAATTTTGCAAAGTGAACAGTTAACGCAAGGTAAGTTTGCGTTTGTGTACTTCATACGAGACTGGCTAACATATCGTGGTTGGTGTATATTTCATAGTATTTCGTTTATTGATTTCTGTTATGATGATTGATGGTCTGCTCGTGCATCGGTCTTCCCGCACGTCGCGAGATGGGGGTGTTGTTGACTTGTAAAAGTTGTATCATTTTAGTCATTTTCGTACCATAGTCCCGTAAATTAGTGGACAAAGCTTTACATTTTGGACCCTTTGTCTGCAGCAACGTTCCTCAACAGACAACTGATTATAATATCATTTACCACGCAAGAAAAATGTTTTGTGACTGAGACGGAGTGAGAGCGCAATAAAACTTTTTTATTTATAAATATATTTGGTTAAACCTACAAAGTTCTAGAAAGCCAAATATTGGGAACATAGTTTATTCAGTATTCTGCACTGGAATCTAATGTAAACGGCAGATGAAACCAGGCTAATAATGTAATATTACAGTGGTCTCAAACATTTTTTACAACTAAGCATGTGCCAAAAGGTGCTGCTTAGAAGGTGGACATTAGGGTGAAAAATAAAAGCAGAAAAGTCATTTAGCAAGTAACACCATTTAAAAGATGTCTTTTTTTATATACATTTCAGGTCTGAAAAAGATAACTTGATGAAGCGAGTCTGAGAAAAAGACATTTAAAGACGGACACCTGAATCTGTCGGATGCAACACAGGACACAATGTTTGTTTTGATTTAATCCTTGAATTTAATGATTGCTATCAATCTGTGGGGAAAATAAACATCCATCATTTATAACAAGACAGTAAAACTTAAATTGACTCAATTCACTTTTTATATCCGACAGACTGCCAGTGCCACCTTTTATTTTTTTAATAAAATGAAAATGAAACACAACACTGAATCAAAAATAGGATGTGTTTATTAGAATTTATGAAGCATAGTTGTTTCCATGGCTGCAGCATGAAATAAGGTCATCAATGACATTTGTTTACATTTTATCTGTCGGATGTAACGATTATTGGATGGACATAACATTTCCCATGCTCACAATACACAGCTTATAAAATAACAGTGCTGATTTCCCTACACTGCAACAAAATGTTACCAGCTGATTTAGTAGTGGTTTTAATGACTGCAGCACTAAACAAGTTGCTTGTATAGTTGTAATTTTGTCAAAGGCCCTTTTTCAGCATTTTATCTGTTGGATGTAACAACTCTATGGTGGACACAACACTTCCTTTCCTGTAAAACATATGCACAGCTAATAAAATCACTTAGTTTCCTACATCTGACACATTGCTGTAATACTGAACAAGGCCGAAACCATTATTTAAAGTAATGCACTGTCAGATGCCTCGCATATCAGAGGACACAATGGAATATGTAACACTGGACAGTCAGTATGTGACTTAGAAAAAGTACAGCCAAGTTGGTAATGTCATTATTATTCTTTCATTGACAAAACAGAAAACCATGTGAATTACAAATGTACATTCACCCTATACCCTATTGTTAACAGCAGGTAAAATTCAATTACGAAAGACATTGATTTGGCATTCAAGTCTCACTACCTGGAATAACAACTGTAACACATTGTAAGTAACCAGAAACAGTAATGCAAAATCTGGAAACTGATGACAAAGCATAGAGAATTTCCCATGTTAACACTAATTCTTCCCATCCTAATAAATTTAAAAGATTTGTTTTCAGTGAGTAGGCACTTCAGCATTGAGACATATCTTTATTTCTCTGCTGTTCCTAAGTACTGCAGTGCTTCCCAGGACGAATCTGGCTTCATGCTTCACTAATGTTGTCCCTGCTGTGTCATGAAAAACACTTGCTCTTGCCCTTTTGGAGCATCAACCTCTTTAGCCTGAAAAGAAACATGCATGTGTATAAAATAAGGCAATATAACAACTGTTTTTGAGGATATGTCTCCTTATTTATAGGTATGCAACTCTGGAGACCTACATGCATATAAGATATTGTGTGTGTCTGCACGCGCATGTGTGTGTGTTTTGACTTTCCCCCAAATATATATATATATATACATACCTATATCAGACATTAGGTAATATTACTAACAATAATATATATATATATATATATATATATATATATATATATATATATATATATATATATATAGTGCTGTAGTTGAAACATAATAACACAGATACCAGGTTACCCCCTCCTTTTTTAAATTTCTGTTCATTTGGTCTTTTCATCCCTACTAACTTCCACCCCCACCCTATATTGTGCCACAGTGTATTGTATTTTGTGTTATATGACTTTTTTGTCTTCATGTTGCATATTTATAGTGAATTGTCACAATAATTCTACTTTATATGCTGCACTGTATTGTATTTGTACTGCAATGCACATATAAAACTACATCAGTTAAGAAATTCTATTCTGGCTTTCACTAGTTTCAGCACACACTTTAGAATGCATCTGTCCTGCTAGAAATAGAATCAAAACAATAATAACAATATGCTTTATTCATCCCAGGGAAATTGGATGGCCTGGGAAGATAAAATAATTTAAAAAAACATCTCCCTAATTACAATGTTAATGTCATGGTAATGCTTCTTTCTTTTTTCTTTCTTCTTCTTTTTGTTGTTGTCATCGTTGTGTTTGTACAATTTGTATAAATTGGTATAAATAGATAATTTAAGGCTATGCCTTTTTTAAACTCTTAGTTCACATCACAGACGGCAATAATAAACCTATAGAGTTGCATAAGTGTACTGAGGAGTAAGAATTTGTGTCATGGCATCATGCTGTTCCGATCGACTGAACAAATGAAAAAAACGCTGTCCAACAGCGGCAAATCAACTCCGAAACGTGTGCCATCGTAAACACGGGTATTTTCGCCATTACGAAGTAAACACTTGAATGTATAAGTTTTTCTCTTTCAGTCGAAACACTAAGAAAAAACTAGTTCATTGATCAAAACGTGGACATTACTGTGCAAAATTCGGTCACTCGCGATCGAAACACTGACCTAAGGCCCGCTTGTGTCATCTGAGAAACAGTGGGCTATCGAACGAAGACATCACTTTGAATTTTCACACTGCCGACCGAAACCTGTTTAATAATGGTCACTTCGCTTACAATTACGAATGAAAATGCAAAAATAAGGTTGTATCAATGAAAAGTAACTATTTAATCTGTCGGACGCAACATCACATTTTGATCAAAACTGTAAAAAGGTACATGACCCAAATCGAAAATTCACTCACCGTTCCTTGTTGGCACCATGTTTGAAGAGAAAGTCGAAGCACTGTGGGTAAACATGGCCGCGCTTTGTGCAAAAAGACCGCTGTCACAAAATCAACGTTTATCCCCAGAATCGGCAATTCTTCAATCGTAATGGTCTGACAAAATACAAACTTGAATTTTTTTTATTACGAACGGAATCCAACGCTTTTATTTTATTGAAATTCAGCAGCTCGCACCTACTAGTACTACTGTACTACTACAGAATTCTGTGCAAGCCCGACAGAATTCTGTGCACAGCCACTACTTTCGGTACCCTCGAGCTTGGGAGGGCCATGGCAATCAACATTTTTCAACAGTGCCTGGTTAGATCTGAGCCTTTTGCTGGTATGTACTGTACAGATACCTGGCTGGTCTGTTCACCTTGAGTAGTAATACTAGTATCTAAATTCTAATGCGAGTAATGGTGTGCATCACTGTGGAATGGTTGATGTAACTTACACTACAGTGTAAGTAATAAGTATGTTATAAACGGTGGATATGTGAAACTGAAAGGTCCATTTGCGCCCATCAGGCACACACACGCATTTTTGTTTTCTGTGATTAAAATTTATAGTTGTGGAAGCAGCTTACTGTAAAATAAACCACAAAAACCGATGACAGTTTTTTTGATTGATTGATTGATGATCACTTATAATTATATAGCACTATTCTCCACTCTCTTGAGCAGACTCATGCTCGCATGTGATTCTGCATGAGTGACTAGCTTTTTGTAGCGCATTTTTTGTTGTTTGGAATATCCATTGAAGTGGTGTACTTGTCTTAAGCGCTGGCAATGTGGCATGGCTGGTGCCACATGAAACTACTGCGGTCTCGACGCAGGTTCTGTGTACACCGTACAACCATGCACCATGTCACTTCATGCAAAGCCACATACGTAAGGTGTATCACTGTAAGTGTAAGTGTATGCGTGTTTAGCTGTAACCTGCCACCTGCACTTTTGGCAGAATGACCAGGATCTTTTATGTTCTACTACGGTAACATGGGGGTGGAATGGAATACCGAAATAAGAGTCAGCACAGAAAGTCGACCCTGGAGAAGAAAATTCTCACGCTGCTCCTGCAGGGATTCAAACCCGCAACCTTTCAATCACAAGTACGGCACTCTAGTCTAAGTCTAACCACTAAGCTATCCCACCCTCCAACACAGTTCCCTGATGTTAGGTAGGTGGTAGGGGTGGGGGGCAATGAGTGAGGAGTTGCTCGGCAGGTATTGTGGCTTTAGGCTTGCGCTCATGTGCACCACCATGGAAAGGGCCTCACCACATACCATAACCAATATAAGGTGACAGACTGTAAAAGGCTCCCATCAGCCAGTATTTTAAGGAGAGCCCTGGGACTGTTTGCTACAACTTTTAGATGGTCCCTGGGCAATTTTAAAAGGTCAAGTCTAATATGAAATGGAAGCTGTGCAGAAGTATTTTGCTTTGTATGTGATGCCCAGCCCTTTGTCCCTTCTACAACTCACTTCTGGGTTCACTTCTGTCAGACAATGCCATTTTTAGTTGTACACTTTCAGGTATCTTATAGGTTATTTGTATTCAAAGGCCTAATCTTGTAGTTCTCCATGTCACTATTATATTGGTGGTGGGTAGCTCAGCCAACTCTATAGATGTGTTTTATTAAAACTATTAGCATCCATATTATATATCAGTATCAAAACGACAAAAGGAATTTAAGTAGCAGAGTAAGAAAACAAAACGTGAGGCACTTTCAAACACGAGACCATTCCAAAATATTTGTCTGAAACACGTTAGAGGAATCCTCTGAATCTGTTGAACAGATCAAAACCATACAGAATGAAGGGAGAAAGCTTTCATCTTTGCAAATTGCAAATAGAGAACAGGGTGATACAAATAGCTAAGGCTGATTCAGTAATTAGTGGTGTGTATTATCTTAACATCACTCAAAAAAACTTAAGTTGCCTCCCTTGATTACTATGGTGTCACTTTGAACAATTTACTGTAGAAACTCCACTGATCTTTTTTGATGGCTGAAAAATCACAACAAATTACTGTCATGTTAGAAGCATTCACACTGACAGTGACAGCCTGTACACAGATCTCTATTTAATCCTCATTTTCTTTGCATGATTTTTATTTTATTTTATTAAACCTTTCAGAAGCAGAAGACCAAAACATCTCACAATGTGGGGTGCATAAAGCACTTTAATGCCTCTTAGATATCTTGAGAGAGCCGGTTTGGCCTAGCGGTAAGGCGTTAGGCTGGTAAGCAGAGGCACCTCAGTTCGAATCCGCTTCGGCTCTCCTTTCTCTTCAAAAATTATGGTCTCTGGACACTGTCTTGTGACTGTCGGTAAACTGTCCCCCACAATTAATAAAACATTAAAATGGCTCTCATCACTGCCCATCTTAATGCAGGAGTCATTTTGGTGGTGACAGTGTAGTGATAGGTATAATAGTCTCCCTCTCCCCCCACCTCCATAACCCCTTCTCCCCGTCCCTAATAAGCCATATGGTTTCTGTGGACGTTAAGCACCGTGTTTACTTTACTTAGGTATCTTGGTGCCCATTCCTAATAAACCTTACGGTTTCTGTGGACGTTAAGCATCATGTTTATTTACTTAGATATCTTGGTGTTACTGTTACTAGTGTTTGGTGTGTGCTGGTGTATTTGATGTTGAAGTAAGCTGTGTAGTCCTGTGTTTCGGAAAATGTGTACCTGTCAGCAAAAAAGTCACTGTCAGGTAGCTGTTGGTTTAAAGACAGAAGTTGTGGTACAAATAGTTCATGTGGACACATTTTCAGTCCAGAAGAGGAGGTCTGGACTTTAAAAAAAACTTAACGTGGCATATTTTTAATTTTAGTGCGTCCCATGGGACACTCTCAGGGTGCATTTAGTGCATCCTTTTCAGTTCTACTGCATAAGGGATACACATTCATGCATTAATGGGAGCCTGCATATAATGTCATAATATATATATATATATATATATATATATATATATATGCCGGGTTCTTCTTCAATGCTGGTCCTAATTTAGTAATTGGTAGTCGCTCACGTTGTAACCGTTTTTTTGCAAACCAGTTCCCCTTTTCACACCAAATGGTGAAAATTCCCTTTGTTATACACCCAAGAAGGAATGAGAGCATTGCAATGGGGGGGGGGGGGGGGGGGGGGGTGGAATGTTTTGTTTATTTTTTGTTAGCAAAATATATTCCTGTGTCACGCAAAAATGGCGGCCAAAAATGGGAATGGCGATACCCAACTGCTTGTGTTGGAAGCTATTTTATAGCAGACGAAAATATTCAAAAATATCTAACTTGTTTGCAAAGTTGCAACATGCAAAAGCACCAGAAAGCTAATTTCAGGACTGCTGAGTGTGTCTGTGTAGAACAATGATGGTTGAAAGTGAGCATAACGTATGTTTCATGATGCGTCACGTCATGAAACAAGAGTTCACTTCCAACTTGCACAAGATCAACAATGAGAACCGGGGAAAACACTGCTGCTATGGTATAAACAGCACAGCACTGTTGATGCCAAGATCTGAACACCAAAGTTGTCGTATTATTTCCTAAAAAGTAAAATGCATTAAAAGTGCAGTGAAAATTTTGCGTCGTGGGTGAAACGTCCATTATGGCAACAACAAAAGTTCGCAAAACAAATCCAACAATGGAGAGAGAAAAATCTCCTAACTGCGATTTTCAAACATACCACGGGCATCTACACACACATTGATGACGTGTCACGTGATAAACAAGAATTTGTGATTTGGCGCTTTTACTACTGCGTGTCACGTTGTGACGCAGGAGAAACATGCGTTGACTGGCTTTCATCGTCGTCTGCTAGCACACAATTTCGCCCAATTTGGAGGCCACCAATGACAGGTAGGTGAAATTCCAAGCAGTTATAGTTACTTGATCATTTCAGACCAGTATTTTATAGAGTAGCACTCTTTATTTACAAATACAGCATTCAATGTGTTTGATGCACTATCTTGCAGGCTCGTCTCCTTTTCGTCACATGAAACGTGCATTTCTTGTCGAATCACTATTTCATGGTTAGGAACCACAATTACTGAAAAGTAGGCATATGTAGGATCAAAAACAAACATGTTTAGTAATGGTTGCAGTCATTTCAAATTATTTCTCAGTCCATATACAAGGAGAGAAGAATTGGTCAAAACATAACGTTCGTTTCTGGCTACTTGGAACCGAACGGAAGTTGATTCTGTCTTACAGAACGTGTGTTGTACATGGAAACATCATTGTGTCGCAGAACGTGTGTTAAAGAAATCTTCCCTACTTTGTTTTGATTTATGTGAAAGATTGTGCTGTAGTATTATTGATGATGTAACTGAGATTCTTTTGATTTAACTTTGCCATCTTCTTTCCACAGACTAGAAATGATAGAACTTAATGTAAATAACATACGTTACACGTGACATGGGGTGCTTGCAGAGTTTTTGTTTGGGATTTTTATTGTTGTTTCTTCTGTCCTGTTTTAGTAGCAACATGGTGTGCTTGCAGAGGTTTTTTATTCTTGTTTTTTTGTTTTGTTTGTTTTTACTGTTTTAGTAATTTAGTGCTTTACTAATTTAAGCTGGAAAGAATTCAACATAAAAATATTAATATACTGAGTAGAACTGTACTTGAAGAAGTTTTCTATTTCATATTTTTTGTTTTGTTTTGTTTGGTTCCTGGGGTAGGAGTGGTGGGGGTACATTAGCATTCATGAAAAAGACAGGGGTCTGAGGCAACATGCTATATATGTACTAGTTTACTACATCTTCTTTTTCCATTTCCTCAAACTTCGATTGCTGTCTCTGAATGTGATGTGTTGTGGACTGCAGCTTGTGCTGTGATTTCACTTGTTGGCTCTGTTAAATCTAGGTCCTAGACTACAAGGCTTCATCTGGAGAAGTGCAGATAAAGTTCCTGCATGAAGATCAGAGCGGCTTCTCGTTCCTTGCAACTGATGACATCCCTTGGGTGCTGCTGATCGGCTTACAAAACTAAGCCGACCCACTACAGACCAGTGTGGAATGAGCTGTTTTTGTTGTTGTTTTTTGCAGAATAAAAGCTGCTTGAAGTTGTCATTGTTTTGCATGAGAACAGATGATTGATTCAATTTTCATGTTAAGTCAGTCAATTCATGTAAACATTACTACTCATTTTTTTTTTACATAGGCAAAACATATCAAACTCAAAAAAAACTTGCCAAACTCAAAACAAATGCTTACATACATGCAATGTGTACACATACTCTGAAGAAATACATTTTCTGCATGCTTTTAACAGTTTCCAACCTGAGTGATTATTGAATGTCATGTGAAACATACATTACATGTCACATGAAACATGCGTTTTACAATTAAAGAACATCTGAAGTTGAGAAAGTGTTCCAATATTACTTTGAAATATATCCACAGCATCAAAAACTAACAAGAATAAATACTTGTTCATTTTCCATGGTGTTTGTTTGATCTTGAAGGAAAAACTTTTCTTTTCATGTCACGCATGTTTCAGTGTCACAATTTTGCAGGTAGGCTGTACTACTCTCACGTGGATGAACCCTCTTAAAAATTGCACTTAGTTACTCCTAATGATTGTTATTCAAAACCTTTCTTTGAAATAATAAGGTTTTTATTCTAAATATGACATAATGATACTTTTGTGTCACACCGAAACATGCGTTATGCTCTCCACTTGGACATGTTCGAAGCCACCCTGACTTGCAGTTGGGGTCCTAACTGCTTTTCTTTTAATTGTGCCATAAAATAGGATGTATGTGGAATACAAGCCTAATTGGGATAAGCTATAAGCTATTTCAGTTTTGACCTCTGATTCCCCCTATCTAGGACCAGCACTGAAGAACCCATGTATATATGACATATACAGGACTCCCATTAACGCACAAATGTGCGACCCAATTTGGCTGACATACGCACATGTTCTCTCACATAGGTGCTCTGCTCCAAGTCCAGAGTCTGATAATATGATCTCATAATGATACTGGGCTGTTATTTTGTTTGACTGGTTCTGAAAAACAACAACAAAAGCAGCATAGTGACACACTAAAGTGTGCATGCGAGGAGCAGGAGGGTGTTTGCTTGTCCAGCTCTGGAAGTAGTACGGGTGGCCCTGTATCTGACCAGTTTCCATGAACCATTTTCTCCACCATAGTTCAGTTCAGTTCAAGATGGTATCTATGCGCTTGGAAAAGCCCATATGCACTCCACCCAGGATGTGAGTTTTCCCAACGTTGCCTTTGAAACAGTTCTGATGTTTGTCTGATTGACAATTGCCCCCTCCCGTCCTTTTAAGCAAAATCATCTGGCACTTCCCGCCTCTCAGACATCGATGGTGTGCTGTCCTTGGCTTTATGCCTGCAGGTAATGTTTCAAGCTCCTCAACACTTCAGATCTTCCCAGAAACAAGCCACTCGTGAGGGTTGCTTTGCCTACCAGTGTTTTTGCGTGGTCATTTCCTCTGCTGACCTATCCAAGACTTAGCCCAGTCTGCTTCCCTTTGTGTCTTTCATGGCTTTGTGGAATGGGTTGGGGATTTTCAACCCTACTAAACTCAGTGAAGTATGTTTTGACCTGCTCCACCTTCTGTCTGGTTTACATTGTCACTGGTGGGAGGTCTTGCATGAACCTCATGGTCTCAGTAGGTGTGTCCTTGGTGGTTCCAATTAGGACTCACATTGCCTCATTCTGTGCACTGTCCAGCTTTAACAGAGTTGTCTGTGCCACTGTTGAGAGGCCTAGTCCATAGTCAGTGACACTGAGCACCACACTTTGATACAGTAGGAAGAGATGTTGTTCAATACCCTTTGTAACCATTGCCTTCAGGACTGACAGACCTTTCTTGCACTTGAGTGCTGTTGTCTATAGCTTATGTCAGCGTTCTGTCAAAGTGGATCCCAAGGTGTCTCAGATGACTTGTTCATTGGACCAGCTCCATCAAGTGTGACTGTTATACATTACCATGGCTTGCTGTAGTACTTCTGACATTTAGATTCAGTGATGCCGACAGGTGCTGTCCCAAAAATAGCATTATATTTATGATTTATATGTATGTCTGTGTCAGTGTCACAGTCTGGAAAACTGCATTTGTTACATTCACTGATTGAGAACTTCATAAAATATGAATAAAACATGTGTTAATGCAGTTTATGAATCTGTGTCTGAAAACTGTCTGAGCATTATTCCTTCAGTAGAGTTCCCTGGAAAAGTCTGACTTGGTTAAGAAATTATATGTGCTGAACCAGGAGAAAGTGTAAAATACTTTAAATAGAATACTGAACCAGGAGAAAGTGTAACATGGCAAACTGTGTGATAGAATATATATATATTGTTAGTAGATTCAGTTAACATTGACTGAGTTTATAATATTGTTAGTAGATTCTGTTAGCACTGACTGAGTATATATAATATATATATATTAGATTCAGTTACTGAGTTAGCACTGACTGAGTCGTTGAGTGAAGCACGTATTTTGTTGAGACATGGCATTTGCTTGACACAAGTTTGTAAAAGCGTTTTTCAGCCTCAGATTACAAACTGTAAAAGGGAGTTGAGCGTTGCAAAATGCATACAGTTATAGCTAAAGAAGAAGACCAAAAGCAGAGATAATGGTTCTAACTACTGGGCACTTGGAAATATGCCGGCGCCAGTCAGTCTGACTATATTGATTTTTGGCCTGAAGCTGGCAAGTGGCATGCCCTGGTATAGAACTGAATGCTGTGAGAATGGGTAAGACACCCACTGCCGAAGGTTGAATGAATCCAGTGCATCAGAACACAACACTGCACTGGCCTTGACTTAGTAATACTAATAGCATAGATTCATTGGACTTGGGTGTCTTGCATGTCACTGTGTGTGAACTAAAAAATGTAATGCCAATGGCACTACACACACACACACACACACACACACACACACACACACTGTACAGTATGGTACTGGTAGGGGTGAGACGGACAGGGTTGGTTAATCAGTTGAAACATTGTCTGAAGAAGAAAAACGTCTTCAGTCTACAGACTGCGGAGGGAGGTGGGCGGGTGATGATGACCAGTGTTGAGGACTGTGCAGTGAGCCATAGCCTATCCAGCGTTATAGTGGGCGGATCAGGGTGTGCATCCATCAACACCCAAAAACATGTTCACAAAGTCACTGTAGCATGTGGCCACCCTTGGTATCAGTTGTTCAGTACAACTGCAAGGGTGAGACCACACCGCTGTGCACAGCCAGTCGGTTCACTTTGCATCAGCCAGTCCTCAGCTGTCAAGGTGACTGAGCTACTCTGGCTCCTCTTGTTGCTGTTTCCCAAAGGCACAATGCCAGCTGCATCATAATTTTTTTTTTTAGCCGTATCACAGTTTTTCTGCTTATTTGCGACTTGCTATATGAGATTGAGAAGGTGCCAACGGCAGCCACACACAATATTGACTATGAAATTTTCTTTTTGGTGTAATCGATGCATGCCCAGAGCTGACCAGCATAACTTGGATTTTGCATTTACAGAGCCTGCTGTTACTGTTTTCAAATATCCAGATACTTGCTGATTTGGTACAGTCTTTGTTGTGTGTGGGGGGATTTGGGGAAAGGAGGCGAAGAGCCACGGTGTGTTCTTTTGTTATTTGTCAACTTTAGATCTGGCCATTATTATTTTTAGGAATAAGCTGGCATTGTGCCTTTGGAAACTGCAAGAAGGATTGAGAAGAGCCAGAGCAGCTCAGTCACCTTGACAGCTGAGAGGGACTGGCTGATGCAGAGCAAGGCTGGCTGTGCCATGTGCGCAGTGGTGTGACCTTACTGAATGCTTCCTGAATGATTCATCAACTGACAAAGATCAGCTGAACCTGGATGCAGACAACTGTACTGTTGCTGGTGTGGCTGCCTTATTGTTGCAGTGTTAGTATTACTCATGTTACTGGATTAGTGGCTGGTGTTTGTTGCCATGGACACAAAGGGATAACTGCTTGGCTCAGCCTCTGGCCTCAGGCAAATGGATACACCTCACCCCTTCTGCATTTTTACCCCCATACTTTGCAACAAATTTTACAATAAACTGATGACTGAAATTGTATTTGTTTCTGTTTGATGTTAGTATAAGTACTATAGGATTCTCTCTCTCTCTCTCTCTCTCTCTCTCTCCTCTCTCTCTCTCTCTCTCTCTCTCTCTCCTCTCTCTCTCTCTCTCTCTCTCACACACACACACGCATATTTGTCATTTGCTTGTTTTGTTGAAAATGATGGCCGAAAGTTTAGATTTTTACCTGATAACCAAAATGTCTTGTAAATCCCCTGAAATAATTTCTCCGTTGCACAACTTACAGTTGTCCAGCTTGTTTGTCTGAGTGACACTCAAGTTAAATTGTGGTCCCCATCATATTAATAATTACATAGTGTGAAGCAACTGATCAATGGACCAAATTTAAAGTTGCTCCCCACCCCCCTTTATTTTTTTAATATTTTTTTTAAGAGCATTGGAGTTTGAATGAGTCCTGCACATTAAATTCAAATATACTGTGATAGTTATTGTGTTGCTTTAATCTTTTAGAACTTTTTGTTACTGCTGTGTGTTTTGTTTCTGTGTTTTTGTTTTGTTTGTTGTTGTTTTTATTTATTTTATTATAATTATTCATTTAGGTTGTTTCTTGCAACCATGGATTTTCCAACTCAAAGTGTCTGGTGGTGTTACTTTGGGGCTAACAGTGTAACCTGAGACAACATTGGAACCCTACTCTTTATCTCACTGCACAGTGTAACATTGGTAAGAATGGGGGCCTTACTGTAAAACTTGTACCCCATAATGTAATGATGGTAAGACCTGGCTCACTTACTGTAAGACGAGGACCCCTAACTGCAACACAATAAGACTGGGACCCCTCCTGTAACTAAGACTGGTATTACTGTACAGTATTAATGGGAAGACTTGGACCTCTTCCTGTAACAAATTCTGGTGTTACTATACAGTATTAATGGGAAGACTTTGACCCCTTCCTGTGAATAATACTGGTGTTACTATTACAGTATTAATGGGAAGACTTGGCTCCTTCCTGTGAATAATACTGGTATTACAGTATTAATGGGAAGACTTGGACTCCTTCCTGTGGATAATACTGGTATTACAGTATTAATGGGAAGACTTGGACTCCTTCCTGTAAGCAACACCAGTATTACTATTACAGTATTAATGGAAAGACATGGACCCCTTCCTGTAAGACTGCTGCAGCCCCTTACTGTAACACTGCTGAGGATAAAGTCCTTACAGCAACTAGTGTAAGTGAACCACTGATAAGACTGGGTTTCCTTACTGTGCTGCGGTCCTGTACTGTTACAACTAAGTTACATCAACCAGCTGGACTTGGAATAGGTTCCGTTCCACAGCAACCCTTGTAAGACTAAGAGTACTCTCTGGGAATTAGCTGTAATTGTAAGCTGTATTAACTGTTACAGTGTATACTCCATGCCCATGGTGTTGCTTCTGGTGAAGCAGACCATTACTGTGACTGCGAGAGAATCCCTTATTCAGGCACTGTAACGCTGGTAAGACTGGACCCCTTTTGGTGAGACTGGGTCCCATGCTCAGTAACACTGGTGAGAATGGAATGCCTTACTGATTGTAACACTAGTGATGGTATATTGCTACAGCTGGAACCCTTTGTAGTTTGTGCAGTGAGATTGGGACCCCTTGTTCATTGTAACTTTGTTGACGCTGGAACCCTGTATTCATTGTAACCTTGCTCTTTCAACACACTTTTCATCAGTTCCTTATATATGCGAGTCTGTGCCTTGGAATCTTTTGTTGTCTACTGTGTAGAAGAATTTGTAGGTGGTTAGGCAGTATCCATAAATATTGTCCTGCAGTGGGGCCCCTTATTCTGTGTAAGTGTAAGGGTGGTGAGGCTGGGACAGCACTTGGCAGTGTATGGAACATGTTCTCTGGCACAGGCACTGAGCTAGCTGGCAAGGAACTGCAGCAGAATATTGATCTGCTGTTTTCCTCCCTCGCCAGCTTCCCTGACTCATTAGCATCACCCCCTTCCCCCGTCTGCCAGTCCTGCACAGGGAAACATCCCTCCCTCCTCCATTCGCCACCGGATCAATGGATCAATAACTCAATGATTGGAAAATAGGTCTGTAAGCTGCAAAATTATTTGTATCTTTGTGTTTGAAAGTATTGATTGGTGTAGCTCAATAAAAAGATGTGTCAATATTTTAGTGGTGGTGACGTGAGCTGGGAATGAATTATTATAATGGTGCTGGGGCTGTGAGTCAGACGTGAGTGTGTTGCATGAAGGAGGGTACGGTCATCTCAGGTCTTGGCCCGCTCACTCCTACTTTGTTCTGCCCATGGTGGAATTCAGTCCACAGCTCTAAATGAAAAGGTGAGTGGGCATTGTCATGGTACTCAGACAACCATTCTTTTCTTTTGCAGAACTAACAGGTCTGCCCTGAGTGTGACTGTGCCGCAGAAGAAAATGTTCATAATTTAGTCTAGACAGTCTTTGGCCGTCTTGCAGTGGCTGCTAGCGGTGGTGGGGTAGGAGAGAGAGGAGACATAGCCACTGTGCTGGTACTTTTCTCACTGGGCTACATTTACTGAACATGAGTTGTGTGTGTGGTTTCTCACATTGTCAGTGCTTGACCTTTGTGTGATTTCAGGAACACTTCCCCCATATTTGAGTGACTGGTGGAACTGTGTCAGGACGCAGAGGAGAGACAATGTCGGCAGGTAGGAAGAAGACATTTCATCACTGAGGTTTGGCACACGCCGGTGCTAGTGGCAGCAATTACCAAGCAAATGTGGTCAAAACGTAGCATTGTCTTAGTCTACCGTGTATCCAAATAAAAGTCTAAACACACTGAGTGCTACATAATCTGGCTTGTCTTAGTTACACAATGTATTCAGATTAAAATTTAAACACTAAGTCAGTAAGTGCTACATAATTGATGGAATTAGCAGAAATGAAAGATTTGGAAACGTTCAATTCCAATCTGATGTGCCAAACTGAAACTACAGTACTTTAGGCAGTCAGAATAAAATGTATGGGGGGGTGGGGCGGTTTAATTCAGTAAAATTGTCAACATTTCAGAATGTTATATGTTATTAATATATTTGTAGAACTACTGATGAGTGATATGTGTGGTTCTTGGTTTCTTTTTTTACATTTTAAGATATGCAGTGGTTAGTGAGACTGCACTTGTGATTTGTCTAGAACTTTAGAAGGTGGGGGAATCCCTGCTATCATAACACTATTTTGTAGTTTTCAGGGGTCGCAAATACACAGAAAAACTGCATTTCTAAAGCAAAGTAAACCCCTCTCACACAGTTGCTCAAACCCCATATGTTTACTATGCACAGGAAAGTCCAGATCTGTAACTGTAAGACAGAATGTATTTTAATCAAAGGCTTTAAGCTCGCTCTCTCTCTCTCTCCTCTCTCTCTCTCTCTCTCTCTCTCTCTCTCTCTCTCTCTCTGATGGTGGGGTCTGAAGTCGATTGTTAGAACATATCAACTTTGAATTTGACAGCTGCCAGGCTAGCATGGATGACATCAAATGAGGTCAGCGGTAGTTCACTGTCTATGTCAGTTTTGGTCGCATTACTGGTTTTGTGCCATTCATCTGCATGTGAGGCAGACCACATTTTGCAGCATGTCACAAAAGACAACACAGAAAACTGTCTTTTTTCTTTCTTTCTTTTTTATAGTCGAGAAGATAGTTCTAAACCGGTTACTTCCACTAGCGCTGAGCCGGTTGACAAGAGGCCACCTACTGGAGAATTTAAATAAACCAGCCAGGAATCTGCCAGTATCAGAGAACGGCTGAGATCTAAGCAGATACCAGTGAAAAATGTTGATGGCCATGGAGGGTTCCAGGCAGAGGATATGGAAAGTTATGCTTGGGCTTGCGCAGAATTCTGCAGTAGGTGCGAGAGGCAAACAATCACTGTCAGTATGTTTAGCGTCATGTTTGGTTGTTGTTGTTTTCCAAGACAGCATTTGCTGTATACATGCAATTTCTAACTCTAAGAAGTGTTTGCTACCCCTGAACTTTCCCCTGAATTTGTAGAACACTGCCAACCAGGGATCGTTTGTATTTGGCTCCTAAATCTAAGTTTTACTACTTACACTTTACAGGTATTACTGATGTTAGTTTTGTTATGCTTTAAACTAGCTAAACATTTCTCATTTATCTGGATATTATTTCATATTATCTACATGTTTGTTCCAGTAATTATATAATCTTTCAACTTATCCAAGTGGTAACTATTCCATGAATAACCATGGAACTTTTGGCAGAAATATGCAATTTAAGTTGTTTCTAGGTTGGGGGGGAGCTGAGATTGTGTCAGAGGAAACCTTTGTGTTGGTGGTGTATTGATCTGACTGGGTGCAGCTAGTGTGCCATGTGTAGGGTAAGTGCTGGTGCCATCAGCCTGACCAGTTGACACAAGATGTGAGTCACCCGCCACTCAGCCATTGATCCCATGCTTGTGCCCACAGCTCTGCTACTATCTTTGGCCTTGGGGATAAAGATGATTTTTTTAAATGTATTTAAAAGAGTTGGGGGAGGGAGGGGGGAGCCTCTTTTCTACAGTGAGCACTATGATTAGGAGGAAGGCCTCAGTGGCCAGTTTTGTGAGTGTATTTTTCTGTATTAAACATGGATGACTAAGTGACATTTTTGTTCTTTCTAAATGCTGCGTGGACAGTGTGCAATTGGTTCACGTTTTTGTGTATGCGTGAAAGCCGTTCACAGAAACCTCGCAAAGTCCACCCCAATCAGAGCAAATATGATGCGATGGTGGTGTGGAAGGGAAAAGGTAACTCGGTGGCAACATTCTGTGTCTTGCTTTGGATTCATTGTCTTACAACTCACAAACCTGTGCCGTTTTACCCTACCCTTGCATACGTTGTTATCTGCATCATATTCTTGTCCTTTTCTCCTGAGATTTTGATTTCCTGTTGATTTTTGTAAGCATCATTACATGTGTGTCACACGTTTGTGCCTGTTTTCTTTTTACTCTGTTCAGCGATGGTGTGTGCAGTAGCGGTGATGCTGGTAGGACTTGGATGCTTTTGTGTCAGTACTGTTGTTGTGAAGAGACTGACAGCCAGGTTTTTCCCTCTGGCTTTTTGTTTGCATTTGGACTTTGCTGCTCTTTTTCTTTCTTATTCAATGCAGCAGCTGTTGTTTGAGAAGGAAATAAAAGGCACAACTGCATGCAGAAAGTGAGAAAGAAGCTTTGGTTTTAACAGCAGAGCTAGTGGAATGCTTCAACATAAGGGTCATTTTCTGCTTTTTGCTGCTTCCTTTTTACCCCCCCCCCCCCCCCCCCCCCCCCCCCCATTGCAGATATATTGCTATCAGATAATGTGAATTAATAAGAACTGCTGAAATGTGCAAGAAGACTGCTGTATGCACAGTACAAAACTACCACTTGATCAGGAAGCTGAGTGCTTTGTTGCCTTGGTATTTAAATTCATTGTTCCCCCCCCCCCCGGCCTTTTCACTCTTTTTGTTTCAGGCTTCTATATATCTGTTTACTATTTCTCATCAGAATAATAAATGTCGCTTTGTGTTTGTACTGTGAGTGTGATGAAATTCTGATTGAAAAAAAATGATGTAAAACTCCCCACATCAGCACATGCATGTTTGCTTGTCAGTGTATGTGTGGTTGTCAGTTTTCATACGCATGAATGACTGAACAAGATTGATTTACAGGGAAATGGATGGAGAGGGGTATTCATGTTGCTTATTATACTTGCCATAATTTTGATCCAATACTTACAAGCAAAACAACAGACCTGTGTGAAAATGCATGTGCACACTAAACACACATACAGTGTATTATTGTTTTGATGAAAAAATTACCATTGGGCTTTAGATGTAAAGTTTCTTCTGAGTCTTTCAGCTAAGTTCCATGTTTTTTTTGTGTGTGTGTGTGTGTAATTTTTGTCCATTGTTATAAGTGCCAGTTGTAAATGCAAAGCTGATGTGTACGTTCCTTTAGTTATTAAAAATGCTGCACAAGTAACATGTATCAATGTAACATGATGTGCATGCACAAAGTATGTTGTTTAGTACATGCATGCAACACTTTTTTGTGGTTGGAAACTAAAGAAAAAAGTAAACTGATCCGCTTTATCATAGCTTGTGATATATATATTCTCTTGGTCTCACTTTTGGTGGTCCTGTAAGTGTAATGTGCTGTTCTTTGCTAGGTACTTATAAATTGGGTAGGTAGCTGAGTAATAGAGAAGTCAACTTGTACTAGTTGGTTGAATGGTCCCAGTGACTGCTGTCTATGTTGTACATGTACTGTACAAGTTGTACAGTCACTGCGTGGACTGCTGTGCAGCCAACAAGCCTGTTGAGAAGTCAGGCAGCCTGGCCTTTGAGGTGATCTTGAAGCCAGCCGCCAACAACAGCCCCCTGCGGCCCGTGTCCCCACCCAAGATCAAGCGCCTGACGCTCTCTGAGGAAGACATCAAAAATAAGCTGCAGAAAGCTGAGGAAAGGAGACAGGTTAGTGATGAGGAAAGGAGACAGGTTAGTGATGAGGAAAGGAGACAGGTTAGTGGTGAGGAAAGGAGACAGGTTAGTGGTGAGGAAACGAGACGGGTTAGCGATGAGGAAACAAGACAGTGGTGAGGAAAGGAGACAGTGATGAGGATAGGAGACAGTGACAAGGAAACGAGATAGTGACGAGGATAAGAGACGGTGACGAGGAAACGAGATAGTGACGAGGATAAGAGACGGTGACAAGGATAGGAGATGGTAATGAAAAAAGGAGACAGGATAGTGATGAGAATAGGAGATGGAGAGGGTTAGTGATGAAGGAAGGAGACAGGTTAGTGACAAGGAAAGGAGACAGGTTTGTGATAAAGGAAGGAGACAGGTTAGTGATGAGGAAAGGAGACTGGTTAGTGATGAAGGAAAGAGACAGGTTAGTGACGAGGAAAGGAGACGGGTTAGTGACAGCACAGTATGAACGAAAGCAGAGGAGATAAAGTAGACAGTCTGCCTGTCTTGTAGTACTGGCAGGTAAATAACCCGACAACAGGCTGTCGGGCCTAGAGGTGATGGTTAATAGTTTTATTTGTCCTGTCATACTGGCCTGTAACTAGTGTAAGTAACAGGCTGTCGGGCCTAGAGGTGATGGTTAATAGTTTTATTTGTCCTGTCATACTGGCCTGTAACTAACAGGCTGTCGGGCCTAGAGGTGATGGTTAATAGTTTTATTTGTCCTGTCATACTGGCCTGTAACTAGTGTAAGTAACAGGCTGTCGGGCCTAGAGGTGATGGTTAATAGTTTTATTTGTCCTGTCATACTGGCCTGTAACTAGTGTAAGTAACAGGCTGTCGGGCCTAGAGGTGATGGTTAATAGTTTTATTTGTCCTGTCATACTGGCCTGTAAGTAACAGGCTGTCGGGCCTAGAGGTGATGGAGTAGATGGCCGTGCAGGTCTTGTAACACTGACCAGTAACTGACGGGTAACAGGCAGTAGAGGTGATGGAGTAGATGGCCGTGCGGATCTTGTAACAATGATAGAGCAGATTGCTGTGCGGGTCTTGTAACACTGACCAGTAACTAACAGGTAGTAGAAGTGATGAAAGACAGTCGTATGCCATGAGCAATACTAGTAAATTACGGGGCTTGTAAGTATTTCCTTTGCTTTTGTTTTCATAGTTTTAGTTAGCTATGCTGTTTGATGTTTTGCATTCTTCTGACAATGACTGGCTACCTCCCCCCCTCGCCCCCTTCCCCAGGTAGGATGGGATGCGTTGTGACAGGCTGGTGGTTGTGTGTGCAGTCTCTGGAGGCGCAGCGTCTGGAGCAGCTGGCCCGGGAGCGGGAGAAGGCCCAGGAGGTGGTAGCCAAGGCCCAGCAAGAGAGCCTCAAGTTCTCCAAGGCCACCAAGGAGAAGCTGCGCCGCTCCATGGAGCTGAACAAGGAGAACCGGGAGGCCCAGATCAAGGCCTTGCAGGAGAGGCTGCGTGAACATGTAGGTCTTTCCTGTCTGGCTCTAGTCCCTGTAGAGTGTGCCCTGTGCTGGTCTGCAGTGTGGTCTACCTTGTTTTGCACAGTGGTGGTGTTGTTGCAATCAGTTCTGTGGAGAAAGGATGGCGTGGTTGCATTTTGCCTTGTTTTGTACACATATTTTGTTGCTGTCAGTGCTTGCGTAACTTTGTCATAGTGTATGTAATGGTATCTGGATTAGGCTGACAAAGACGGAATGCCCAGAGCTGTCTGACGGTCGGTTCGGCACTCAGCGGGTGACCTGTCCGATAAATACCTAGAGTGCCAGGAACCACAGAAACTGGCCCAGCTCAGTCCTTGCCCTTGGCATTGTGGAACTCCTGTCACTGATAGGATGGGCACTTCACCTACTCCATTGTGTCATTACCCATTCAGAGCAATACTTACTGCCTGTCTGTTTAGATAATGTGTTGCTGTCACAGTATTAGTTTCTGTGTGTGTGTGTGTGTGTTGTACAAGATCTGAAATTTTTCTGTCACCATAACTCCAGTCTTTGATATCTTGCCTATGATTTTTAAGTTCCATAGGTTAGTTGATTTTGACTAAACTAGCTTGCAAACAAACTTTAAATTAGAACTGTTCTTCCATTATAGTTAAATAATTATTTTACAGTTTGTTAATTTACGTTCCAGTACATTTGCTACCACATAATCAGTTCCCCATATCTGCACAAACTCTTCCCACTTCCAACTTGAACTTTCTACACACTTGCACAGTAAACCTCAGTGATTTTGGACACTGCTACAGCAGACATTGTTATTCTGTGGTCGTGAAATTGCTGAACACTGATACTCACCATTTATCTGGAAATCCCATGCTCCAGATCTGGAAATCAAAATTAGGTATCAAGTTATATTAATTATTACACAAAACATGCCCGCGCAACAGTCTGGATGAAGTAGATACCTGTTTGTTGTTGTTGCCTTCTGAAACTAAAAGTAACTGCTCTAGATCATTTGCTTATTGCTCACCATTAGCTACAAGATAATCTACACATACGTAGTGCATCAACAGTCTTCTGGTTCAGCTACAAGATAATTTACACATAGTGCATCAACAGTCTTCTGGTGCTCACGTCACGCTGCAAGATAATCTACACATACATACTGTATCAACAGTCTTGGTGCTTACTGCCAGCTACAAGATAATCTACGCATACATACTGCATCAACAGTCTTGGTGCTCACTGTCAGCTACAAGATAATCTACACATACATAGTGCATCAACAGTTCTGGTTCACCTACAAGATAACCTACACATACAGAGTACATCAACAGTCTTTTGGTGCTCACCTTCACCTGCAAGATAATCTACACATACAGAGTGCATCAACTGTCTCCTGGTTCACCTACAAGATAATCTACACATACAGAATGCATCAACTGTCTTCTGGTTTACCTACAAGATCATCTACACATACAGTAGTGCATCAACAGTCTTTTGGTGCTCACCCTCACCTACAAGATAATCTACACATACAGAGTGCATCAACAGTCTTCCGGTGCTCACCCTCACCTACAAGATAATCTACACATATAGAGTGCATCAACAGTCTTCTGCTGTTTATTTCTGACTGGCATGCAAGTAATGTGAGTATGATTATCAGTGTTGGGCCCCCCGACATGATGCTCTACACCTTCGCACACGCTTCCTTCACTTGACCATTGGCCTTTCTTTTTCACATGCTGTTTTCATCCACTTCCAAGGTCATGGAGTTCGCATTTTGCAACAGAAAATTGTGTTTTCCCATTTTAAATGTGAACTTGTTTGAGCATTTGTTGTTCTTGTGCCGTTATATCAAAACCACCAGGCAAGCATACCTGAGTATTGCTGACCTTACGTCAGTAAGAGTAACAAGTTGTAAATGATTTGTGCGTTGAGATGTACAAAATAACCATCTAATCTGGAGCTATCAGTATGAGCTGGAGAGGGGACCAAGGTGTGGAAATAAAGGTTTCACTGTGTGTTGACAAAGACCTGGTTTGGGTCTGCATCAACACCACAATGCCAGCTAAATGCGCTGGGTTTGAACCCAACCTCTGTGGTGGCTGTGCTGCACCCGCCCCATCACACACTGCCCTGGTTTGGGTCTGCATCAACACCACAATGCCAGCTAAATGCGCTGGGTTTGAACCCAACCTCTGTGGTGGCTGTGCTGCACCCGCCCCGTCACACACTGCCCTGCAGAGCAGAGCATGCTGTGGAAAAAAATGCGGCTGAACCTCCTCCACCTCTGGTTATTAGGATCTGATGCTGTTGCTAACTGTGGAGCAGCCTAGTCACAGTTGTGTGCCACTTTACCTTGTTGTGTTGTGGTAGGTGTAGTGGGAAGTAGTGTTTTGTTTGTTTTTGTCTGCTTTGAGTTCACTTGTTGCTGGACCTGTATAGTTTTCCATCTCTCTTTCTTGCCCCTGTCTGGCTTGCAGTCCATCAGAGTCATGG
Source organism: Alviniconcha marisindica (assembly GCA_018857735.1). Classification (NCBI taxonomy): domain Eukaryota; kingdom Metazoa; phylum Mollusca; class Gastropoda; family Provannidae; genus Alviniconcha; species Alviniconcha marisindica. Next base: position 586,704 of record JABMCL010000176.1, read on the forward strand.
AGACGTGTAAGCAAAGCGACACGATGATGGAGGAATATCAGGAGAGACTCAACAACAAACTGTCTCGCAAGTTTGAGATTTACGAAGAGAACAGACGGTCACAATTACAGAACATGATGAAGCGACTAAGAGACCATGTGAGTTGCCCTGCTTCCTAACACGCAGTGCCAGCTTTCACTTTCAGTCTCATTTCTAGCACTGCAACAGTGTACTAATACACCTTCTTTTTTTCTTCTTCTTTTTTCAGTTTTTTAATTATTATTATTATTCATCTTATGTTACACAGGGCAGCTTGCTAAAAATAACCCCCAAAAAACTGGTGAAGGATATTACAGTTAAAAGAGTAACTACGGGTACCATGGTCATTTTGAAAGAACAAAAAAATAACCATAGTGCTGTTGATAGTTACATTTGTTTTTGTTCCCTTGTATACATATTTATTCAATTATACATGTGTGTTTGGGTTTGTTGGTTTTTATTTGTGTGTTTTTAGAAATGTTTGGTGCATGTTGTAAAAACTGTTTTAGCTCTCTCAAATATTAATGCTTGTGTGAAAGGCAAGTAAAACAAGACTGGTGTTGTTGTAGACTTACTGTAGCCTGGTAGTGTTGAAAAACAAAAATTACATATAATAAAGTGAGATTGGACTGTCAGTGTCAGTGAGGAAAATCATTTGTGCATGTAACATCTCCAAACAGTAGAATCAGACTTTTTTAATTGATCCAACAAAATTGATTACCAGGTTAATTGATCCAACAAAATTGATTACCAGGTTGTACTGATTTCCCAAACATACCTCTCAGTTGTTTTTGGTTTAAACATTATGTTATTAGTGAAAGCATACCAACAGACAATAACAGAACAGGTTTTGGAGTGTCGAACAAGTAAACTTGTGTAATTGTTGTTGTTTTTCTTCTTCTTTTATTTTATTTTTAATGGTTTTTATGCAAATAGTAGTTGATATTTGAATTCCATTGCACTTGGTATTTTAGACTTGTTATCTGGTGACCAGGTTACAGTTGATATTATTGAAAATTAATATGAAGAAGAAATGAACGGAAGCAGGTAAACAAGTTGTGTTGAGCAGATGGGAGAGACTGCAGCCCAAAGCTTAGGGGCTGTTTCTGTTTGTTACACCCAAGTAGGTTTTACATATTGACAGTAAGGCCAGCACAGAGAGAGAAAAATGCTTATGGTAATATGAGGCTGAAAAATCAGATAGACGTGTAGGAGAGAACTCTATTCCCATCAAGTAATTTACTTAATTAATTTACTTAATTTATTTAGTTCTCCCCAATATAGGTGTTCTTTTTCTTTTAAAAATAAAAACATAATCAAAATGGGTGGGGTGGCACTCCCCCAAATAGGGTGGGTCAGGTTACTGTAAGCCCGGGGGGGGGGGGGGGGGGTCAGCTTAACATGCATTCTTACACTGCGCATTTGCTGAATGTGCTCATCTTGTTTATACCTGGGAGTGGTTTCATCCAAACTGCTTTGTACTGTTAGTTTGTAATCTCTGTCACAATTTCTGATCCTTGCAATGATGTGTTGACAGTGAGTTGCTTCCCCTGCTTTATGGTTCGGTTCTGCTGCTTGTCAGTTGTGCCTGGTGCATGTGTCTGACTGTGTTGCTTGGCCTTTTCCTACCTTCCCTCTCGCCCTTGCAACTGGTCTTGTTGGGCCAAAGCCTGGTGCATGTGTCTGTGTTGCTTGGCCTTTTCCTTCCTTCCCTCTCACTCTTGCAACTGGTCTTGCTAGCATCATATTTGGTAACATGAGTCTGGCTCTTGTAACTGGTCTTGCTAGCGTGATGTTTGGTAACATGGGTCTGGTCTTGCTAGTGTGATGTTTTGTAACATGGGTCTGGTCTTGCAACTGGTCTTGCTAGCGTCATTTTTGGTAATAGGGGTCTGGTCTTGCTAGCATCATGTTTGGTAACAGGGGTCTGGTCTTGCTAGCGTCATGTTTGGTAACAGGGGTCTGGTCTTGCTAGCGTGATGTTTGGTAACATGGGTCTGCAGTGCCTGGTGACACAGCTAGGATGCCAGGACTTTCCTGCTCTACACCTGTGTATTATTATTAGCTGTACTGATCGGGGACAAACTCATGCCTGTCCCAATCACACACGGAGGGACAAAGCCTTCAGGGGAGGGACTCAGTGTCGGTCTGACACTTTCCCAGACTGTAGGCACCTGTGCATCAAACTTACAGGAATGTTTCCCATGATTTGGGGAGAGTTTCACGTTATTCAGATTCTCATTCAACCCAAACCACAGTAACTAACTCTGGAGAAGGGGGGAGTATCAGTTTTAAAGACAGAAGGGAAAAAATCTAGTAAATGAGTTAAATTGGCAGTTTGGAAGAGTTAATTGTTGTGGGGACTGCCCAGCACAGGGTGTTGGGGTTCCAGGAAGTGCTGCACAGCGTTTCCAGTGGTTTTGCCGCTTGATTCTCAGCAACTGTCTTGTGAAGACTTAGATTGGTGAATATCTCCTGTGGGGATGGTTTTGGCAGAAAAAATAATTCTGTCTTAAATTTGATAGCATAGCCAGACTAAGCCCATTCAGTCACCACATTGCACCAAAAGACGCACTTTATTTATGTCCAGTTTCAAGCGAAAAGTATTTTTAACTACTAAGCTTACCATTATTCCAAGACTGCTAATTGCCCATGCTGTGTTTGTCTGTTGCACCAGTTGTGAGGCTCAGGTCCTAGTGTCTATGTTGATAGTACAGGCAAATGCACCAATCCTTAGTGTCTATGTTGATAGTACAGGCAAATGCACCAATCCTTAGTGTCTATGTTGATAGTACAGGCAAATGCACCAATCCTAGACTCATGTCACTGAACACAGCAACCACTGTACCAGGCAGTATAAAATGGAGCTGATCTGAACAAGGAAGGATTTGTGATGTGTATCCTTTAGCCAGACTAGCAGTGAGTGTAGACAGTGCGTGGAGGTGATGTGAACAAGGGTTGGTGTTGCAGGCAAACCACATTCAGGAAGTGTGCCAGGCCAATGAGAACATGGGCAAGGTGTGCGAGGAGAAGATAGTGGTCAAGATGGAAAACGCTCTGCGCAACCGAGAAGAGCAACTGAAGGCTCTGCAGGAACGACTTTTGGAACACGTGAGTTGTCAGTGATCCTGGTGGATGAGTGGGTGTGTATCTACATGCTAATTAATAGCCTTTGTGCCCCAGGAAAACCATCCCAGTTCTACTGCTGTCGGTGTCAGTTCATGGTAACACTCTTCCTCTCCCTCCCCCACTGCTGTCAGTGTCAGTTCATTTTAACACTTCCTCTCCCTCCCCCACTGCTGTCAGTGTCAGTTCATTTTAACACTTCCTCTCCCTCCCCCACTGCTGTCAGTGTCAGTTCATTTTAACACTTCCTCTCCCTCCCCCACTGCTGTCAGTGTCAGTTCATTTTAACACTTCCTCTCCCTCCCCCACTGCTGTCAATGTCAGTTCATGGTAACACTCTTCCTCTCCCTCCCCCACTGCTGTCAGTGTCATGGTAACACTCTTCCTCTCCCTCCCCCACTGCTGTTAGTATCATGGTAACATTCTTCCTCTCCCTCCCCCACTGCTGTTAGTATCATGGTAATACTCTTCTTCTCCCTCCCCCACTGGCAGCTCTGCATCGCTTTCCTTGGAGTCCTGTGAAATGACACAAACGGAACCTGGCCTTGATCATAACAGTAACCAATGAAATTTCACCAAGAGGTAAACAGTAAGCTGTCTACAGTAAACATTTCAAGTTTACCCGTTACTGTTATTAGTATCACCAGCCTTCCTTTTCATGCTCGCCTCCCCCACAAGCCCTGGGTGGGGCCCTCTCTCTGGCCTGTGTGCACAGGCTTGACCAAGTTCCTCCTGCTCCAAACACAAGCCAAGGCCTATTTTTGAGGTTCACTGCAGCTGCCAAATCCCCACGGCTCTGTCCCGCTTGTCACCTGCACTGAAGTTCAAGAAGAGTGAAGAGCAAAGGTCTACCCGTAAATTTGTTGAGATATAAATTTGTTCCTACAGCAGCAGTTTTGTTTGTGTTCAGGAACGCCGCATCGAGGAAGTGCAGAAAAAGAAGATGGACTTGCGGCATGAAGAGAACGAGATGGGAGATGCCTAGGAAGACTGGGCTTGGATTCTGTCCAGCTGAAAGTCAACGGGATGTCGGAGGACAAATCCATCTCAGTGACTAACGACTCGTCATCACAGCAACAGACCTGTTGCAATAACTTAGTCTTCATACCAGTCAACTATGAGCATGCGAAAGGAGTATTGAAGATGCGGCATTTCAGTAACAGTTTCAGACCATCATCTGAATATCAACGTCTTACCATCATGACTGTTCTTTCCCCAGCCTGTTAGTTGGGAACCAGTGCTCTCGCCTTTCTTTCGCCGTCTCATTTGGCACCGTCTGTTTATCTCGCCACTATCCATGCGCCTTATTTTCCGCATTCATTTTTCTGACCTCATTTGGATACAACTTCATTCATGACATTATGACACTGTTTTCAGTGTTTTCAGTTAACAGTGGACTTCTCCCACGCATCATTTTAGCTGTGCAGTATTCAGTGTTTGACTTTGAAAGCTGTTCCTTCATTTCCTTCCTTCATTGTCACTGTGGACCTATGGAGACCTGACCACTCCTGTCATTTTCAACCTTGCCCGAGCTTGTGTTCAGTCTATCAATCTTGGCTCACAGTTTTGCAGATGTTTTGAAGTTTACCTTGATTTAATGGAACGGTCTGTAACTCCTTGTATTCAATGGAAACAGTGTGGATGTGTCAGTGTTTGTGCTGCAGTGTTGATCCATAGCTGTGTAGAATGCTACCCTTTGTTTCGGTTTTTCTTCAATCAGTTAAGACTTGTTCCCAGTCTTTTTCAAATTTTCTATGTCAGTGATCAGTCTGTGGAAACCTGATGCTAGTCAGTAGCTCTCAAAGTTCCTAGGTCAGTCAGTGGAAACCTGATGCTAGTCAGTAGCTCTCAAAGTTCCTAGGTCAGTCAGTGGAAACCTGATGCTAGTCAGTAGCTCTCAAAGTTCCTAGGTCAGTTGAAGCCTGATCCTGGTCAGCAGTTTCCAGATTTTCAAGTCAGTCCATTGAAACGTATCCTAGTGTGTAGTTTTATGTATGTACTCCAAGGAGTAGTGCAGTATTACTTTCATGAAGTGAGTAGTGATCTGTTCTATCTCACCTCCACCCCACCCCCCAACCACCCCCCTTTTTTTCTCTTTTTTTTAACTTAAATGCATGGATGGCTTTACTTCCTGGGAGAACAATCTTTCAGACTTTCTTGTCCTTACACAGGTACTTCCTGTTCTCAAGAGGTGATGCTTCATTTAACACTCGCAGTCTCCTGGTACCTGTACTTGCAGGACTTGTCTTCACTCTCCGTTATCAGTGTTGTAGACCCGTACACAGTGGTGTCACCCATAGACTCACTATTCTAAATGACTAGATGTTTTGCATGTGTTTCACAATTGGTTCTGAAAAGAAATTGAGATGTTCGCTAGCTGTGTAGCTCTTTTTTTTGAACAATCAGTACTTATTACCATGAGGGTATTGTGCTAGATCTTGGTGATTTCTAGTTTCTCTCTTCAGTTGACTCCCCAACAAGGTGCTTGACTTGATTTGGTGTGAAACAATCAGCTGAAGAAAATAACTGTACAGGTACATTTACAATACACGCTATGTGCCTCATCAGATGTGAAACAGCCGTTCACAGCTTTAGGCCTCAGCAACACCGCCCCCCCACACCACCCCACCCCGAGGCTCCCACCCTTCCGGGTGTGAGCCAGACAGGGGTTGCAAGCAGCAGTACCCATTGCAGTGGCTGTGAAATAAGACTGAGTGCTGTGTTGAAGGCTTAACATCAGACTCAGTGTTGAGTTGAAGGCTTAACATCAGACTCAGTGTTGTGTTGAAGGCTTAACATCAGACTCAGTGTTGTGTTGAAGGCTTAACATCAGACTCAGTGTTGTGTTGAAGGCTTAACATCAGACTCAGTGTTGTGTTGAAGGCTTAACATCAGACTCAGTGTTGTGTTGAAGGCTTAACAGCAGATACTGCAGTTTGCAACATCCCCTGTTGCCTTTTGCCTACAACAGTCTGTCTCACTTCATACCTACTGTAGTGTCTCAGACCTTTTGCCTGCAACAGTCTGATTGCAAAACCTCTGCAATGTCTCAGACCTTTTTGTCTGCAACAGTCAAGTCAGTCTCATTTCACAGCCATTGCAGTGTGTCTGACCTTTTGTCAACAGCTATGTCTCATTTCGCAGCCATTGCAGTGCGTCTGACCTTTTGTCTACAACTAGGTCCCATTTCCCAGCCACTGTGGCGCAGGTTATGGTCAGTGTAAAGCGGGTCAGTTCAGTGACGCAGAAAGGACAGACCCACTTCTCAGTACTTTGAAGGAGACTGCTTCTCAAAGTTTCCTTACTTGTACAGGTGTTTGTCTTCTGCTGCAGTGGCAGTCAATGCTTTGTTTTCACAACTTTAAACTAGTTGAAAAATCTTGGTGTTTCTGTGTGTTACCAGAAGAGTAAGAAATGTTATAGAGTGTGCTTTGATAAACGCTTGCTGTCGATATTAACAAAATGGTGATTGAAACTGAGTTGCCTTAACAAGTGAGAGGGGATTTTTTTTTTCGTTTGACTTCACCTCATTGTTGGTGTCTTGATTGTGAATGTACAACTACAACAACAAAAGTGGTGCACGTTCTTTTCTTCATGAATGAAGGTTGGTTTGATGTGATGTGCATTGTTTTGCTCCAGCTTTTTATATGACCAGTTTGCCATTTTGGATCAGTTTACTTTGTATTAATGTTATGCTGATATGTAGCCCACCAGCTGTTCAGGGTTTTGTTCCATCTTTATGCTAAACTGCTTCAATTAAATAAATAAAAAGAAAACTTATGTGAATGTGTAATGAATTTGTTGATCTCTCTCTCTCTCTCTCTCTCTCTCTCTCTCTCTCTCTCTCTCTCTCTCTCTCTCTCTCTCTCTCTCTCTCTCCAGAGAAGAAAAAAAGTAACAGAAAGTACTACCACTTGGAATTTTGTACTGGCATTGCTGTTTTAGCCTCCTACTGTGACATTACGCTTCCTGTAGTTAAGGAACTGACGGTGCATTCTAGGAAACCGTTTGGTTAAAACAGAATTTCAAACCTAAATGCACCTTTCACACTTGTAGAGTCTGTTGGTATATTGTTAGTGGCCTTGGCCTTGTTAAAATTCACGAGTCTTACTCTTAGAGACCAGAAAACTGAATTTGGTGTCTTAAACTGGAACTTTCATCTCAAGAGATTAATGGATCTCAAAGGAACTAGCAGCCTAGGTGTAGGCCACCCACCCCAACCCCCTCTCACGCATGGCTTGTTTGGAAGGATCCCCCCCCATCACTTGCATGGAAAGATGCAGGCTTTGTTTTGTTTTCTCCATGACTTGCATGGAAAGAGTGGCTTACTAGTTGGCTTGCGGGGTGTGGCAAGATCAACGTTATGACTTTCTTGGACACTGCGATAAATGTTACACTTGTGTTTCAATTCGTCAGACGCTGCCAGAGAGGTCTTGCCAAAACAGACATGGGTTCTCTTCCTTGGATCGTGTTTAATTAGCCGCCACAATGAATAATTTTGCTTAACGTCCACGGAGGTGAGGTGGCCTATGGGGGGGGGGGGGGGGGGGGAGAAGACTCCAGACAGGCGCCAACCCGGAAGACCAAGCTGCCGTGGACCGCCGCCAGAACAACAGGAACAACTATGCACTGCAATTGGCTGTCCCAACTGCATTGCGGAACGAGTCGCAAAGCAATTCGCAGTCCCACGTTGGGAAACAAGCAAAAGCTAATGTCAACCCAGTACCTCCCTCCTCTTGATCTCAAAGGTCTAACTTCAGGGCCCAGCCCACCTCCCTCCTCTTGATCTCATCTGGGCTAACTTGAGGGCCCAGCACCACCTCCCTCCTCTTGATCTCATCTGGGCTAACTTGAGGGCCCAGCACCACCTCCCTCCTCTTGATCTCATCTGGGCTAACTTGAGGGCCCAGCTACCACCTCCCTCCTCTTGATCTCATCTGGGCTAACTTGAGGGCCCAGCACCACCTCCCTCCTCTTGATCTCATCTGGGCTAACTTGAGGGCCCAGCGCCACCTCCCTCCTCTTGATCTCATCTGGGCTAACTTGAGGGCCCAGCTCCACCTCCCTCCTCTTGATCTCATCTGGACTCTGTGATAGCCGCCAGCGGGGTGGAAACGTTCCAAGAGTGACTGTTGCACTCCCTGCCCACGTGACCTGCCACACACTGTCACCATAAAGCTCATTTATCGCAGAAGAACCCAGGGATTTACAAAGGCCTACAGATGCACGCACACGTCACAGTTCAAAAACATGCACACACAAACACCTAACTAACCACATCCACGCACACATACCTAGAAAACTGAAAATGCATACTATTAATGGGTTTGGTGAGAAATGATGAAATCTATGCAGAACAGGAGGCTTAGTTGTTTTTAAAGTTGCGATAGTGAAGAAACGTGTCTGACAGAAAATTCCAGATGATGGATCCAGCATATTGCAAGGACACGCGAGTACACGCATGCACATCCACCCTACAAAAGTGATGGGTTTGGTGGAAAAGAAAACTGAGTGCTGAAGAGTAGAGGTGGGTTTTTAGTTTCGACTTCAAGAGGATAATTCCAGATAAGGGGTCTTCCCCCAGCGCACCTAAGTAGGTGAGTGCATGCACCCACACATGACGGGCCCAGTGTGGAAATGGCTGAAAGGATCCGCCCGCCAGGGTCCTGCCCATCGGCAGAACTTGACACAGAGGAGGCTTATCAGTACCCCAAGCTGAGCGAAGAGAGCCGACAGACGAAGCAACTCGGACAGCCGGTATGACGGAGACAAAGCTGAGCGAAGAGAGCCGACAGACGAAGCAACTCGGAAAGCCGGTATGCCGGAGACGCTGAGAGACCACGTGAAAGCAGGTCACGAGAACTGCACTTTGTATTGAATCCGGCGACTGACCGGCAGCCAGTAGAGAGTAAAGGAGTGGCTCTGTGGGCATTGCCGCAAGAGAAGCCATGCAGATGAGGCGAGCTGAGCAGCCGTGGATCACTCTATGAAGGACTAAGATAATTACAACAGTCGAGCCTAATCTAGAACAAGTTTGGGTGGCTTCAGAACTAGAAATGTAGAATACTGCTGGACTGAGCCGTAAGACCAGCTGACAGCGTTTGTTCACCTTTTCTTTCAGTGTGAGATGCACCTGTTCAAAACAGTGTCCACATTTTCGTTCAATGTGAGATGTGCCTATTACAGTGTTTGTTCACTTTTTCCTTAGTGTGACATGTGCCTGTAAAAAAGTATTCACCTTTTCCGGCCTTCAGTGTGCGATGTGCCTGTGGCTACAGGCTATGCGGATGATGGAACGTCAGTAAGATAAAACCGAAGACTATAACTCGTTCCGGCCAGAGCTCAGGAGCTGTGTGAAAGTCGCCTGGGTGGCCGTCCTGGGTCCCCGTCCCTAACTAAGCCTACAGTTTCTGTGGACGGTAAAGCAACACTCAACCAACCAACTCGTTCCGGAGGTGCGAGCTGGCTGAACTGACGACACGAGCTGGCTGAACTGACGACACGAGCTGGCTGAACTGACGACATGAGCTGGCTGAACTGACGACACGAGCTGGCTGAACTGACGACACGAGCTGGCTGAACTGACGACACGAGCTGGCTGAACTGACGACACGAGCTGGCTGAACTGACGACACGAGCTGCACTGCCGGAAAACTGAAAAGAATGTCAGCCTGACCCACAGTTACATTAAAAGCTGGGCCTGGAAGATCAGTTCCGGGAGCCGCGCCTATCTGTTATTTAATTGAAGTTTATCAAGTTCTGAACTCTCCAGACATTGAATCACATCTGAAATGCCACCGGCCGCTTCGATGGTCCAAGCGGAGAGTGTGAGTGAAAGCGGCTTCACTGAGCAGGCCGAGATTGAGATCAGAACAGTGCACTGAGCTAGTGAGCAACTCGATGATCAATCAGCCCTACTACCGATGCAACAACTCGATGATCAATCAGCCCTGCTACCGATGCAACAACTCGATGATCAATCAGCCCTACTACCGATGCAACAACTCGATGATCAATCAGCCCTACTACCGATGCAACAACTCGATGATCAATCAGCCCTGCTACCGATGCAACAACTCGATGATCAATCAGCCCTGCTACCGATGCAACAACTCGATGATCAATCAGCCCTACTACCGATGCAACAACTCGATGATCAGTCAGCCCTGCTACCGATGCAACAACTCGATGATCAATCAGCCCTGCTACCGATGCAACAACTCGATGATCAATCAGCCCTACTACCGATGCAACAACTCGATGATCAATCAGCCCTGCTACCGATGCAACAACTCGATGATCAGCGGCTTGCTACCGATGCAGTCAGTCTCTGTCTTTCTAGCGCAGTGCCGCCATCCCGGTAATGTCAGTGAGGCCGAGAGACAGGCTGGTGCCTGACGGCATGAGAAAGAGGCTGAGTACAGAGAATGAAGTCCGTTCACATCAGTGATCAGCTGCCGGTGGCAGGAAAAGCCCAGGGAGGCCCCACAAGTCACAACGGCTCATCACTGATCACCTGGCCACCTGGCCACCCACCGGCCGCCCCGGCCACCCCGCCGGGCCGCATAACTTCCACTGCTGATGCCGGAAGGGAAAGGTGACTTTAATCAGCAACGCCATGCCAACCAAACACCCCCTCCTAGGCTATTAAAAAGAGAAAAGCCATGCTGTTTATATGAAAGTTGAACTGAAACTACAAACATCGATTTTAATGTCATTTTTTACTCTGACAAACCTGACTGATTCTGGAAAGCGCAAAGTGCCGATAGCCTGTCGGGCGACGGCGCAAGCGCAGTGCCGATAGCCTTTCCCCCACAAACTGAGTGACGTACCATAAATCCCTGTTACTAGACCTAGCTAGTTCCATGGACCTACAGCAGTGTTACGTCAGTAGCTCCATGACTGCTTCACTGTCTGTGGCACGGTCCGCCGGGACCGTGATGTTGACGTCATACACGAAACTAAAATGGGCGGTCCAACCCTGCCCGCCGTGCCGGCATCACTGAATGGCATCAGTCGACTACTCCTAGTTGTCACTGTATAACTATGTGACTCACACCCGGTAAAGACCTTGCTATGATTATGACCCCTGACCCGCTGACTGCAGCAGCTGCTGTGCCCAGTCGCTAGCGGTCACCGGCGGTCGGAGCCGGGCGCGTCCTACTGTCAGTCCCTTAGATGTTTGATCACGTGGCTCCGCAACTGACACAGTCAACTAGTGAGCAATGGCCCGGAGTCACGTAGTTACCCAGTCACGTAAACATGCCGGATCCGACTCGGAAACGTTTTGGTTACGGCCAGTTACGGCCATTACGGCCAGCACTCAGCCAGAATCGGGCCGGATAGCCCGTAGGCCTATATATGCCGGAGTCCGACTTCCCGCATCCGTTTCAGCTCCGTTTTTCCAAAGAAGGCATGGATGCTATTGTGCAAAACTGACCGACCCAGATCCGATCTGGCAGGATGGCCTGGTCGGGATTTGGCCAAACGCATCTGTCTGGAAGCAAGCTGGTCAGAGTCAGTGCAGGAATCATTTGGCCTGGTTTCTGGCAGGACGTGACGCAACCGGCCCGCTACCCGCACTGAGTTTCCGACTTTCCGACTCGGTTCCGTTCTTCCACAGACGTCCCGGATAATACTGTGCAAAACCAGCCCCGTTTCTGGCTGATTGTGTCAGGTTTTGGCCAAACGGATCCGGTCCGGAACTGAGCAAGCCGTTGGGCATTAATCATCCGGCGGATCGCTTCTGGCCAATGGCTTCCTAGCCGATCCGGACCGGACGCGAATCGGATCCGGCATGTCATACTGGGTAGTGAAACTGGCCAGCCACAGAGGCCACGGAGGTGTCAAGAAATGTCATTTTCTGTCTGTTCTGTCTTGGGTGTCTGAAGAGAAAAGATTACAGCACACAGTTATGCTTCAACCCTTGTTAATGCCGTCTACATTATGTGTTAGCTTTCCGCGTTAAATTGCTGATAACATTTTCCATCTCGATAAAGTACATTATGTGTCCGATGTTTGTTCAGCGCTTTGAGTCGCGCGGTAGGCGCTTTACAAATTTCAATTATTAGTATTATTACGGTAAGTATCAGTTTCGCTTTTGGCTGAAATAGATGAAGACGAGCGGCTCCCTTTTGGGGCGTTGTCCGCCGAGTCCAGACAATGGCCGGCCACGAGTGATACTGCAACTACTACAGTCGCTGTAAATCAAACGTTGCCGAAGTGTCAGAGACTATTTCGCACCGGGCCTGGAGACGAAAAGTGTATAATTATAGTATTCCTTTCTCGAGTTTTCAGTGTTACCGGTGCCGGTTGCCGAGAAAACGAGGCTAATACACGTCGGGTCACAGCGACACACGCATCACATGGCCATGCTCTCAGACGGTCTTTGAAAGTAAGCAGTCATGGTGCTTAACGTCACAGAAACCATAAGGCTTATTAGAGACGGGGAGGGGGGGGGGGGGAGAGAAAGAGTGAGTGGCTGGACCGCGCGCTCCGACTAGTCAGTACCCGGAAGACCGAGGAGGCCGTGGACCGCCGCCAGAACAACAGCAGTGGGGACCTCGCCATTGCCAGCGTTGCAACTAGTGTACCACTCAGTTGCTGTTAAAACTGCTGTGCGGAACAGAGTCACAAGGACAATGTCCGTAGCACTGCTGCTGAGGAACAACTGAAGCAAAAGAAGTCCAACTTTCTGAGCCCAGCTCCATCTCCCTGCTCTTGATCTCTTCTGGCCTCTCTCAGTTGAGGGTCTAGCACCACCTCCCTCCTCATCATCTCGCCTGGACCCGCAAATGAAAGTCTAACTTCTTCGTGAGAGTCCAGCTTACTTACCTCCTCTTGATCCCGCCTGGACTCGGCTGTAACTGTCTCTGAATGTATATATATATATATAGGTCCATGGAAAATCGGTGTACCGCCACTACATCGCATTCGCGCGAAATCAGACCGCCGAATTGACTGGCTGTCCTTCACGCATGCGTTGTTAGTGTTAACATGATTCAGTCACTGACTAAGGCTGTGCTGGTAAGCCGTTGGGCGAAGCACGAAAGAGTTATTTGAACATAATTACACTGGATGAAGTTTTCAACCTTCGCCTGTGACTTGACCTTGAACACAGCCATCCAGTCTGTTCACAAAGTGCTCTGGCTCATGATGATGTACCATCAAAATAAGTATTGCAAAAGGATGAGTAGGTATCGTAGAAACGGTGATATTTTGATTATATGAGGCGTAACCATGACCTTGAAGATAGATCGCCCGGACACTGAACTTTTGAATATTCTCTTTCTCCTTGACCTTGGAACATAGCAGTCTAATCCCTTCACTGAGTCAGTCACAAGACACTCCTGCCATAATGATGTACTATCAAACTAAGTTTGGTTGCAAAAGGATTAGCAGTTCAGAAGATATAGTAAAAACCGTCATGTACAATCTATAATTATAAGCCTTGTGACCTTGACTTTGAACAAAGCAAATCCAACTTTTCGCATGACTCTCTGGCTCATGATGATGCATCAGCCTATCATCACTGTTTTGGTTCTGAAGGTCGACCAGTTTAAAAAAAACATGCGTCTGGACACTCAGTGACTGAGTCAGTGATTTCAATATACCCCCACCCTCCGCCTCAAGTTAACCCCTTCACTGCCATGATGTCAACTGAAAACGGCCAATAACAGTGCGAAATCTGAAATCCTTAAGCATGTTTGTTTTGTTTTTCGCACCGGCATCTGAAAGGACTTTCATCAACACGCATAGCATTGAAAGTAGATTGTTGCAGGACCAGAAAATATACTGTTTGCAGGTGCGTCCGTGCCGATCTTTCAGCCCGGAAATTTTACAGGCTGGGGCAGTGAAGGGGTTAACTTTGTTACGGGGAGGGGGGTATATTGATTGCAGCGAGAAGCCGCACGGAACGGGCTTGGCCGCATCTCGGTGACTGTTGGCTGACCCAGCGACTGTCAGCAAGGCTGTGAGCGTGCGCCGTTCAGAGGAAGGTGTTGGCCGTCACTGCGGCCAGTAAGCGCGGAAACGTCAACTGCACACTTCCTACACTGTAGTCACCGACATCGCTGGTGGACGTCACTGACCCAACGGAAAAACGGAGGTCTTTGCTATGAGCCCACTGCGGACTGTCGCTGCAGCAACTGACACTAACTCAACACCAGAGTTGCGGCTTCGGTAAATTACGGTTGTCATAGTGGCTGCAGCTGAAACACGGCGGACTTCCGGCGATAAACGGACGGCAGACCTCCCGCTCCTTGTGCGTCCGCTGTAATAAGTATTCGCAGAGCAGGAAACAACAGCAGCAATAGAAACCCCCACTTGAGGCCTCAACGCAGCAACTGCCCCGAGTCCAGTCTGATCAGTTCAAGGCACCAGAGAGACAGGGTTGGGGCGGGTGGGGGGGGGGGGGGGGGGCTGAGTGAAGCCACAGGAACAGACAGCTGACAGATGGCGGGTGTCGGAACTGCCCGGCTGCCATTCGCTGGGTGCACGCCGGATGTGTCAACGAGTGCCGACCTTGTCATCTGCAATGTGCTGTGCACGTGGTCATCGCTTTGGCTCAACACTGCCGCTTTCAGCTTCTGACGGCAGGCTGTGGATGTACGTTAACACTCTACGCTATGCGTCTGCGCGTTGTGTGTGTGTGTGTGTGTGTGTGTGTGTGTGTGTGTGTGTGTGTGTGTGTTGTGTGTGTGTGTGTTTTATAGTGTGTGTGTGTGTTATAGTGTTTGTGTGTATGTGCGTGTGTGTACGGTGTGTTTATAGTTGTGTGTGTGTGTGGTTTGTGTGTTGTGCGCAGGCGCGCGCGGGGGGGTGTGTGTGTGTGTGTGTGTGTGTGTGTGTGTGTGTGTGTGTGTGTGTGTGTGTGTGTTATAGTGTTTCAAGTGTGTGTGTGTGTGCGTGCGTGCGTCAGTGACGGTATGTGTGTGTGCAGTGTGTGTGTGCGTGCGTGCGTGCGTGCTCTCGATGATAGTTGTTTGGTAGAATACTATACTGAAGGTTCTGTTTGTTGAACTGAATGCAAACGTGGCTTTTGTCATGGGTTGTTTGCGCAGCGCAGTGAGTTTAACTCCAATGGCGCTTTATAAGAATAATCTGTTATTAGTATCATCAGATTGTGGGATCATTCAGTTCTGTCATCGTGTTTTGGCCGGCTCTAATTTAAACCATCATGATCGTCAGTCGTTGTCATCGACGTGTATGCCACACACACACACACACACACACACACACACACACACACACACACACACACACACACCACTGATACACATTCGACACGTCACTATTACAATGAGTGTCACGTGACACAGAAGTGCCAACCAACACCGACTGAACCACAGCACAACACTGACTGAACCACAGCACAACACTGACTGAACCACAGCACAACACTGACTGAACCACAGCACACATGGCATTGTCAGACACCGATTCTGACACTGAAGTGCCAGCCAACACTGACTGAACCACAGCACACACGGCATTGTCAGACACCGATTCTGACACTGAAGTGCCAGCCAACATTGACTGAACCACAGCACACACGGCATTGTCAGACACCGATTCTGACACTGACTGACAGTGCCAGCGCCAACATTGACTGAACCACAGCACACACGGCATTGTCAGACACCGATTCTGACACTGAAGTGCCAGCCAACATTGATTGAACCACAGCACACACGGCATTGTCAGACACCGATTCTGACACTGACTGAAGTGCCAGCCAACACTGACTGAACCACAGCACACACGGCATTGTCAGACACCGATTCTGACACTGACTGAAGTGCCAGCCAACACTGACTGAACCACAGCACACAGGGCATTGTCAGACACCGATTCTGACACTGACTGAAGTGCCAGCCAACACTGACTGAACCACAGCACACAGGGCATTGTCAGACACCGATTCTGACACTGACTGAAGTGCCACGCCTCCACAGAGACTTTCCCGTCGTTGCTGGTCAGCTTGTCGTCTGCTCAATAAACCGTGCGCTGGCGGTTTGATCGTCAGCCTGCCGTGTCGGCGGTCACAGAGTACAGTAATAATAATCATGGTAATTATGAAATACTTGTAAAGCGCCGCCAATTTAGTATAAAAGACAACTCGGTGTGCTGTACAGAAAGCAAGTTGAACAGCCTCCGACACAACTCAGTGAGTCTGTCGACTGGGCCCAGTTTTGTACTGTAACAATTCATGGCTTTTGCTTGGTTTTTATTCCTGTGTTTTGTTTTGTTTTAATAATAATTATTAATTCATGTTTGTTTTTGTTCGTTTGTTTTGTTTGTTTTTGTTTTGTGTTAATCCCCCTTTGCTCACTCTCTCTCTCTCTCTCCCCCCCCCCCCCCCCCTCTCTCATTGATGAAAATAACTGCTTTATATCAAGTTTTGCCACGGTTCTTTTCCGCATTGCATGTTTGATTTTGCTGTGCCTTCATTTATTGTTACTGTTTTTGGCTCATAGACGCGTTTTTAACCTTTGTGAAAGTTGTCCTATGTTGTTTCTTTGGTAATTGAGAGTACACCACTGGGTTTGTGAGATAGATCTTGAACTCGACTCGACAAGACAAGACAAGACAAGACAAGACAAGACAAGACAAGACAGGCAGTCAGTCCCAGCACACACCTCACCGCAGCGGCTATGAGCGGCGTAGGCTTACTCCCAGCGGCAGCCGTGCAGCGGAACAGTGGCACTGATGGCCGTGCAGCGGAACAGTGGCACTGATGGCCGTGCAGCGGAACAGTGGCAGTGATGGCCGTGCAGCGGAACAGTGGCACTGATGGCCGTGCAGCGGAACAGTGGCACTGATGGCCGTGCAGCGGAACAGTGGCACTGATGGCCGTGCAGCGGAACAGTGGCAGTGATGGCCGTGCAGCGGAACAGTGGCACTGATGGCCGTGCAGCGGAACAGTGGCACTGATGGCCGTGCAGCGGAACAGTGGCAGTGATGGCCGTGCAGCGGAACAGTGGCACTGATGGCCGTGCAGCGGAACAGTGGCACTGATGGCCGTGCAGCGGAACAGTGGCACTGATGGCCGTGCAGCGGAACAGTGGCAGTGATGGCCGTGCAGCGGAACAGTGGCACTGATGGCCGTGCAGCGGAACAGTGGCACTGATGGCCGTGCAGCGGAACAGTGGCACTGATGGCCGTGCAGCGGAACAGTGGCAGTGATGGCCGTCCAGCGGAACAGTGGCAGTGATGGCCGTGCAGCGGAACAGTGGCACTGATGGCCGTGCGAGCGGAACAGTGGCAGTGATGGCGGCGGAGCGGAACAGTGGCACTGATGGCGGCGGAGCCACGGTGTCCGCGAGTGCAGCCATGTGCGGCAGTACCGCCCACTCATCCGGCCTAGTGCCGGCTTAAACCTGTGTACCTGCGGCCACCTAGCAACCAGCAGTGTTTACCTGCCGAGAGTGTAAACCGTTGTGTTTGCTGAACCTACGTGGGGGGTCAGGGCGACAGGTTTAGGCTGCTCAGTGGCAGACCGTACAACCACAGGCGCCCCACACCACTCGCATCGCCCTGCTGTTCAGCACGGCCGGACGCCCACAGGCGCCCCACAAGACTCCCGTTGCTGCGCACTTCACCTCTATAAATCCACATTTGCGTTAGCTGTACAATCAGTGAGCTGGATTGGCCTAGCGGTAAGGCGTTAGGCTGGTAAGCGGAAGGACCTCGGTTTGATACCGCTTCGGCTCTCCTTTCTCTTCAGAAAGGTTGTGGTTTATGGACACTTTCCTGTGACTTTGTCCATCACTTCCTACTGAAACATTAAAATGGATCTCATCGCTGCCCATCTGAATGCAGGAATCTTTCTGGTGGTGACAGTGTGGCGTTAGGTATATAATCTCCCTCTTCCCCACCTCCATACCCGCTTCTCCCTTCTCCCCCGTTCTCCCCGTCCCTAATAAGCCTTATGGTTTCTGTGGACGTTAAGCACCGTGTTTACCTTTGCTGTACAGTCGTTAACTCCCCTCCTTCCCAGGGCCCAGACCTGGCATGCCGCACGGCCAGACGCGCGTCAGTCGACTTGCCGAACCACTTTCACTGACCGTTTGGGGTTGCCGCCAGTGCCCACTGTGGCAGAACAGGAAGGACTGGAGGGAGAAGCGGGGGGGGGGGGTAGGGTTCGCCGTGAGGTCGTGTGTAGGCCGAATAGAAACCAAAGCACAGGGTAACTAACGCGGTTAGTCCACAGGCACGGCAAGGGCTCTGCTATCGTCAGGGCTGGTCATAGGCCCTGTGGTCATAGTGCTGGTCATAGGCCCTGTGGTCATAGTGCTGGTCATAGGCCCTGTGGTCATAGTGCTGGTCATAGGCCCAGTGGTCAGGTCTGGCCATAGGCCCTGTGGTCATAGTGCTGGTCATAGGCCCTGTGGTCATAGTGCTGGTCATAGGCCCTGTGGTCATAGTGCTGGTCATAGGCCCTGTGGTCATAGTGCTGGTCATAGGCCCTGTGGTCATAGTGCTGGTCATATGCCCAGTGGTCAGGTCTGGCCATAGGCCCTGTGGTCATAGTGCTGGTCATAGGCCCTGTGGTCATAGTGCTGGTCATAGGCCCTGTGGTCATAGTGCTGGTCATAGGCCCTGTGGTCATAGTGCTGGTCATAGGCCCTGTGGTCAGGTCTGGCCATAGGCCCTGTGGTCATAGTGCTGGTCATAGGCCCTGTGGTCATAGTGCTGGTCATAGGCCCTGTGGTCAGGTCTGATCATAGGCCCTGTGGTCTGGTCTGGTCATAGGTCCTGTGGTCTGGTCTGGTCATAGGCCCTGTGGTCATAGTGCTGGTCATAGGCCCTGTGGTCAGGTCTGATCATAGGCCCTGTGGTCAGGTCTGATCATAGGCCCTGTGGTCTGGTCTGGTCATAGGCCCTGTGGTCAGGTCTGGTCATAGGCCCTGTGGTCAGGTATGGTCGTAGGCCCTTTGGTCAGGGATGGTCGTAGGCCCTGTGGTCAGGGATGGTCGTAGGCCAGGCCCTGTGGTCAGGTATGGTCGTAGGCCGATGGTCGTAGGCCCTGTGGTCAGGGATGGTCGTAGGCCCTTTTAGGTCAGGGATGGTTCGGAGGCCCTTTTAAGCCCCTGGTCACAGCCTGGTGTAAAAAGCGACGCTGGAGATAATGACGAGGAAAAAGAGACGGAGTGTGTGTGAGTGTGTGTGAGTGTGTGTGTTGGGGGGAGGCTGATTAGTCTGCAGAGGAAAGTCAGTGAGTGTATACTCAGTGCGCAAGACACAGAACCCTCCAGTCACCGAGCTGCCAAGCAGGTGAAGCTAAAGTGACGCTGGCGGCTTAAGTAAAGGTTATATCCGGTGACAGCCGCACCTAGGTGGCGGCCATGTTGCCAGGCACACTGTTTTCCAAAACTGCTGCCCAATCCGCCGAGGCAAAGACCCCTCTCGCTTCTGCTTGACTCGTTCGGCTTTACACACGGCCAACGCTTTACAACGGTCACCGCCTACCTCCCCAACAGGAAATCCGCGGCCCACCGACATGGTAGAACTGAGACATGCTGGACTGGCTGGTCGCTCAGTCCCAGCCACCAAAGAAGGATAGCGTTAGCCGACACCTGGAGTTTGGACTGCTCCTTCAGTTGTCTGACTTCTGTACACCAGTAACCGGTCCTTCAGCTGGCCAGGTGTGCGGTGTTTTCCCTCACACCCGTTTCACGACACCCCTCACACCCGTTTCACGACACCCCTCATTGTGAAGGACGACAGAGAACTTCCTTTACCGCCACACATGACGAGTTACTCTGTCACAGTAGCTGTGTCGGCTTGGCCCAGCCGACTGAAGAGGCTGGAGCTAGCCTCTTGAACACAAGCTTTAGCGGGTGGCGGAGTCTTACCGTGTCCACCCACACCGCTGCACAACGTACACTGGTCGTTACAGAGTATAGCGGGTTAGTGCCAGGTCGAATTCCTCCTTTTTCGGTTTCTTTTGGTTTGTGTACCAAAAACGAATAACGCCCCCCCCCTCCCACCCGAAACATACACACACACACACACACACACACACACACACACACACACACACACACACACACACACACACACACACACACACACACACACACACACACCAAAAAACAAAAAACAAAACACACAAAACAACAACAACAGAACAACCAAAAAGGAAAGAAACAAGAACAAAAAACGAAGAAAGAGACAGCAGCACAAAGAAAGGTGAACGAAGCACGGAGACTGACCGGATATACAACAATGAAAACAGCTATCAAACAGCTGACACAGAACACCATTTGAAGAAGGTTGTAATGGTATTGTTATTATTATAATTGCCTGTTTATATTTGTTGTGTTGTATTAAGTTAGTATTGTTGTTATGTATAATTGTATATTATTTTAAGGGCATAATTATGTGAGTGTGTTTGTGTGCTAGTTTTGTATGGTATTTTAGTACTGTATCATT
Source organism: Alviniconcha marisindica (assembly GCA_018857735.1). NCBI lineage: Eukaryota > Metazoa > Mollusca > Gastropoda > Provannidae > Alviniconcha > Alviniconcha marisindica. The sequence continues at coordinate 607,287 of JABMCL010000176.1, forward strand.
ATTATTGTATTATAGTATTGCATTATGCGAGAAACTTAGAACGTATATGGATTTGCGCCATAGAAATACCATTTTGATTTATTGATTGGTTGATTAAGGAAGGTTCAAACGGCGTATATTATGAGGTGGTAAGTCAATATTGCAGCTACAGTTTAAATGATGGCGTGACCTGGTCAGTCCCACACGGCCTTGGATTTGTTAGCGGAAACCGAGC
>JABMCL010000176.1:610000-612500 GCA_018857735.1 Alviniconcha marisindica
CTGATACAAATACAATAATGATCATCATCCCACGTCCCTACAGACAAGCGGCATCAAGCGGTTGCTGTTTGGCAGCGATCAGCGATGGCGGCGCTCCTGCCGTGACAACCAGCGACTGAGACACCGTGACCAGTGGTGGCATGCAGACGTAGACACGTTCCAGTGACTCATGCCTGGCGCCGTTACGCGGATGCCGTACAGCGTGCAATCGATTTCTGCCCCCCCCCCCCCCGGCATGTCGTACGGGCCGCTGAGGATGAACCGCCAGCTGAACTGAACTGACTGGGACGACGACTGGGACGACTGCCACCGCTCGACAAGATGCGTCAAGTTATCAGTCACGTTCATGCAAACAGGCAATATTGTTTTTTGTTCAAGTTCAGGCAGCCCCGGGAAACATAATACTGAAACCCAGACCCAAACCCACTCTTCCCGCTCAAACTACGCTGATCAAATGCCGCACTGAAATCGTACGCGGCACTACTTCCCCTTGGCCCAAGCGCACGGAAACTAGGGCGTGAGGCGGCTCGGGTTATCGATTCAAGGCCACAGATGTAGATCGGCCTCGCTTTTCCTTCAGCAACAACAGGTGGTACGGACGACGGACCAGATCTGCCTCTGTGAGCGTGCCGCCGCGCGCCACACGGCAACGCAGGAACAAACAGGAAAACGGTCGCGTGTTTTGTGACGAGGCAACCAGGGGCAACCCGTGCCTGCTATAAAAGCCGCGCGAGCGGCGGCACGAGCTTATTGAGCATTTCTCACTATAGACTCATTACGTCCGTGTGAGAAAGTTTCTGGTTCTTTCGCCCTTTTTCTCCCGTCTAGCTGAACACTAACCTCAACCCTCAACATGGTGAGTAATTCAGTTGTTTAATTTTTTTTTTTTTTTTTTTTTTACAAGGCTGTTTCTCATGTGTGACGTGGCTGACAGTGGACTAGTGAGGTCACGCCGGTATGACAGCGGTTGAGCGCCAGGCTCCCTCTGGCGGCCTGTGGCTGTGTCGACCGGCCGACCGGATTCCCCGACAGCCCCGATGATGAGGCTTTGCCGACATGTTGATCTGGTCTCGTGGTGTTGAAAGAGATCGACAAGCTAACAGTTGTTTTTACTGTGAAGACTGAAGCGTTAGTGACGCGGTGGGTTTTATCTGAGTGTTGTGTCGTCACTGATCAGTGCTGACGCTGTCACACGACGATCAGGGCGGGCTGCCGCCCACACGCAGCACTTGTCGTGTGCGTGTCAGTCAGTCGTGGTCGCCACATGCACACCGGGGAGGCAGTTTTGACACCCGGACGGGCGGGCCTGTAGGCTCTGACTGGGTACTGGCTGTAGGCTAGTCGGCGTCGGCCTAACTGACAGTGCCACTGCTGCCCGTGCTTGCTTCTCTTCCCGCTCGTCTGTCTTCTCGAAACTCCGACTGTATCATCGCACCCCCGACAAGTCTGAGATAGTGTTATCAGACTGAACCGCAGACTGTTATCAGAGACTGAACCGCAGACTGTTATCAGAGACTGAACCACAGACTGTTATCAGAGACTGAATCGCAGACTGTCTCAAACTGACAGCGGGTCCCGGGTACCTTTCCCCCGATCCCTCATCGTTCAGTGTGCCCTGACCGCACTTATCTCGCAAAGTCACTAGCGCTCAACGTATTAATCGAATGAGCGCGCGTTGGTGTAGTCGTAACGTGCCCCCACCCCCACCGACCCCACGAGGTAGGCGGGCAGGCAAGTAGGTCGTCGCCATGGCAGCGGCCCAGCCTATTGACCCAGTGAAGAGGCGGAACAGGGCGAGGGACCGGGGAGCCCGTGGTTGTAGAGCGAGTGAGACTGGTGCTCGCCGCGCCATCGCCGCCACGTCCTTTTTAAATGAGGCGGCGGGAAGCCGCGCGAGAGACGTGTTTGACAATGACTCACACACCACTGCACTCATTCATCCCAGCTTGCCTCGGACTACATAGCGGCGCACCTGCCGCGCGGTCTGGCTTCTCAGTGTCGCTGTAGTCAGGCAGATCACAGGCACACGACGTGAGTGTGCCGTCTGGCTTTTGTCGCTGTAGTCAGGCCGGTCACAGGCACACGACGTGAGTGTGCCGTCTGGCTTTTGTCGCTGTAGTCAGGCCGGTCACAGGCACACGACGTGAGTGTGCCGTCTGGCAGTCAGGCTTCTGTCGCTGTAATAAGACCGGTCAGGCCAGGCACGTGTTTTGAGACCTACTGGCCTCGTCCCGTGTGTTGAGGTATTGCCCCTGCCTCTCACGCAGTATTGTCCCTGACTACATGGAGATAGTGGTCTCGCGTTGAGACCGATGTATTGCCTCTGCCTCACGTGTTGCTCTGCCTCACGTGTTGCTCGAGACGTGTTGCAGTGCCTCGTGTGTGGGCCCGACTGCAGAGTGACCCGTGTACTTTCTCTGTGTGCAGCGTGAGTGTATCTCCATCCACGTCGGCCAGGCCGGAGTCCAGATCGGCAACGCCTGCTGGGAGCTGTACTGCC
>JABMCL010000176.1:620000-622500 GCA_018857735.1 Alviniconcha marisindica
GTACATCAGGTCGAACTTGTGGTCCAGACGGGCCCAGGCCTCGGCGATGGCGGTGGTGTTGGTCAGCATGCAGACGGCGCGATGCACCTTGGCCAGGTCACCGCCAGGCACCACGGTGGGGGGCTGGTAGTTGACACCAACCTGAGGAAAATGAACCAGAATGGAGTCGTGGATCAGCAGTGTGCTACCTGCCATTTGATACCAAAAGTAAATGACCCTTTACCCCCAAAACAACAAAACAGAACCCGGAAACAAAATTTACTGTTAGCGCTCTGAAACAAGATCCAACACACAAAATGTTAACAACAACGCTTATTTCAATTTCAAAAGCAAATGCCTATGCAGTCAAGTCACATTCAGACCTCCCTGATATGACAGTTATCATTTTATTATAAACTAACACGATCAGTTGTTAATCACACACATTGCATCATAAAATCACGCGGAATGTTTGCCATAGATGTATCCGTCGTAAAGTCGTATATAATTATGCTACACTTCAGATGTCATTATCTACAAAATCTGTGTACATAACAATAGTCGCAGACAGTTTGAACCCGAGTGGATGCGAACGTAGGGAGAAAACCCATTTTTCAGTCTCGAATTCCCAGTGCCGGTGCAGCCCTGAAGGGAGGCAGGTCAATGGAACCCCAGTAGACTGGTTGCAGCCCAGCAAAGGACAACACGCAGACAGCGCACAGCACAAAGCACAACTATTCTTCATGACACTTTCGCCAATTCTTAACTGGCTGCACTAAAATTATCAAAGAAAAATAACTGCTGAATATTGTGTTTGTGGAACCATACATTAACTGCAGGATTATTCGCGCTCGTCAAATATTCCAGATGTTTGCGATAGTACTTAGAACTCACATAACTGACACAAACAGAGCAGAGAGAGAGAGAGAGAGAGAGAGAGAGAGAGAGAGAGAGAGAGAGAGAGAGAGAGAGAGAGAGAGAGAGAGAGAGAGAGAGAGAGAGGTATATAACCACAAGAAGAGCCACTCCACCTTCTACACCAACACGATGCTGATGATGGAGAAACGAGGACAGAGTGTGTCGCTCACCTTGAATCCAGTGGGGCACCAGTCCACAAACTGGATGTTGCGTCGAGTCTTCACTGAAGCGATGGCGGCGTTGACATCCTTGGGCACGACGTCACCACGGTACAGCATGCAGCAGGCCATGTACTTGCCGTGGCGGGGGTCGCACTTCACCATCTGGTTGGCGGGATCGAAGCAAGCGTTGGTGATCTCAGCCACTGACAGCTGCTCGTGGTAGGCCTTCTCGGAAGACACAACTGGAGCGTAGGTGGCCAGAGGGAAGTGGATACGTGGGTAGGGCACCAAGTTGGTCTGGAACTCAGTCAGATCCACGTTGAGGGCGCCTTCGAAGCGTAGGGAGGCGGTGATGGAGGACACGATCTGGCCGATCAGACGGTTGAGGTTGGTGTAGGTGGGACGCTCGATGTCCAGGTTACGGCGGCAGATGTCGTAGATGGCCTCGTTATCGACCATGAAGGCGCAGTCGGAGTGCTCCAGGGTGGTGTGGGTGGTCAGGATGGAGTTGTAAGGCTCGACCACAGCGGTGCATATCTGGAATTGGATGCCAAAATGTCTGTGAAACGTGTGCAGAAAGCATGTGTTAAGTATTGTTGCACAATTTAGGTTGTTTATCTCCGAGAAGCGCTACGCTTTTCTTGCCACCATAGTCGCGGTGTGTGCAATACATATATTTGTTTATCTTGATGTGAGGCGGGACTTCTGTCAACGTTGATAACTAGACTAACGCACTGAATGAAAGTGGACTATTGTCTGGTGCAGAGTTTGGCGTCGTTCTAGGATACACTGTGTATGGAATGGGATTCATTCTTTGTTCTGGTATGGATGTAATGAGTGTTATTCCCGTGCCCACATTTCAGACGCGATTCCACCTAGCGAGACTGCTACAGTAATATTCTATCTTTCTGTTGTGCAAGATGGTTCCCTACACATTGCTGTACACTACTCTTCTTTTCCTACGCTGCCGTACATATGACAGTACGTTCTGTTTTGCCATGTGACGTAAATGCATGCGCGTGCATACTGCGTTACGAACATGTCACGATTGCGAGCACATGACACTATAGAACTTGGTTGTATTTTAACTGTGCAACACGATTGTGTGAACGCAGCGATATATTACAATGTCATGTTTTGTATACTTTGAGTGCCTATAATTAGTTAGTCCAGGTTGCTTTTAATAATTATTTCCAACCCGCGTACAAAAGCTTACCTGGGGAGCGGGGTAGATGGCGAATTCCAGCTTGGACTTCTTGCCGTAGTCCACAGACAGACGCTCCATCAGCAGGGATGTGAAGCCGGAGCCGGTGCCGCCACCGAAGGAGTGGAAGATGAGGAAGCCCTGCAGACCGGTGCACTGGTCAGCCAGCTTGCGGATCCTGTTGAGAACACTGTCGACGATGTCCTTGCCGATGGTGTAGTGGCCGCGGGCGTAGTTG
>JABMCL010000176.1:627500-675000 GCA_018857735.1 Alviniconcha marisindica
GACTCAAAACAGTTCAACGTTTGGACACAAAATGTCTTCGACAGGAACAAAATAATTAAACTAGGTAGACAGATAGAAAGCCATTCGCTTGTTGTCTTCGAAAACACTTTTTGTTTTCAATTTACGTACGATGTGACGTAATTCTTGTATTGCATCCTTGTTTCAGATTTCTTGCACTGCATGAAGAGTACTGTACTGAAATGTACTGAACAGTAGCAGAAAACTAAGATCATTCAGAATGCGTGAGGACATTTTGCAGGTGTTTTTCTTGTCCACTATTAGCAGTGTTCTAACCTATGGCTGTGTCTGTTGGGGAGGGAATGCTTCAAAGCAGGACAGGGACAGGCTGGAAAAGACCATCGGAAAGGCCGGGGGAGACAGACAGACAGCAGACGACTTACTGACCGACTCAGCAAGATTTTGGCTGACGACACATCCTTTGCGACCTGAACTTATTGACGGGAGTGGTAGGCTGAGAGTATACCCTTCACAAAACCAACACGCGTCAAGCATTCATTCCTTCCGAAAGCCATATGGACATTGAACCAGGCACATGGCAGACACTGTAACCACCAGCAGACCTACACTCCGAGCACCGCTTTCCGGCACCTTCCCCCAAACTCTGCCAGATTTAGTTACGCCACTGAAGGGACACTCTTTATCTCCGCGCAGCTGTCCAGCGACGCGGTCAGCGTCCTCCGAAAGGTTCGGGTACTAATATGACTGTAGAAGCAACCTAGCGCCAAAGCATGCACGCACGTAAACATGAGACGCATCCACCCCGGGTTAAAAAAAGAGAGTTCCGTCTCGATTCAAACGATTGTGGTTTTATTTGTGCCGGTGTAAACTTTGTTGACGGCTATAAATGACACGCCTTGTTTTATTTGAGTTGTTTATAACAAACCTACTACTGTTTGAACGCCAAAAAAAAAAAAAAACTGCTCGTTAGCTGACAGTTTTCTGGACCCTATGGCGTAGTTAAATACGGCAGTAGTTGAAGGAAGGATGTCGTAAACCAGTGCTTGGAGTTTGCAGCAGACCCTCACTCTCCCGTCCTTTCTGCTCACGGTGTGCACGTGCTTTGCATGTATGCGTGTGTGTGTGTGTGCGTGGGGGGGGGGGGGGGGGGGTCAAAAGTTATTTTGGTGATATTGGTCTTAACGGCTTGATCTGGGGACGTGTATTATGCTTTGCTAGTGCGATGTGTTTTGAGCTTCTTTCATTTCTCACTTTTATTCCTAATTTATGTGATGATGTGTGCCATAACCGGAAGGCAGCAGTGTGGATATATAGTGATTTTAAGTGCCTTTTAGTCTGGATGTATGTGTTTTTTGAGAAGACGCGATTAATGGTGTGTGTGTGTGCGCGAGAGGTAGGACATGAATTTCATTATCTGCTTAATTGTTCTAATGAAAATGTAAAAACAAACAAACAACAAAACAAACAGACAAAACAACAACAACAGCAACCACCGTATGTTAAGTATGTAGACAAATATCACCCCCACGATCCCAACGTGTCCAAATGTTGTAGGCTTGTCAACGTGACGTCAAAACCCAACACTGTAAAGCTGGCTAGATTTGTTAGTTGTTTTCTGGATTGTTTTGATCCAACGAAAAAACAAACAAACAAACAGCCCCTAATCCGGATTTGCTAAAGACTCGGTCCTTAAGTCCGGCTCGCCTTTCACATGCATGAGTCGCTAAAAGCTCCTAAACAGCCATTTGTGTTTATTTTTAGATCGAGAAAGTACACCGTTTTACCAACAATGCAACGTCGACAACTCGAAACGATTGGACACTGCATGACAACAGCCTTGTCAGTTTTAAGTTCAAAGTTCAAACAAAGTTTACTTTGGCTGTAGCAGACGTCAGTGACCCCTTCCAGTTCGAGACTTTTCTGTCTACTCTTCGCCGTCTGTGTTGATGACGTTGCGTCTTGATGCGTGAATCCAAATTTTCTTTGAATAGTTTGCGGTCCGTGGTACGTGGGATGGCGTCGGTCCGTACAGGCGATGTTTTCTCACAACAGCTACAGTGTCTGTCCGTAACGTATCGGCAGCGCCATGGCCGCCATTTTTGTACGGCGTTTGTTGCAAAAAGGTAGAAAAAGGAGTGTGTAACTTTAAGCGGTTCAGGCCGGCCAGTCCGGTTTGCGGTGCACTCAGGCGATCCTGTCAGTGTGGTGACCAATGAGCGGACAACGCGATGAAGGCTGTTTGTTTCTTCTGCACGTGAGCCCCGTCAGCTGTCGCTTCATCCCTCTGCTTGTTGACCGGCCACTCGGACTGCAACAGCACCCTATCCCAACGAAGCAGAAGACCACGCCCCCACATTAGCTCCAACCCATCATTTTTACGGTCGGTGTTGTGTGTGTGTGTGTGTGTGTGTGTGTGTGTGTGTGTGTGTGTGGTGTGCGTGGTAGTGGTGGTGGTGGTGGTGGTGGTGTGTGTGTGTGTGGTTTTGTTTTGTTACAGCGTATGTCTGTGTGAGCGGATGATTGAACGGGCTGTGTCGATGCTATGACAAGGTACTCCAAAGTACAATTCATGTAGACTAACATGTACTTGTGCTTAAAAAAAGAAAAGAACCTGAGATAATGTACCTAAATCCAGTTGATGAATAGGGTATTGGGAATTCGGCAACGGTTTACAAGTCCACACTGTGTATTTTAAACATTTAAGGTATTGGGAATTCGGCAACGCTTTACAAGTCCACGTTGTATGTTGTAAACTATGCGCATAGCCACAGCTGCTGACTAGGCCTGGCTGTGGTTAAGTAGCCAGCGTATTGTCTACTTTCTACGCAATCACTGAAATGGTCAGGTATCGACTTGTCGCAATCAGTAAATTAGGCGTAGACTCTTCATTCAGACGTAAAGCGTGTCTGTCTTCAGATGTCGACAAAATAAGATCAGCACACGGTTGTAAATAACATACTCATATGCAACTGTGCAAATTAATGTTAGAAGTGTTTACTGCTTGTATAATATACACACGTTCTGTGGTTTTTGAAGTCTGTATTTACTTATAAAACTTCAGCCTTCGTGTGTGTGTGTGTGTGTGTGTGTGTGTGTGTGTGTGTGTGTGTGTGTGTGTGCCACATTCTATGCGTCGCTTTCCGGCACCGTCCTTGGAAGACGGATGTTGTAAACCAGTGCTTAGAGTTTGCAAGCGAACGTGTGCGCTGGTGGTCGCGTGCTCATAGGCAACGCCATTAAAGAATAAGAAGAGAAATAACGATGACGACACTGAACCCCCACCACCACCCCCCTACACACACACTGAGGTAAGAGAGAGAGAGAGAGAGAGAGAGAGAGAGAGAGAGAGAGAGCTTTCCGGTCACTGGAACACCACACAAGGAATACATAAATGTCAGGAAAAGTCAAGAAATTAAAAAGATTCGTTGGCCGAAAAATCACAAAATCACCGTGAATTGGCACTTCTGTGATTTGCCAAAAAATTGTAAAAAATAAAAATAAAAAGGAGACATGGCAGCGGACAGATCTCCCCAAAGAGACATGGTAGCGGACAGATCTCCCCAAAGGAGACATGGCAGTGGACGGATCTCCCCAAAGGAGACATCGTAGCGGACAGATCTCCCCAAAGGAGACATGGCAGTGGACAGATCTCCCCAAAGAGACATCGTAGCGGACAGATCTCCCCAAAGGAGACATGGCAGTGGACAGATCTCCCCAAAGGAGACATCGTAGCGGACAGATCTCCCCAAAGGAGAATGGCAGTGGACAGATCTCCCCAAAGGAGACATCGTAGCGGACAGATCTCCCCAAAGGAGACATGGCAGTGGACAGATCTCCCCAAAGGAGACATCGTAGCGGACAGATCTCCCCAAAGGAGACATGGCAGTGGACAGATCTCCCCAAAGGAGACATCGTAGCGGACAGATCTCCCCAAAGGAGACATGGCAGTGGACAGATCTCCCCAAAGGAGACATCGTAGCGGAAAAAGAAAAACAGATCTCCCCAAAGGAGACATCGTAGCGGACAGATCTCCCCAAAGGAGACATCGTAGCGGACAGATCTCCCCAAAGGAGACATCGTAGCGGACAGATCTCCCCAAAGGAGACATCGTAGCGGACAGATCTCCCCAAAGGAGACATCGGCAGCGGACAGATCTCCCCAAAGGAGACATCGTAGCGGACAGATCTCCCCAAAGGAGACATGGTAGCGGACAGATCTCCCCAAAGGAGACATCGTAGCGGACAGATCTCCCCAAAGGAGACATGGCAGCGGACAGATCTCCCCAAAGGAGACATGGTAGCGGACAGATCTCCCCAAAGGAGACATGGCAGTGGACAGATCTCCCCAAAGGAGACATGGAGGGACATCTCCCCAAGGGGACATGGAGTGGACAGATCTCCCCAAAGGAGACATGGCAGTGGACAGATCTCCCCAAAGGAGACATGGCAGTGGACAGATCTCCCCAAAGGAGACATGGCAGCGGACAGATCTCCCCAAAGGAGACATGGAGTGGACAGATCTCCCCAAAGGAGACATGGCAGTGGACAGATCTCCCCAAAGGAGACATCGTAGCGGACAGATCTCCCCAAAGGAGACATCGTAGCGGACAGATCTCCCCAAAGGAGACATCGTAGCGTACAGATCTCCACAAAGGAGACATCGTAGCGGACAGATCTCCCCAAAGGAGACATCGTAGCGGACAGATCTCCCCAAAGGAGACATGGCAGTGGACAGATCTCCCCAAAGGAGACATGGTACGCGGACAGATCTCCCCAAAGGAGACATGGTAGGGACAGATCTCCCCAAAGGAGACATGGTAGCTGGACAGATCTCCCCAAAGGAGACATGGTAGTGGACAGATCTCCCCAAAGGAGACATGGTAGTGGACAGATCTCCCCAAAGGAGACATGGCAGCGGACAGATCTCCCCAAAGGAGACATGGTAGCGGACAGATCTCCCCAAAGGAGACATGGCAGTGGACAGATCTCCCCAAAGGAGACATGGCAGCGGACAGATCTCCCCAAAGGAGCCATGGCAGTGGACAGATCTCCCCAAAGGAGACATGGCAGTGGACAGATCTCCCCAAAGGAGACATGGCAGTGGACAGACTCCAAACCTCAGTTTACGACACCCTTCCTCCAGTCGCTGTGGCAACAGGTTACGCCATATACGTCTCCGGTGCTCAAACAGCAGTAAGTTTGTAGCTACGCAGCCATCTCAGATTATCTGAGGCCGCGTTCAAGTGGAAAGATACATAAGTAGATAACTGTTTTTAACGCCCAGTCAACCATGACAGTTATCATATCCTGCAGGGTTGGAGTCGAGACGCAACTGGACAGTTACCCAGACTACCCGGATGTTTAGCTGCGTACGTGGACGCTGTGGCTGTTGCTTCCCCAGTCTTAGCACTACAACAGTCGGCACATTTCACAGCGACACCTCTTGGGCACTTCAGCGAAGCTGGTTTGCAAGAGTGAATGCCTTTCGCAACCTTTCGCGCAAGAAGTCGCGAAAGGTCGGAGCTGCCACTTCCGGGCCGATTTTTGAGTACTGGGCGGCGTTGCTTCACGCTGTGTATAACAATGGAAGCCGAACGCAGAACTGCGAAGCAGTACAAATGCCACTACTGATGAGTTTGCAAGAATTACAGGGGACAGGTGATGGAGGATAGGGGAAGAAGTCTTTGCATCGTTTTTCGGCTGACCAGAAGATCGCGAGTGCTTGGAAAAATGCGTTTTGGGGCATCCTAGAGAACGAGTAACAAGTTTTTGCTTGTTGCAGACACACTCTGACTACGGGCTTTCAGAAATGTCTTTAAAGCTGGCACTGTAAACTTTGCGAATTCACTGTCACAGCTCTCCATCGTGAAGAAAGTACGCACCGAACGTAAAAACAGCCAAGGGACTTATGTGATGCGGGGTAAAAGTCAGGGGAGTTAACAACGCCGCCTGAACGGCCCAGTAGGGGCGGTTTCGGCAGACCAGCAAGCTGGATGTCTGAGGAAAATCGTGGAACGCCGGAGAAGGACGCCGCAGGAGGGATGCCGGAAGTGAGACTTGCAGTGGGACATCAGCCGTCTCCTTGGCCTCTCCACGTCCACTCCCAGGGCGGTGGGGTCCGTCATATCACACACAACACACACACACACACACACCACACACACACACACACACACACACACTCGTTAAGGATATGACGCACACACCATTTTAAGTTCTTTTTTTCTGAAGCAAGCGCATGTAGAAGACGACGCAACCTAAGATTTATTGACGCACACTACATATGAGTGGTCACAACAATGCTTACCGTGCTTTGTTGCTGTCTGTATTATCAGAATTATACAAACTATACGCATATGCGTCAAGCGCCAATGCTCAGTGATATCAGCAATATAAAGAAGACGTTCAACACGTTTTTGATGCTTCCGCGACAGAACAGACATCAAACTCAGTACGCCACTTTATACACGGTGCTCAAGAAACACCTCCCCATCACTCAACGGACGTCAGTTAATCTTATGAAACACCTCCCCGTCATTTAATGGACGTCAGTTAATCTTATGAAACACTTCCCCCGTCATTTAAGGGACGTCAATTAATCTTCTGAAACACCTCCCCGTCATTTAACGAACGTCAATTAATATTATGAAACACCTCCCTGTCATTCAACGAACGTCAATTAATTTTATGAAACACCTCCCCGTCATTTAAGGGACGTCAGTTAATCTTATGAAGCACCTCCCCGTCATTTAAGGGACGTCAGTTAATCTTATGAAACAACTCCCCGTCATTTAAGGGATGTCAGTTAATCGTATGAAACAACTTGTTGGCACAGAAAGACTACACCTGCAATACATCATCCATCAAATCACAAAAACATTCTTCATAAAAAATTAAATGAATAAAAATCTACCACACAATCCTTGAATATAGTACAAAGCAACTGCACAGGATAGTAGTCAGCAAATATGAAAAAGGTCATTTCACAGAAATGAATAACATTCAGATCTTTTAATTAAACACACACCAGTAGAAAGACAAATATAACAACTTGAAGAAAAGGTTGTAAGGTCACTTAGATATGCTTCATAAAACATGTTATAAAAGGATGGCGCACGGACCATACTTAAGGAATATTTATGAGGCAGTTCGGAAAAAAATACAAAATCAGTCCATACACAAACATAAAACAAATTTTTGAAGGTTTAGTTCCTTTAAAACTGCCCTTGTTAAAAAAGCGTATATAAAACTAGGGAATACTGGTATCGTCCACCATTCCGGCTGATCTGTGGACTGAAGGGCGAAAAAACAATAACATCAAAAGCAACGGTCACAAAAATGTCTTTTATACAAATGAACACTGGCAAGGGAGATAGGAAAAAGGAATTTAATAACAGCCCTGGGATTCCAGACATAGGGGTGCATCAGAAATCGCCGGATTCGGGCCGGGGCCGTAGGACCACAGTTCAAACTATGAAATACTCCCTGTGAGGGAATTTGTTGACCTCATTTGGCGTGATACTGAAATGTCCCGTTGACAGGCGGTCTTTCTAAACCTGTCTGTGCTCCGGGCTTTTCTGTTTCGTTTCTGAGCTGGCAGTCTTTGTAAATGACCCATGTTCTTCAGCAACACCCCTTGACCTCCTTTCGTGATCTGGTGACCCGCCGTGTCCTGTCTCATTAAAAACGGTCCGTTGCTGCCCCATGTCGGGGTCGATTTAAGGTGAGGAAAACCGTATGAAAGGGCTATAGATCTGCGTTATGCTGTCTGAACTGTCATCACTATGTTCATATCTGATAGTGCAGCCTGCATGGTGTAATCATTTTTAATGGTTCGACGCATACACACAACAGGGGGGAAGAGAGAGAGAGAGAGAGAGAGAGAGAGAGAGAGAGAGAGAGAGAGAGAGAGAGAGAGAGAGAGAGAGAGAAGAAGAAAAGAAGAAGAAGAAGAAGAAGAAGAAGAAGAAGAAGAAGAAAGAAAAAAAGAGGACAAGAAAAGGAAGAGAAAGGTCCATACAGCCTAACAAATGCGCATAACTGTTTGAACAGACTTGTCACTCAGCTGAAGTTGCCAACTGTAAGACCATAAAATAGTGAACCGGACTCCTCAGAAAAAAGCTTTTGCTGGCGCATTCTTTTAGATTTTGTGACGGAAGTGGATCCCGTCTCTACCACGCGTCCTAGACTGGCGTGCAGACCCGAAAATAAAGAGGGAGACTCTTTAGCCTGCGGAACTAGTCCATCTGACACTGAGCCAGTAAGCGCCCGACTGTTTTGTACCGGAAATGAGAAAAGAAAACTGCATATAACTAGTTGGAACACGAAGTGCGCAGCAGACGTTCAACCGATCGCCGGCGTCGACGGACTGAGCAAAACCTGGCCCTCTTACTGGACTAGTTTGTCACGCTGGCATTACGACGTTCCGCCAGCAAAACTAAAACTGAAACACCAACAGAACCACTGGCGTGGCTAGGGTTAGCGGACGGTCCTTCAGCAAACCTAAAACTGAAACAAGAAGAAGAGAGCGAATGGAGCGGCTGGCTCTTTCAGAAAGCAGAAAGTGTTGCAGGAGAATAAGCTTGGCATTGAACAACTGGCTAAAGTGTTTAGCTTGTGCTGCTTTTACAACACACACACGTCAATGAAAATATCACCTCTCGAAGGATAATACAATTATCCAGATTACAATCTATCACCACACACACACACACACACACTCACTCACTCAAGCCCTCCCTGTCCCGATACATACGCGCATATGCCTGCGCGCAAATAAAAAGAAATCTTTTGCTTAATTTTCGCGTATCACAAAGAATGACTTTCGAACAAATAAAATGGAATGTCCAATTTGGTACCATGACTTAACTGTTCCTTAATCAGACATGCTATTGATTCATATGGCACATTTCCATTTCAATGTAAAATTATGTAGAACAATTTGATGTATAGAAAGAAGAAGAAGAAGAAGAAGAAGAAGAAGAAGAAGAAGAAGAAGAAGAAGAAGAAGAATGAAAAAGAAAAAAAGAAAAAAAGAAGAAAAAAGAAAAAAGAGAAGAAGAAGAAGAATGAAAAAGAAAAAAAGAAAAAAAGAAGAAAAAAGAGAAGAAGAAGAAGAAGAAGAAAGAAGCACAACAGGCGGAAACCTATGCTGTATTACAAACACAAAGTACATAATGATGATGATGATGATGCCGACGACAACGATCGAAATGAAGCTCATACTACACAGATTATTCTCTGTAGTGGACACTTGAAGACGTGGGGGACAATAATTATGTGAAGAATAAGAGAGACAACTACACACGCATATGCATACACATTCAAGTAAGATCTAGGATAACGCAAAATACAAATATTATGTGACAATACAAAATATGATTACAAAGACCCATGCATACAGTTATAAAACACAGCTATGTACACTACATACAAACTGTATGTACAAATTAATAAACGCAATAGTTTTCTTATTTGCTCTTGAATAACTTAAAGCGTGTGTAGCTATAGATGGCTGTTTCAGCGCGTACGTACTTTACCTGCTGTGACATCCCCCCTTTAAACCTCAGCACGCTTTGCAAGCGCCTGGGGCCATCTCAGATGGAGCGCCACAAACACTCATCATTATTATTATTAGAAGGAAAAAAACGGTCGTGGAGTTTATGAAACCGGGACATGTACGATACGCACTTCCGCTGCAAAGCTATAGCACGAAGGCATAGCTATGAAGAGCTGTATAGAACTGAACATCGGTCATAGTGCTGACTGAAGAAGAAACTGAATGTAGACCCCAACCCTCACTATCACTATCGTCTTCCACGTCACTATACAGCATCCAGAAACCCGGCGTGTCCTACTTTTCAGTGCGCTGTTCCTCTTCACGCTTAACACTCGTTATCCGGGCTGGATTGTTGTTGTTTTGTTTGGTTAGTGTTTTTGTGTTTGTTTGTTTCTAAGTGTTTTTTCTTCTTTTTTGGATACTTTTATGTCAATTATATGCCATTTGTGTGAAAAATATTCACGAATCAGGGTATATTTTTCCCGAGCGCACCCTTTAGCTGTCAGAAGACACCCTNCCTTAGCTGTTAGAAGACACCCTTTAGCTGTTGCGAAGCAGCCATTTAGAATGGCAGGACTAACGCTCCCAAAACATCTCTGGTTTCAGGGTGTGACGTCTGGTTTTGCGACAGCAGCCATTGTTGAATGGCAGGATGTGACGTCTCTCTGTTGCAGGATGGAACATCTCTGTTGCAGGATGTGACGTCTCTCTGTTGCAGGATGGAACATCTCTGTTGCAGGATGTGACGTCTCTCTGTTGCAGGTGACGGCTTTGGACAAAGGGACCAGTTGTGCCCCCCCCCCCCCCCCCCTATAAACCTGACGTAGTGGTCAGCTTCGGTGCGTGGCATGCAGGTTGTGTTCAAAGAAGGCAGCTGTGGAGCAGCGCCACCGCCGACGCAACGCTCACCACCAAGAAGGACGACATGGTTGAAACGGCACCACCTGAAAACAAACGTGTACAGTGCATGTGCTGACGTTACATCTCACATCACCAAGGTGCATAAGGCGGTTAGCTAATTACTAATTTACACATGCAGTTTCTTTTTTGTTCGCTGGTTTGTTTCCTTGACTGGCACGATGGTCAGTTTTCACTGGCCGCGTGTAAACACTTCTCCTCTCTACTACACACAGGATCAACAGCTTTCCCCCGACATGAATCACGGTGGGAGGATGCTACATCTGCCTGGCCAACAATTTATATCTAGGACGTCAGACTGGCTCTTTGGTCGTCTTCTGATACAGGATTACTTCAAGTGAACAGGTGCAACAAAAAACAGCACGGATTCCACAATTTAACTTGCTGTGGACCAAGTTTGGAATGAAGTGCTTTACTCTGTCAAACACTGTGCAGCCATTTATTTGTTCTTTTAAAAGCAGTCTCAAAAGCTACCTTTACTCACAACATTTCTCGCAACTCTACAGTTCAGATTATGTTTCACACTTGTCCTCTCTGTAATCACTTGTTCTTTTAGTGGACCCCCCTTCCCCTGTGCGACACTGTGTGTGCGTGCGTGCGTGCGTGCGTGCGTGCGTGCGTGCGTGTGTGTGTGTGTGTGTGTTGTGTGTGTGTGTGCGTGTGTGCGTGTGTGTGATTTTGTTTTGATTTGTTCTGTTAGACTTTTGTTGATGTTTTATGGACATTAAAAGCGAAGAGGCCACAGGGATGAAGCGGCTTGGTCAGTTTCTGACTCTAGCCGATGACAAGAGGTAGTGAGCAGGTGGTTAGCCAGGACTGAAGAGCGCAAAGGAAGAAGGCGCAAAGGAAGAAGGCGAGGCTGGACTCACAGACTGCATCCTGGTCGTTCTGTGCGTTCTGAAACTGTTTCTGGGCGAAGTCCCGTTGTTCCCTTGGGCAGCTTTGCAGTGTGCTCTGAAAACACTGCAGCTCCTTTCGCCGTAGTCTGGGTTACAGAAAACAGCGACACGATCGTTAGAATACTACTGGCTTGATCACACACACACACAAACACGCGCGCGCGCGCACGCAGGCAGACACACGTGCACGCACGCACGCACACACACACGCGCAAAAGAAGCCATGCTGATCAACTTACTCGCAGTATGCTTCTCGATCATGGCCGATCTGTTTCGCGTTGATGTTGAAGTCATCTGAACACTGGTCCATGAAAACGCATGTTGATCCTTGGCCGTTCAGTGCAGACCCCACTGAAACAGGGAGTCAGGTGATTTAGATGGTCAAACCTCGTCAGCCTGGTACGGTAGTGTATTTGTCAGAGAAGGGGCTATTGACTGTGTAAAACTGGTATTTTGACTTCACTCCTGTGAAAACTAACGGTGTGTGACCTCACACGTTGGAGACGCTCTCTGTCAAAGGCGTGTTCTCTCTGAGGTCAGGGAGCGCCAAGCTGGAACCAGGTTCGAGGTCAGTGGGTCAGACATCAGCGCCACTAACACTTTGGATTATAACCAAACAACGGTGTGTATGCGCGTCTGCCGGCAGTGGGGGGTGGGGGGGGGGGGGGGGGGAGTGTGAAGTTTTGTACATGTGGATGTGAGCCCACACCTACTGTGTAGTAGTTGTCTACAGTGAAAGCCCTGCCAAAGCCTTTGAGTGCTGAAGGCTTCAGAGACAGCAACGTCTACAGGAAAAAACCTGATTAGAAGACGCGGTGTAATGACTTCTCCCCGATCAAAAACAGAGTCAGTAAAGACATACAAAATACGGGTATGCGAACACAGCAGTGAAAGGTCGGTGCTGTTTGTATTAACCCTTCATTTGCTAGGGAATTTGCTCTGCGGGTTCTAGTTTCCCCAGTGAACGGTCTGAAAGAGACTGTCAGCGATCCAGCAACATTAGGGTTAAGTTGTTCCACGTGGATATGCACACAGTGTAAAACTCAAGTAGTATGTCATACAACGTTACTACGTCACATAAGTACACGCTGTCAGTGACGTCATACACCATCCTCATGGCAGAGAAATTACGGGTTCACTCACGATCAATCTTTTAATGATAATAAAAGCTAAATAATAGACTGCTCTTATAGAGCGCAACTTTTTTTAAACAATTTGTGGAAAACAAAGTCATTGCGCTGGCACACACCTAATCTATAGACGTAGACACACACCTAATCTATTGACGTAGACACACACCTAATCTATAGACGTAGACGCACACCTAATCTATAGACGTAGACGCACACCTAATCTATAGACGTAGACACACATCTAATCTATTGACGTAGACACACATATAATCTATAGACGTAGACACACACCTAATCTACAGACGTAGACACACACCTAATCTAGATTGTATAGACGTAGACACACACCTAATCTATAGACGTAGACGCACACCTAATCTATAGACGTAGACGCACACCTAATCTATAAACGTAGACACACACCTAATCTATAGAAGTAGACACACACCTAATCTATAGACGTAGACACACACCTAATCTATAGACGTAGACACACACCTAATCTACAGACGTAGACACACATATAATCTATGGATGTAGACACACACCTAATCTACAGACGTTGACACACACCTAATCTATAGACGTAGACACAAAAACCAAAAACCCTACTATAGATGTAGACGCACACCTAATCTATTGACGTAGACACACACCTAATCTATAGACGTAGACACACACCTAATCTACAGACGTAGACACACATATAATCTATAGACGTAGACACACACCTAATCTATAGACGTAGACACACACCTAATCTATTGACGTAGACGCACACATGATCTCTGGTTACTTTGACAGTCCACGGTGGACAGGACAAGATGCCTAAAGAAGCCAACAGACGTGCGCCGGGCCTGTCTCTCTACAATCCATCACTTTTGTCCCCACCGTCCTACAACCAGCAGAAGCAAAAACGGGCGACCAGTTGTGACGTCAGATATGTCAAAGTCGCCTGTGTATGCTGGCTGAAGACAAGTGCTCACCGTCCTCTGAACAAGTGAGGAGCTAGACTGGGGCATTTGTGACTGACAGTGAGAGTTTTATGACGTGCATGTCGTCACAACACGTGAAGAGCTAGCCTGGGCCATTTGTGAGTGACAGTGAGAGTTTTATGACGTGCGTATCATAATACATGAAGAGTTAGAGTGGGGCATTTATGACTGACACAGAGAGTTTTATGACGTGCACTTTACCACCACTGCTTTCTGTGCCACGTGTGCTACGAACGGAGCATTATGACTGAAGCAAAATCCAGCTTTGTGGACACAGTAATAATTACGAACTGCGTAACACTTTGTCACTGGCCTTAACTAGGGACAAGAAAGAAAGAAAAGAAAAAGAAGAAAAAAAGAGGAAAAGAAAGCTTTAGGCAAAACAAAGAGCGCCATGTGTGTGTGTGTGTGGGGGGGGGGGGGGGGGGGGGGGGGGGGGGGGGGGGCGGGGGTGGGGAAAATGCGTGACAGTTATTTCATGGGTGACAGTGTATATAAAACAGATACAGAGTGTATATAAAACAGATACTATACAATGATATTGACAAGTTTACTGACACGACACTCGGTGAAGAACTGCCTTGAGCAATGGGTTAACGAGTCACGTGTCCGTGTTCAATAACAGGATTCCACCCTCGCTTCTTTCAGAGCCAGCTGGGCTGTACGCGCACTTTGCACAAACCGACAACGACTGAGAACACAGACCAACAGAGGGCGCACCTTTTGACTTTCGAAGCTTGTGGAACTTCAGAACTGACCTTTTAGCTACTGAACTCTATTGAAGTCTGTTGATGTCTATGCGGCCGCACAAGCAGCGATGAAGATCTTCGTTTTGGCCATAAACAGTCAAGGCGCCATAAACAGGGCGTAGTCACACAACAACAGGCGCTTGACTCCAGCTGCCAGTTTTATTTTCAACCCAAGTCTGCATAGTCCACATATTTCCGATGTGTGTGTTTGTGTGTGTGTGTGTGTGTGTGTGTGTGTGTGTGTGTGTGTGTGTGTGTGTGTGTGTGTGTGTGTTATGTAAGTGGATATTGCAATCACTTACATGGATATTTGTTTTTCTACGTTAGTGGCCGTTTACGTTCAGACAGACAGGTCAGCTTGTAAAATGGCCGTAGCTATGAGGTACTGAGCCATGAGGTACTAAACCTTGAGGCACGAGGGCCATGAAGCACTGAGTCATGAGGCACTGAGCCATGACGGCATGAGGCACGAGGGCCATGAAGCACTGAGCCATTAGGCACGAGGGCCATGAAGCACTGAGTCCTGAGGCCTGAGACACTGAGCTGCTGCTGTGTTGAGGAAAACACGTACACACACACCCCGTGCGTCTGCAGTGACCGATAGTCACGCTGTAAAGAACACTGTGTGACCTTCAGGGGGCACGTCCTTCGGCAACAACTCTCCCACGTCCATTCGCTTGCAACACTTCACAGACAGCCACCTTTCCTGGGAATGCCACCTCGCTACAACCCTGCTGCCATTCGCTTGCAGCACTTCACAACAACTGCCAAGGGAGGTGCACTGCTGATGTGAAGGGGGACAGTGCTGATATGAAGGGGGACAATGCTGATATGAAGGGGGGCAGTGCTGATATGAAGGGGGGCAGTGCTGATATGAAGGGGGGCAGTGCTGATATGAAGGGGGGAAAAGGTGGGCAGTGCTGATATGAAGAGGGACAGTGCTGATATAAAGGGGGGACAGTGCTTTATATGAAGGGGGGCAGTGCTGATATGAAGGGGAAAGGGGGCAGTGCTGATATGAAGAGGGACAGTGCTGATATGAGGGGGGCAGTGCTGATATGAAGGGGGGCAGTGCTGATATGAGGGGGGAAAGGGGGGCAGTGCTGATATGAAGGGGGGACAGTGCTGATGTGAGGGGGGGGGAGTGCTGATATGAAGAGGGACAGTGCTGATGTGAGGGGGGGGGGGGCGTGCTGATATGAAGAGGGACAGTGCTGATGTGAGGGGAGGAGTGCTGATATGAAGAGGGGCAGTGCTTATTGAAGAGGGACAGTGCTTATGTGCAGTGGAACAGTGCTGATGTGAAGGGGCTGTGTGTGTGAAGGGGTGGGGGTGGGGGTGGGGGGGCAAGGGGTTGTTAATATGAAGAAGGGCAGTGCTTATGTGAAGAGGGACAGTGCTGATGTGAAGGGAGTGGGGAGTGCCGATGTGAAGGGAGTGGGGAGTGCTGGCGTGAAGGGGGACAGTGCTGATGTGAAGGGAGTCGGGAGTGCCGATGTGAAGGGAGTGGGGAGTGCTGACGTGAAGAGGGACAGTGCTGATGTAAAGGGGGACAGTGCTGACGTGAAGGGGGACAGTGCTGATGTGAAAGGGGGACAGTGCTGACGTGAAGGGGGACAGTGCTGATGTAAAGGGGGACAGTGCTGACGTGAAGGGGGACAGTGCTGATGTAAAGGGGGACAGTGCTGACGTGAAGGGGGACAGTGCTGATGTAAAGGGGGACAGTGCTGACGTGAAGGGGGACAGTGCTGATGTAACGGGGGACAGTGCTGATGGAAAGGTAGACAATACTGATGTGAAGGGGGAGTGCTGATGGAAAGGGAGACAATACAGACGTGAAGGGGGGGGGGGGGTGCTGATGGCACGTTTTGTCACCAAGGTGGAATCCTTTCTTCAGTACAAGCCGGAATTCTGCCTGGATTGCTGTCCCGTTTCCTGGTAGTACTGAGACAATAATTATGCCGTGGTCAGATTTTCTTTGCGCCATATACTGAAGACAACAAAAGCCGTAGTCTCCAGTCTTCAACATTGAAATACCAACCAGTCGTATATTTCCATAGAGTAAAATCATTATGTAAAATGTATGCTAGGTTACCAACACCGAACAAACAAACAAACAAACAAACAACAACAACAACAACATCAAAAACCAAAACAACAACAAAAACCAAAAACAACAAAAACAGCGTGGTTCTCAGAAAACTATTTGCATTCGTTGCAGCAAAACAAGGCTGCTGCTCATTACAAATACAGCACAAAATTATCTGACGTTACACGAGCCTCCTGCTCATTACAAATATAGCACAAATTATCTGACGTTACACTAATCTGCTGCTCATTACAAATACAGCACAAAATAATCTGACGTTACACTAGCCTGCTGCTCATTACAAATATAGCACAAATTATCTGACGTTACACTAATCTGCTGCTCATTACAAATACAGCACAAAATAATCTGACGTTACACTAGCCTGCTGCTCATTACAAATACATCACAAATTATCTGACGTTAAACTAGCCTTCGTGTTTGGGCGAGTTAACCACATGCTGTGCGTGCGTCACTAAAATAGGTCAGCGGATTGCATCAGGTTGAACAGGTGTGTGTCGCAAATCAACACAGAATTTATTTCCTGCCTTTATTTACTTGCCGTTCATGTATTTTAATTGAATGGTTGTACATGCGAGTGTTCGTGTGCGCGAATGAGCGCGTGCGTTTTAATATATATATATATGTATATATGTGTGTGTGTGTGTGTATGTGTGTGTGTGTTTGTGTGTGTGTGTATGCGTGTATGTATGTATATATATATATATATATGTGTGTGTGTGTGTGTGTGTGTGTGTGTGTGTGTGTGTGTGTGTGTGTGTGTAGTGTATGTGCCCGTTTATGTGTATGTGTGTGCGAATGACAGTGTGTGTACGCAACGAGAGAGAGAGAGAGAGAGAGAGAGAGAGAGAGAGAGAGAGAGAGAGAGAGAGAGAGAGAGAGAGAGAGAGAGAGAGAGAGAGAGAAGGGTGTGGTCAGCGTGAGAACGCAAAGGAACTGTTCCAGTTTTACAGTGACACGAAGTGACCGATGTTTGTC
The DNA here is from genome assembly GCA_018857735.1 of Alviniconcha marisindica. Taxonomy (NCBI): domain Eukaryota; kingdom Metazoa; phylum Mollusca; class Gastropoda; family Provannidae; genus Alviniconcha; species Alviniconcha marisindica. Next base: position 644,820 of record JABMCL010000176.1, read on the forward strand.
AGGTCAGCTCGTGTCCACACGGCAGAGGGCCTGGCGTAGCTGTGTAGCATATGTAGCGTAGCCAGCTGTCAACGTAACGGCTACGGCCTGTGCGTGGCCAGTGCTCACAACTGACCTACTTTGGGCGCCGTCCTCTTTATTGGAAAGTTGGCGCTGACAACACGCTGCTCTGCATTTCCACCGAACCTCACAATGGTGACAATCGGACCCAGCCTGTCGCCATGGCGACCATGTGACCCAACCTGTCACCATGGTGACATTCTGACCCCCACCCCCGCAGCTGCGTGCTGTCCCAGACACCGAGAAGTGCATGCCTCATTTGTAATAATGAATCTGTTGGACGGATGCCAGAACAATGACAAATTCTCGCACCAAATGGCCCTTCCTTAAACACGTCCACCGCCCTTGTCTACTTTTAACGATTTCACCGAATAATTACGCTCTGCCGCAAGAAATATTTCTCTCTCTCTCTCTCTCTCTCTTTGTATAAACACGCACACACACACACACACATACACACACACACACACACACACACACACACACACACACACACACACACACACACACGCACGTTTTCCTCAGGTTTGGTTTTTGTCGCCGAGCGCTCTGCGCTGTGTCCGTCGCTGATGCATCAAGAACAGGACAAGTGTCCATGGCCGTGAATAATGCAAACCAAACACACTGCAGCAGTTACTGACACAAGATATCTCTCTCTGTGTCTCTGTCTGTCTGTCTCTCCCCCCCCCCTCTCTTAATGACCCATTGTGGCAGTCATATGTATCCGATACTGGCTGAGGATTCTCAAACCGGATTACTTTCGTATTCCGAAACAAGCATACACTCTGCTATTTAACGTGGACGGAGAGAAGAACTGCCGGGCTACTAGCGTCAGAAACAGTCTGTTGTGTTGGTTTAAGCAAAATTTTATTCATTCATCGTAATCATAAGCTCAACAAATAAGTACAGGAAACACTGTTGTGTTAAGCTTTGGTTTCCGATGTTTGGTGGCCGCACGGTGCTGGGTGTGACAGATATCGTTTTGTAATTTAAGCAGAAATGCAAAGCAGGAATGGGGCCTTGGGTTGCTACCACTGAATAATTCCGCATTTAACAACTTGTTTTCCCTGACTCGACGGATGCCTGCCACTACTGCGGTGAGTTTGAAGATGATTAAAAACAAAACAAAACTTGATCTGCTTCTGCCTGCTGTATGAGAACGTAGAGGTAAGTACGGCACAGTGGCTGGACCCCAGTTCTCCAACAACTCACTACGATGTTATACCTTGGTGGACCCCAGTTCTCCAACAACTCACTACGATGTTATACCTTGGTGGACCCCAGTCCTACAACAACTCACCACGATGTTATACCTTGGTGGACCCCAGTCCTACAACAACTCACTACGATGTTATACCTTGGTGGACCCCAGTGCTACAGCTCACCACGATGTTATACCTTGGTGGATCCCAGTCCTACAACAATTCACCACAATGTTATACCTTGGAGGACCCCAGTCCTACAACAACTCACTACGATGTTATACCTTGGTGGATCCAAGTCCTACAACAACTCACCACGATGTCCTACCTTGGTGGACCCCAGTCCTACAACAGCTCACCACGATGTTATACCTTGGTGGACCCCAGTCCTACAACAACTCACCACGATGTTATACCTTGGTGGACCCCAGTCCTACAACAACTCACTACGATGTTATACCTTGGTGGACCCCAGAGCTACAGCTCACCACGATGTTATACCTTGGTGGACCCCAGTCCTACAACAACTCACCACGATACCTTGGTGGACCCCAGTGCTACAGCTCACCACGATGTTATACCTTGGTGGACCCCAGTGCTACAACAATTCACCACGATGTTATACCTTGGTGGACCCCAGTGCTACAGCTCACCACGATGTTATACCTTGGTGGACCCAGACCTACAACAATTCACCACGATGTTATACCTTAGTGGACCACAGTGCTACAATTCACCACGATGTTATACCTTGGTGGACCCCAGTCCTACAACAATTCACCACGATGTTATACCTTGGTGCACCCCAGTGCTACAACAATTCACCACGATGCTATACCTTGGTGCACCCCAGTGCTACAACAATTCACCACGATGCTATACCTTGGTGGACCCCAGTGCTACAGCTCACCACGATGTTATACCTTGGTGGACCCCAGTGCTATAGCTCACCACGATGTTATACCTTGGTGGACCCCAGTCCTATAGCTCACCACGATGTTATACCTTGGTGGACCCCAGTGCTATAGCTCACCACGATGTTATACCTTGGTGGACCCCAGTGCTACAGCTCACCACGATGTTATACCTTGGTGGACCCCAGTGCTATAGCTCACCACGATGTTATACCTTGGTGGACCCCAGTGCTACAGCTCACCACGATGTTATACCTTGGTGGACCACAGTACTACAACAACTCACCACTATGTTATACCTTGGTGGACCCCAGTACTACCACAGCTCACCACGATGTTATACCTTGGTGGACCCCAGTGCTACAGCTCACCACGATGTTATACCTTGGTGCACCCCAGTACTACAACAACTCACCACTATGTTATACCATTCATGCCGCGCAGAATCTTGCAGCGTTCGCAGTCTGTGCAATGCGCATCCGTAAATGTTATGTTGAAAATATGAAAACCCCAGGAAATGATGAATTTTAACTACCGCATTGTAAACAAGGCAACTTGAGTTGCTATATTTGGCTGGATGCTTTGACCATGCATGTTATGAATGTTTGAAATGCTAATGCATGAGTTTTTCCCCCTTTTTCCACGCGCCGGAGGCCTACGGAAATACATTGTTGTCTTGTCTTGTCTCTCTCTCTCTGTGATCAGCTTGATTTTTACTTCATCGCCTTTGTTATCATCTTATTTGATTAAAAAAATAAAATAAAATAAACGCACGCCCGCTGTTGCAAAATAAATTTACTTGTGTTTATGAGTTTTGCAATAAGCGTATCTTGCTTAGTGCTCATGCACCGATTACCATTGTCCACATTTACATGGATTTTGTTTCAACCAAGAACTGGACCTTTGTCCACATTTACATGAACTGATATAAACTTTGTTTCAACCAAGAACTGGACCTTCGTCCACATTTACATGAACTGATATAAACTTTGTTTCAACCAAGAACTGGACCTTCGTCCACATTTACATGAACTGATATAAACTGTTTCAACCAAGAACTGGACCTTTGTCCACATTTACATGAACTGATATAAACTGTTTCAACCAAGAACTGGACCTTTGTCCACATTTACATGAACTGATATAAACTGTTTCAACCAAGAACTGGACCTTTGTCCACATTTACATGAACTGATATAAACTGTTTCAACCAAGAACTGGACCTTCGTCCACATTTACATGAACTGATATAAACTGTTTCAACCAAGAACTGGACCTTCGTCCACATTTACATGAACTGATATAAACTGTTTCAACCAAGAACTGGACCTTCGTCCACATTTACATGAACTGATATAAACTGTTTCAACCAAGAACTGGACCTTCGTCCACATTTACATGAACTGATATAAACTGTTTCAACCAAGAACTGGACCTTCGTCCACATTTACATGAACTGATATAAACTGTTTCAACCAAGAACTGGACCTTCGTCCACATTTACATGAACTGATATAAACTGTTTCAACCAAGAACTGGACCTTCGTCCACATTTACATGAACTGATATAAACTGTTTCAACCAAGAACGGGACCCAGACCCAGAAACAGCCACACAGCGACCACTGTGGACAAAGCGATCGTTTCCTCACACAGACCCGTAACAAGAAAGAAGCACTGCTTTCACATGCCGCATGCTGTCTAACAACAATCACTGTGAGGGTCGCACATGAATGAACTATACATTGGATCGATTCGTTAAAAATTACTACGTTCAGTTTCGTAAACGACTGCGGGAGTCCTATAGGTTACGGCAAGATAAATAAAACATAGTGAGTTAATTTCCGGTGCAGCGATGACTGAACTAAGGTTGTCGAAGCTGTACAGTTGAATGTAGGTCAGAGGATTAATAGCCTTCCCTTATAGCACTGAGCTGCGAACTACAGTCAGCGGCATTTTTACCTGGGACAGGTTTTAATGCCATTGAGTGCGAAAAACATTTCAGTGTGTAGTCAACGAACCGCTCACCCTGTTACAAACTAGACACTGCTTTTTAAAGGCTATTACCGGAGCTACGAGAAAGAATAATTTACAATACTATCGGTGGAGAGAGAGAGAGAGAGAGAGAGAGAGAGAGAGAGAGAGAGAGAGAGAGAGAGAGAGAGAGAGAGAGAGAGAATGACATATAGCAGAAACATGTGTACCTGGAAACGCTCCAGTGAAAACACTTACCTGTGGAGCAGCAGACGACAGTCAGTAGCGCCGCCAGAAGCGTGCCCGCCATTTTCAACACCGATCAGCTACGTATCCACTGGCAGGCAACGCCGAGCAGACGACAGTTAGGTGTCACCAATTTCAGCACAAACGGCGCGTGTGGTTCGCCCCTTAGCTTTGTCGATCGCTCCCAATCGGTTTTAGCATGCACGTCTTTCTGTCCACCAGCGTCACGCGGACCGTGTTTTGACACGTGAAGTGGGGCTGAGAAGGAAACGCATTCACCACCGAAATTCAAACGGGTCAGCTCTCAGGTCTACATACCTCTGCTCGACTCACGCGAAAGGTGGAAGGACGAACGAGTTCACCTGGCAAGTGACACAGGCACCCGACATCGACTTCTTCCACTGCGTATTTATTAGTGATGGTCTTCCCCCACTCTCTTTTCTTTTTCTTTTCTGAACGTTTTCTGACGTCCTTGGTCCGTTTTGCATGTCACCAAGACTCGGTATTATGGTGTTACCAAGACTTGGTAGACTCGGTATTATGGTGTTACCAGGACTTGGTAGACTCGGTGTTACGGTGCGTGCAGCTGGGCAAAAGAAGAGTTGTGACATAGCTCCGCGAAGGAACTACCATCGGTCTATTTTTATTCGTTTCGCTTCGCTACAAGCAGACGCGCAAACTGTGGTCGTGGGCGTGTATGCCATATTCATACAGGAGGCTGTAGGCTGGCTGACGTCAGGAGGGGAAAGACAGAGGCCGACTGGAGTTAACATGCCACAGAAGCTTGTAAAATTGTTGGCCGGACTAGCGTTTCCTTCCTAAAATGTAATCAGGTTTCAGACCTCTGCAAACTGCACATCCGCAAAAGCACGAAGGGTCACAAGTAAAAAACTGTCGGTGGGAGGGGCGTAGTTACAGTAATTAATTGGTACATTATTCTCAGTGTTTAATGGAGAAAACACAAAACACAAAAGTGTTAGTGGGAGAGGCGTAGTTACAGTAATTAATTGGTACATTCTTCTCAGTGTTTAATGGAGAAAACACTAAACCCCAAAACTGGGATGCACGCCATCAGCTGTGCAGCGAACATGGCTACAGGTAATTATACTTACTGAAATTTTAGTTTTCCGCAACGCTCACAGAAACAATCCACAGACTTCCTCCATGATGACGACACACAAACCACAGACTTGCTCCATGATGACGGCACAGAGAGCAGCATGCGTGTTAGACAAAAGACTTGCTGTTACAGCAGATTACCACAACTATCCACCAGAACTAACAAATAAAAACTAATCCACCTGTAACCGAGTGCATTGTGTGTGTCCAGGGCCATGTCCCTTCAACCTTTTCTTTCCTGCAGTCCTTTCACTTTTTTGATTGGGTGGGAGTTTTATGGCCCTAATCGCTCTCCGTCACTTTGACGGCACTCTTCCGCCATACCTGTCTTCTTCTCTCTGCACATATCAACCATCGCGCTCCCTTCGTTCTTCGACAGAAAGACTGCTCAAAATTCCAAAACGAACCTGAAAACCTTCGGTGAACGTTCTTTTGGTTATATTGCTCCGACTGTCTGGAACTCGCTGCCGGCCGACCTGAGAGCTTCTCCCTCCTCCCAACTTTCAAAGTTAACATAAAAACGCATTTCTTCCGCCAAGCCTTCTGATTGATTTGTACATGCCAACCGCTACCTGTTTCATATTCGTGTGTGTGTGTGTGTGTGTGTGTGTGTGTGTGTGTGTGTGTGTGTGTGTGTGTGTGTGTGTGTGTGTGTGTGTGTGTGTGTGTGTGCGTGCGTTGTGCATGTGTGTCAGTTGGGGGCGGAGGTGGGGACTGGGAGAGATGGAATTAAGGGTAGGTAGTAATATAATGATTCATTTTCTTTATATATTGCTGTTTCTCATATGGCACATGTACTTGTATATTATACATTGTTGGTTGTCATAATTATATGTATTATGTTTGTGAAACTTAGAAAATGTTGGAGAATGTAAAGCGCAGTGAGTTTGGATACACCAGAGAATAGCGCTATACAAAAGTTATCTATTATTATTATTAATTATTTGAAGCGTTAAGCCCGTTCTTAACTGGGCGAATGTTTGTTCGCCGAACATGCTTCGAACAGTTCGACGAACTATGATTCGTTTCTTAATTGAACTTTTAGTTCGCCGAACATGGTTCGGACAGTTCGAAGAATTTACTTGTTCTTAACTGGCTTGCAATGAGATGCAAGCTTCGGCCCAAACTTGCGGCAGACGCGCCGCAGACAGCATGATCGAAAATGTAGGCTAAAGTCAAGTCAATATACTTTAATCATCCCTCTCATTCTGGGTCTCCGAGACAAGGCTGCGCCTCCCACAAGTCAACAAATAAACAAATTCCCTCCGAAGCGAGTGAAGAACCTAGCGACACCGTCATCCATTTTTATTTTTATTTTTCTTCATCCACAGGAGAGCTCTGCTCTCAGCCAATCAGAGGCAATGTTCGTCGAATAGGGCGAATGTTTCCAGAACATGTTGAGCGAAACTTTTTGGACCCCGAATAACTCGTCTACAGCTGCCCGGTGGCAGCCTACCTGTAAATGTGCGGGATGCCCTATGACGTCCCGGGCTCCCCCAGTACCCGGGTTGACCCCCGGGGACGGAGGGAGCCCCCATCTACACAGTGCACAATGTTTTTAACCTGTCTCTGCTGTTTTTAACCCGTCTTTAACCCAGTGTGTCGGCGCTGAACCACGCCCCCCAACCGTACGGGCCTGTCCCCGGACGTGAAGGGGGTGCTCGGATCGCCGTCAACAACCCCCACCACCCCCACCCCACTCCCGACCGTTATCGGCACGGAGTTGGGGCTTTTAACACTAACTTAACAATGACTTAACTTTTTCAATGAATTATGTATCCATGAATGCATGACAGGACTGCAGTTTGCATGTTTCTATTTCAGACAATGTTTTAACCTATCAAACTGTAAATATATACATTTTTAACCTGTTCGTAAAGCGAGCAGACTTGTAAATAATGTAAATATGTAAAATATGTTTTTAACCTCATCCCCGAAAGAACCACTAGACCCGAGTAAATATATCATAGATTCAAAGTAAGAAATTTTATGTAATAATAAATCATTATACAGCCAAAGGGATTATATTAACTTTAGATGATTAAGAGCTTCGTATATCTTGTCCCTAATATGTCATCTGACATCCGAGGACATTAAGAACCAAGTAGTAGTAGTAGTAGTAGACCCCGAATATAGCTTCGACGAATACTTCCAACTAGGTTCGCGAAGAAAAGTTCGCCCAATTAAGAACCAACTAGGTTCGCCGAATACATCCAACTAGGTTCGCGAACAAACATTTGCCCAATTAAGAACGGGCTTTAAAACTTGCGCGCTGGTCCCGCCGCGTCCTGGCGTAGTTCAGGAGCTGTGTGAGAGTCGAGGTGGCCGTCCTGGGCTGTCCGTCCTAACCAGCCTTCTGGTTTCCGTGGACGTAAAGCTATATTGAACCATGCTTCGGCATTGGTCTCAGCTTGTCCCTAATATGTCAACTGACATCTGAGGACATTAAGCAACACAACCTACCCGCCACGTCCTCTTTCCCCCCAGTGTCCCAGCAGACGAAGGTAGCCTTTCAGTGTGCGCGTTACCTGGGCACCAATGCGTCTGATTCAGGGGAGAGCCTGTAAGTCGTTATTTCTCCATGGCTTGTTATTCTGTTGTTTCTTATTGATGTAAATGATGTATGTTAACATGTTTACAACGTGCCTTAAATTTTGGTTCAAACACGGGGGAAAATTTCCCGGGCATCATTCCCGGGCCTAGTTTGCTGTTTGGTGTGTTAAAAAATTTTAAGCCTTTATGCCACAAGGTGACCAGTGCTTCTAACATGTAGGGGGGCTAATCCTGGTTGGGGGCAAATTTAGGGGGGGGGGTTTTAGTATGGGGGTTATGTTTTTCATTGTTGGATTTCAGTTTGAGTGATGCTTTGCCGATAAAAGGTTATCCCTCTAAATTATGGGTCCTTTGTGTAGCCGTGCAGATTTCTGCGCGGCACAACTTATTTGTTTCCAAACCGATCTTTTTTTTCTACTTGAAATCGGGGGTATATCATGGCTAACACTGTGAAGATGTTGACTTCATAGTTTTCGAATGTTTTTTTTTAAATAGTTAATATGGTTTAGTGCATAGGGGTGATTGTATAAACTGTGAGACATGTTAATTCTGTTTTGGTCCGGCTTTTGTATGGCCGAGTCTTGGGTGGGAGACTTTCACTCTGTTTAGCTTGTCCCCCCTTTTCCCGGGGTCTTTGTGGATGTACCCGAACAGGCCGGCGATGCGCGTCAGTGGGGGCCCAATTAGGTCTTTGTCTCTGTTCACAAACCCGAGCAGCCAGGGCAGCCAGATCAACAGCTTAGGTTCTTGATGCACTACCCGCGTCAGTAAGTCTCTTGACGCTGTTCACAGATATGCTCTGGGTAGTCCCGTAACATGGGAACAAAAAGGGGAAGTAAGTAATAATTTAAAAAAGGGGGCTTAACGTCCACAAAACCATAAGGCTTATTAGGGACGGGGAGAAAGGGGGGGGGGGGGGGGGAGGGGGGTATGGGGGGGGGGGGGGGAAGGGGGATTTTTATACCCTCGCTACGCTTTTTCACCAAACCCGAATTTTTAAAACCTGCATTTAAAAAATGGGCAGCGGGTGAGAGCCATTTTTTAATTTTTTCGTTTGGGAAAGGTACAAAGTCACAAGCAGGGGTCCGCAAACCACAAAACCCTTTTTTAAAAAAGGAGACCGAAGGGGGTATCGAACCGGGGCCCCAGCCCCCCAAACCAACGCCTTTTCCGCTAGGCCAAAAGGAAAGTGTTTTTTTATGGCACCATCTCTCCCGGAAAATTTTCTGCCGGGCCCCTCTAAAAAGGGACCAACACTGTCTCAATTCAAAATTTGCAGCTAAAAACCCCTTCTTGTTTCCCCAGGCCTTCCTGTAGAATCTGAAAAAATTTGTGTGTCTGTGTGGGCATTTGAATGAATGGATAAGGGAAAAGGGGGGAAGGGGCGGGGGGAGGGGGGAGGAGGGGGGGGGGCAGGGAGGATCTAGGGAAAAAAACGGGTTGGGGGGGTGAAAAGACAATTCAAACGGGTGTTGTTTTTTTTGGAGTCATTAGTTAATATTTTTTTAAATTTGGGTTTATGGGTGGACGAGGGGGGGTTGGGGCCAGTCAGTCTTTGTGTGGGTGTGTGTGTGTGTGGGGTGTGTATTATTGTTAGGCGATAATGGAAATTTTAAGTTTAAAATAAAAATTAAAGGGGTTTTTTTTGGGGGGGGGGGGGGCTGAAATGTATGTTAATGTAATTTTTGTGATAAGATATTTGTACAGCGCAATGAGTTTAACTCTGGTTAAAGAATAGCGCTTTATGAGAATGATCTATTATTATTATTAATAACGAGGCTGGAGCCGGTCAGTTTATGATTGACTTCCTCCCGCTTACGGCATGGTCCCAAGTGCCACCCGTGTCTTTGTGCGCTTAACTGGAACTGCTGTAACAATTATCTCACTGTTCCTGTTTAGTTAAGAATGATCTGGGTAATCTGTATTTTTCACTGTTTACTTTATTGTATACTGTTATATACTGGGAGTTCATCAGTTAATTGACTGGCCGTCTCTTGTATACTTAGTGTGAGACTGCCATACTCACCACGACACTGTGAGATACCGGTTTTAAGTGCAAGTCATACACACAATCTATGTGCTTGATTATTAATCATTTTGTCACAGTTACCATCATGTATTATAGTAATCTACAGGTAAACTACGCGGTTACTGTATTTATTAGATAATTGCTGTTGTTTAGTCTTTACCTTTGCTTTCATGTTCTAACTGTTCTGTTTGCTTGTGTCTTTTCCAACACAGACACTGTTTCCTGGTTGGTGTAATAAAGTTATGTTATATCAACCTCTGACTTGTGACTCTTCATTCATGCTTCCACCCTGCTTCCCTCACTCCCCACCCCGCTCCCCACCACACAAAAACAACAAACAATTAAAAACTAACAGTTTGTTGAAGACGTAGTGACATTATTTTCTTTAAAAACTGCATTGTTGAAATGGCTTGCGCAGGTGAGCCGATTCGTCTCACACACACACACACACACACACACACACACACGCACACACACACACACACACACACACACACACACACACACACACTTGCGCGCATCGTCACACTCACACACACACACACCACACACACACACACACACACACACACACACACACACACACACACACACACACACACACACACACACACACACACACACACACACACACACACACACACACTCGCGCGTCGGACGGGGGGAAAGGTACACTGCTGTAGAAACAGTTCAGAAATAGCTATTGAACAGGAGCGTCTTTAGCGTAATCGTCTTGCTGGAGTGTGAAGTTGAAGGAGTATAAGCTTGAAGGAGTGTAAGGTTGAAGGAGTATAAGGCTGAAGGAGTGTAAGGTTGAAGGAGTATAAGGCTGAAGGAATATAAGGTTGAAGGAGTATAAGGTTGAAGGAGTCTAAGGTTGAAGGAGTCTAAGGCTGAAGGAGTATGAGGTTGAAGGAGTATAAGGTTGAAGGAGTCTAAAGTTGAAGGAGTGTAAGGTTGAAGTAGTGTAAGGTTGAAGGAGTATAAGGTTGAAGGAGTATGAGGCTGAAGGAGTGTAAGGTTGGTAAGGTTGAAGGAGTATAAGGTTGAAGGAGTGTAAGGTTGGTAAGGTTGAAGAGTATAAGGTTGAAGGAGTATAAGGTTGAAGGATTATAAGGCTGTAGGAGTGTAAGGTTGAAGGAGTATAGGGTTGAAGGAGTATAAGGCTGAAGGAGTATGAGGCTGAAGGAGTGTAAGGTTGAAGGAGTGTAAGGTTGGTAAGGTTGAAGGAGTATAAGGTTGAAGGAGTATAAGGTTGAAGGAGTGTAAGGTTGAAGGAGTATAAGGTTGAAGTAGTGTAAGGTTGGTAAGGTTGAAGGAGTATAAGGTTGAAGGAGTGTAAGGTTGAGGGAGTATGAAGTTGAAGGAGTATAATAATAATAATACTAAGAAATAATTCTTATAAAGCGCTATTCTTTAACCAGAGTTAAACTCACTGCGCTGTACAAACATCTTATCACAAAAACTACATTAGCATACATTTCAGCAAACAGAACCTTAATTATTGTAGCTTAAATTACCATTATCGCCTATCGAACATTAGACACACACACACACACACACACACACACATAATGACATGCGCACCCCAGTCTCCGTCGTCCACTCATATAGCAATTAACAAATATTAACTTAATGATCTCAAACAACAACACCAATTTGAATCTCTTTTCACCCACCCAATCCGTGCCTCCTTCACTTACCTAGATCTCTCATGCTCTCCTCCCTCCCCCCCCCCCTCCCTTCCCCCTCTCTCTATCCATATGCATCCTTCTACATTCAACTGCTACACACAGACACAGATTTCTTCAGATTCTACAGGAAGGCCTGGGCAAACAAGAAGGTTTTTAGCTTTGGTGGACAACTGTTGGTCACACGATGTTTTACTCTGCGGTGCACAACTGTTATCCACACGACGTTTTGTGTGTAGTGCATAACTTTTATCCACACGACGTTTTGCTGTGTAGTGCACAACCGTTATCCACACGACATTTTGCTGTGTAGTGCATAACTGTTATCCACACGACGTTTTGCTGTGTAGTACACAACTGTTATCCACACCACGTTTTGCTGTGTAGTGCACAACTGTTATCCACACGACATTTTGCTGTGTAATGCATAACTGTTATCCACACGACGTTTTGCTGTGTAGTGCATAACTGTTAAGCCCGTTCTTAATTGGGCTAACGTTTCTTCGCGAACTTAGTTGGAAGTATTCGGCGAAGCTAGTTGGTTCTTAATTGGGCGAACTTTTCTTCGCGAACCTAGTTGGAAGTATTCGTCGAAGCTATATTCGGGGTCCAAAAAGCTTCGCTCAACATGTTCTGGGAACATTCGCCCTATTCGACGATCATTGCCTCTGATTGGCTGAGAGCAGAGCTCTCCTGTGGATGAAGAAAAAATAAAAATAAAAATGGATGACGGTGTCGCTAGGTTCTTCACTCGCTTCGGAGGGAATGTGTTTATTTGTTGACTTGTGGGAGGCGCAGCCTTGTCTCGGAGACCCAGAAAGAGATAGTAGTTAGTTGAATATCCCTGTGAGGGATGATGAAAGTATATTGACTTGACTTGACTTTAGCCTACATTTTCGATCATGCTGTCTGCTGCGCGTCTGCCGCAAGTTCGGGCCGAAGCTTGCATCTCATTACAAACCAGTTGAGAACGAAGTAAAGTTTGGACTGTCCGAACCATGTTCGGCGAACTAAAAGTTCAGTTAAGAAACGAATCATAGTTCGTCGAAGTGTCCGAAGTATGTTCGGCGAACAAACATTCGCCCAGTTAAGAACGGTCTTTAGCCACGCGACGTTTTGCTGTGTGGTGAAAACTGCTCGGTTAGCCACAGAGCTTTTGTCTGTAGTAGGTACTGTTAGCCACAAGACTCTGCTCTGTAGTGGACACTGACAGCCACAGGACTCTGCTCTGTAGTGGACACTGACAGCCACAGGACTCTGCTCTGTAGTGGACACTGACAGCCACAGGACTCTGCTCTGTAGTGGACACTGACAGCCACAGGACTCTGCTCTGTGGTGAATACTGTTGGCCACAGGACTCTGCTCTGTGGTGAATACTGTTGGCCACAGGACATTTTGCTCTGGGATAGACAACTGCTAGTGACGTGACGTTTAGTTCTGTGGTTGGACACTGTTAGCCATAGACGTTTAGCTCTGTGGTTGGACACTGTCAGCCATAGACGTTTAGCTCTGTGGTTGGACACTGTCAGCCATAGACGTTTAGCTCTGTGGTTGGACACTGTCAGCCATAGACGTTTAGCTCTGTGGTTGGACATTGTCAGCCATAGACGTTTAGCTCTGTGGTTGGATACTGTCAGCCATAGACGTTTAGCTCTGTGGTTGGACACTGTCAGCCATAGACGTTTAGCTCTGTGGTTGGACACTGTCAGCCATAGACGTTTAGCTCTGTGGTTGGACAGTGTCAGCCATAGACGTTTAGCTCTGTGGTTGGACACTGTCAGCCATAGACGTTTAGCTCTGTGGTTGGATACTGTCAGCCATAGACGTTTAGCTCTGTGGTTGGACAGTGTCAGCCATAGACGTTTAGTTCTGTGGTTGGAAACTGTCAGCCATAGACGTTTAGCTCTGTGGTTGGAGAGTGTCAGCCATAGACGTTCAGTTCTGCGGTGGACACTGTCAGCCGTAGACGTTTAGTAAGCAAGCACGCAGTCAATCACCATGCTTTCGCAGATGACAACCAACTTTACAAGATTAGTACACTAGACGCAATTCACCAGTCGATAGAAACTCTCCAGAACTGCACTACAGATGTCAAGTCTTGGATGACCGCAAACAAACTTCACCTACATGACAACAAAACTGAAGCCATGATCATACTTTCAAATAGAGTGTCTACCCATAGTCCTTTGCCGTCTGTCATTCACATCGGAGACGCCGATGTCCCATTTGTGTCATCTGTTAAAAACCTCGGTGTAACCCTGGATTCAAATCTCAGCATCTCATCACATAAGCAACACATGTAAAGCCGCATACATACAAATCAGGCATATCAGTTCCATACGACATCTTCTCACCACTCAAGCAACCCAAACCCTTGTATGCTCTCTTGTCCTCTCGCGCTTAGACTACTGTAACTCTTTACTTTCAGGTTGTCCTCAGTACTTACTAGACAAACTGCAAAAAGTTCAGAACGCAGCAGTAAGGCTTGTTTGTAAAGCTAAGAAATATGACCACACCCATCCTATTCTTGAAACTCTGCATTGGTTACCAGTAACACATCGCATTCAATACAAAATTGTAACTGTCTGCTTCAATTCCATTTCTGGAACAACCCCTGGAGAAGAATGTGTATCAAATCTAAATTCCACTGAAGGTAAAACTACGTCATTATCGTTGGATTCGCTTCAACAGCTATAAATGTGCGCAGCTTCAAAACGAAGCCGTACTATTATCATGTGATTACTAGTATTTTCTTGCGTCAGAACAGTTTACCTGAGAGAAAATCAGACCTTTAAGGCAAAGCCACGTCGTGACCGTTGAAAGGGCTGTGCCTGCGAAAAATGGGAATTTCAGACCAGTCTTAGCCACCCTTCCTTAGAGCAGTCGGGTTTGTGCGCTTTGTCTTGTCACAGCTCTCTGACAACCGAACAGTTGCTTCATGATAATTCTGGCAATTTACATTGTTGCTCCGGCCTTCAAGTCAAGTCAAGTCAAGTCAAGTCAAGTCAAGTCAAGTACTTCTTTATTCCGTTAAAAGGACAGTGTGGGTACCACACAGGAATAAGAAATAACCAAATTAAGGTGTAGAGAAGATTCATGGTCTTAGAGCGCGCAACAACGTGCAGGAAAGGTCAACATTACGCGCATTATTAAATCAAATACTTATTGCTTATAGAACTGCTCTGCCAAATTAACAGTGTCAGACACATTGATACGATCGATATATAACAGTGTCAGACACATTGATACGATTGATATATAACAGTGTCAGACACATTGACACGATTGATATATAACAGTGTCAGACACATTGATACGATTGATATATAACAGTGTCAGACACATTGATACGATTGATATATAACAGGCACTGGTGTATTATCACTATTTTCATCGAATCCCTTTACACTCACATCCACCCACCCACTGGCCCCCTCCCCGCGTGACGCGTGTGTACCTGCGTGCGTGTGTACCTGGGTGCGTGCCGAACGCTCACACAGCTGTGTCCTCCCCTAGGGACTCTTTGGTCAGCACGCTAACAACAGGCCGACATGCAGACCTGCGCTATTCCCGGTTTGAAAGAGCAAACAACCAAAAACGAAAATTAGCTCACGGTGTGCGGAACAAATGCAGGAGGAGTAATGGGGTAGTGTGTGCAGTCCACGGCTGTGGTTACGATCAGAGAAAACTGTGCAATGTTTTTTTCCAACACAATGCTGCGACCGCCACTGCTCAGGAAGAACTGTTCATGTGGATCCTCCGTATCGACCTGATAATAATAACTCTTATACACAGCGCTATAATACCCGGTAAAGATCTACGAACTAGGGGCGCTGTACATTATCATCATCAACAATAACAGGGGGAAGGGGGGGACTTCTAATGCATACAAAACTCGAACATTCCACATTCAACCAATCACAAATTAAATTACGTACAACACACACACACACACACACACACACACACACCACACACACACACACACACACACACACACACACACACACACAACACACACACACACACACACACACACACACACACACACACACACACACACACCACACACACACACACACACACACACACACACCCACACACCACACACACACACACCCCACACACACACACACACAGCACGCACGCACACGCACCAACCACACCACATGCACCCACACACACACACACACACACACACACACACAACACACACACACACACACACACACACACACACACACACACACACACACACACAGATGATTTGAAAGATGTGATTCTATTTGATGACCTAACTTTGCAAGGGAGCCTGCTCCAGATAGACTGTGCAGCGTAAAAAATGAAAAATCTCTGACCAGGCGCGTGTGTTTATTTCCCTGAAAAACAACCGACAGACGGAAATAGTTTCGAAATCAGGCGATTTTCAGTCAGTGCCATCGCAAACTAGGCCCACATTATGGAACACCAACGAACTGTCACATACAGAAAACTGGAAGTAAGGCACGTAACACCCTGTAGGCTGTTTCGGAATCAGACCGTTCGAGAATAAAGACTCTACGAGCGGAAAGTTGTGAATAGGAATATTACATGAAAGTTTGTTCACAGCAGAAGGTGTCATTGTGAATTGTTTGCGTACCGCACGCTGATGGAAACACTTGCAGACTGCTCGATGCGTGTTAGAGGTGGTTGACCTTTTCCACGTGTTCTCTTCTTCTTGTACAGTAACAACGAAAATGTGCTTTCGGTGCAGTGTATGTGCGTTGTATTTACCCGCATGCCAGGTGAGAGCTACCGCAGGTGACTCAGGTCTTTGTTATTGTATTCGTGTGACTTTTTAATTTAATTGATATATATATATATTTTTTTTAGTTAATTAACTCCCTTAATGTCTGTTGATTCCGTTGTTGTTGGTGTTGGTGTTGTTCTTTTCTCGTGTTCCTATTAATGGCCAGTCCTGTTATGTGCCGGTGTACACGAAGGCCAGGCAATGGTGACGTCCACTGGTTCCGTGACGTGGGTGGTGGCGGACCGCTTTGACGTCAGATGCTGCGTCAACACCTACAAGTTCCCCTTCGACACGCAGACGTGCTACGCGGAGTACGCCACCGACACTCTGCTGGACGGGGAGACGTCACTGACCTTGCGCAGTACGCTGGTCAACCGATCCGCGTTCCGAACTAACGCAGAGGTGAGAGGACGGTGCTCTCTCCGCCTTTGCCACCCGGCTGTCACTGCCACCTCCCCTGCCTCCCGCACCACCTCCCCTGCCTCCTGCACCACCTCCCTGCCTCCCACACCACCTCCCCTGCCTCCTGCACCACCTCCCCTGCCTCCCCCCACCTCCCTGCTCCGCACCACCTCCCTGCCTCCCACACCACCTCCCTGCTCCCGCACCACCTCCCCTGCCTCCCGCACCACCTCCCCTGCCTCCCACACCACCTCCCGTGCTTCCCGCACCACCTCCCCTTGCCTCCCGCACCACCTCCCTTGCCTCCCGCACCACCTCCCGTGCCTCCCGCACCACCTCCCTTGCCTCCCGCACCACCTCCCTTGCCTCCCCACCACCTCCCGTGCTTCCAACACCACCTCCCCTTGCCTCCCGCACCACCTCCCCTGCCTCCCGCACCACCTCCCTTGCCTCCTGCACCACACCCCGTGCCTCCACACCACCTCCCCTTGCCTCCGCACCACCTCCCCTTGCCTCCCGCACCACCTCCCCTTGCCTCCCGCACCACCTCCCTTGCCTCCCGCACCACCTCCCTGCCTCCCGCACCACCTCCCTGCCTCCCACACCACCTCCCGTGCCTCCCACACCACCTCCCCTGCCTCCCGCACCACCTCCCGTGCCTCCCACACCACCTCCCCTTGCCTCCCGTACCACATCCCGTGCCTCCCACACCACCTCCCCTGCCCCCCACACCACCTCCCCTGCATCCCGCACCACCTCCCCTGCCTCCCACACCACCTCCCTGCCTCCCGCACCACCTCCCCTTGCCTCCCGCACCACCTCCCGTGCCTCCCGCACCACCTCCCTTGCCTCCCGCACCACCTCCCTTGCCTCCCCACCACCTCCCGTGCTTCCAACACCACCTCCCCTTTCCTCCCGCACCACCACCCCTGCCTCCCGCACCACCTCCCTTGCCTCCCGAACCACCTCCCCTTGCCTCCTGCACCACACCCCGTGCCTCCCACACCACCTCCCCTGCCTCCCGCACCACCTGCCCTGCCTCCCGCACCACCTCCCTTGCCTCCCGCACCACCTCCCGTGCCTCCCCACCACCTCCCTTTGCCTCCACACCACCTCCCGTGCCTCCCACACCACCTCCCCTGCCTCCCGCACCACCTCCCGTGCCTCCCACACCACCCCCCTTGCCTCCCGTACCACATCCCGTGCCTCCCACACCACCTCCCGTGCCTCCCACACCACCTCCCCTGCCTCCCGCACCACCTCCCTGCCTCCCACACCACCTCCCCTGCCTCCCGCACCACCTTCCCTTGCCTCCCGCACCACATCCCGTGCCTCCCACACCACTCCCGTGCCTCCCCACCACCTCCCTGCCTCCCGCACCACCTCCCCTGCCTCCCACACCACCTCCCTGCCTCCCCACCACCTCCCTTGCCTCCCGCACCACATCCCGTGCCTCCCACACCACCTCCCCTGCCTCCCGCACCACATCCCGTGCCTCCCACACCACCTCCCGTGCCTCCCACACCGCCTCCCGTGCCTCCCACACTAGCTCCCGTGCCCCCCACACCACCTCCCCTGCCTCCCGCACCACCTCGCACACAAACTCCCACACAGCCTCACACACAAACTCCCACACCACCTCACACACAAACTCCCACACAGCCTCACACACAAACTCCCACACAGCCTCACACACAAACTCCCACACAGCCTCACACACAAACTCCCACACAGCCTCACACACAAACTCCCACACAGCATCTATACATACTCCCACACATCGTCAGCAATACTCCCACAAATCTCCCACGCACCAGCAATACTCCCACAAATCTCCCACGCACCAGCAATACTCCCACAAATCTCCCACGCACCAGCAATACTCCCACAAATCTCCCACGCACCAGCAATACTCCCACACACACTGCCGCACAACCTCACACCGCTTCCTGGCTGCAGTTTTAGACACGACAAAAGGGACATAACTGTGTATTGACTAAGCAGTATAGCGGCGGGTGTTGGTGGTCGGGAAGTAAGCGGCCAGTAAGCAGAAGTAAGCAGCCAGGTAGCGCGTGGTGGTGGTTGTGCTAGATGTTGTTATGATTGTTGTGAGCCTCACAGTCGGCGGGCTGTCCTGTGCGTGCAGTACATCCTGCAGCACACGTCGCTCGTGACGACGGAGCTGTTCGGAACGCGTCGCGGCCTCCGCCTCAGCGTCACCTTCTCCCGGCGATGGTTGTTCTACGTCATCAGCAGCATTGTGCCCGTGCTGACCCTGTCCCTGCTCAACACCACCGTCTTCCTGCTGCCCGCGCACAGCGGAGAGAGGGTGAGATGAGTCAGAACACTTAGTGTTCAGCAGCTCGTCTCTCTGCTGCCTGCTGACAGGGTGAGATGAGTCAGAACACTTGTCTCTCTGCTGCCTGCTGACAGGGTGAGATGAGTCAGAACACTTGTCTCTCTGCTACCTGCTGACAGGGTGAGATGAGTCAGAACACTTGTCTCTCTGCTGCCTGCTGACAGGGTGAGATGAGTCAGAACACTTGTCTCTCTGCTGCCTGCTGACAGGGTGAGATGAGTCAGAACACTTGTCTCTCTGCTGCCTGCTGACAGGGTGAGATGAGTCAGAACACTTGTCTCTCTGCTGCCTGCTGACAGGGTGAGATGAGTCAGAACACTTGTCTCTCTGCTGCCTGCTGACAGGGTGAGATGAGTCAGAACACTTAGTGTTTAGAAGCACACAACGTCTTCCTGTTGCCCGCAGAGAAGACAAGACAAGTCAGAACAGTTATACACTAAGAAGTGTACAAGAAAAGTGTGATGGTTTTCTTTGTTCATGCACATCTTTTGACACCTTACAGTACGCTCTAAACGTGACAAGTACGACACCTTACAGTACGCTCTAAACGTGACAAGTACGACACCTTACAGTACGCTCTAAACGTGACAAGTACGACACCTTACGGTACGCTCTAAACGTGACAAGTACGACACCTTACAGTACGCTCTAAACGTGACAAGCACGACACCTTACAGTACGCTCTAAACGTGACAAGCACGACACCTTACAGTACGCTCTAAACGTGACAAGCACGACACCTTACAGTACGCTCTAAACGTGACAAGCACGACACCTTAAAGTACGCTCTAAACGTGACAAGTACAACACCTTACAGTACGCTCTAAACGTGACAAGTACAACAAACCGAAATTAGTAGAACCGCGTAGGTTCCATTAGTTCAGGGGCCGGTCCATATGTATAAATAAATTCATCAACAACATTTTGTAAGAGCTTCTCTTCTGCCAAATCAGAATATATGAATACCGTTACGGGTTCAGCAATACTGCAAGTTAACCTAAGAAAGACAAAATGGCTGCACGCCAGGTCACACATACTCCTGTCCAGGTACTCCCTCGTACGCCCACACCTATATAAAAATAGATATAAACCCTTAGAACAATCACATCTCAACACTCACTGTATTTCTTTTTAATTGGCTACTCTCCCCCCTCCCACTTCTCTCGCCCCCACCCCCACCCCAACTCTCTTTCCCGACAAATACCCGAAGTGAGACATCAAACAGAAAACAACGTCTTCATTGTTCACCCTCAGGTTTCCTTTGCCGTATCGCTGTTTCTATCCTACGCTATCTTCATCTCGACCATCACAGACACGCTACCGCCCACCTCCACCTCCGTCTGCCTCTTTTCAGTCTACCTGGCTTCGCTTACCCTGCTCTCCGCCGCCACCGCCGCCATCAACATCGCCATCATGACCCTGCACAACAGCCAGGACCAGTGGCGGACACAGGGCAGGGCAGAGCAGTGTGTCTGCCAGGAGCAAGGAACGTCACTCGCTCGCTGGATAAGGCAACACCTCAGAAATGTTTGTTTTTCGACTGTCGAAGTTGATCGATACAGTAGATTGTGAAAATAGTAACAAATCGCCCATTTTATTTATACCCGTAACGTTAAGTGTTACCCAGTTTTGAGCCCCGTTTGCAGCCTCCCCAATCACGTAGCCAACACAGAACTGTATCCGTAATAGCCAAATTGTCATTTTCATAGTTATTTTGTTATTGGGTTAAAGGCCGACCCTACCACGGTTGAAACAATAAGCTACAGAGTACACAAGTTGCTTTGCACGACGAGATTTCGCTATGACCTTGATGTCTATCGTTCTGATGGTAGTCGGGCATGTAGGTTCCTGTGAGCCTGCCATTACGTATTTTTGTTTGTTTGTTTTGTTTTATTACTCGCAGCACTTGGAATTCGACAGTAATAAATCAGTACACTTACCGTGTCACAGCTCTCCCATACATAGATATACACCGGCTGCTAGCCGAAACAAAGACTGATCTTAAAATGGCATCGCGACCAAGTCTGTTGTTCAAGCGAAATTTTGTCACTTTTGAAGTTTGATTTATGGGTGATGACACCACATAGGGTCACCTCAGGACTAGAGACAGAGTTGGGGAGGGGGGGAGGGGAGAGAGAGAGAGAGAGAGAGAGAGAGAGAGAGAGAGAGAGAGAGAGAGAGAGAGAGAGAGAGAGAGAGGAGCTGGCCAAAAAGCAAAAATTCTGTTTGTATTGTTTTGTGTCCGGCAGAACCGTGCACCAGCCAACAGTTTCTGCGGCAGAATGCGCAAAGCCCAGTGCGTGCCGGACATGCCACCACCCAACAGCAAGGTCAAGGTGAGAAGCACCGTGAAGGAAACGATGCGAGTGGTATCGTGTCTCCATGGCAACTCGGAAGAGCCCATCCAGCGCGCGATGGAAAGCCCATGCCCGGTGCGCACGCAGTCGGCGTTTGAAGAGGGCCAGGTGAAGGTCAACAAAGAGATGAAAGACGAGGAGTCGGAGGGCATGTCAGCTGAGAAGGTGGACAAGGTGGCCTTCTGCCTCAGCTTGTTCATCACCGTCTCTGTTCACGTCCTCTTCTTGTGCCTACTGGCTTGAACACGTTCACGTCCTCTTCTTGTACCTACTGGCTTGAACACGTTCACGTCCTCTTCTTGTGCCTACTGGCTTGAACACGTTCACGTCCTCTTCTTGTACCTACTGGCTTCAACACGTTCTCGTCCTCTTTTCACTGGCCTGGAAACGTCACCTTGCAGTACTTACTGGTCTGAATATCTAGTTCCCTGTACTTACTGGTCTGAATATCTACTTTCCCTGTACTTACTGGTCTGAATATTATTCCTGTACTTATGGTTAATATTCTTCCTGTACTTACTAGTCTGAATATCTAGTTCCCTGTACTTACTGGTCTGAATATCTACTTTCCCTGTACTTACTGGTGTAAATATAAACTTTCCCTGTACTTACTGGTCTGAATATGTACTTTCCCTGTACTTACTGGTGTGAATATCTACTTTCCCTGTACTTACTGGTGTGAATATCTAGTTCCCTGTACTTACTGGTGTGAATATCTACTTTCCCTGTACTTACTGGTGTGAATATCTACTTTCCCTGCACTTACTGGTGTGAATATCTACTTTCCCTGTACTTATTGGTGTGAACACGTTCACGTCCTCTTCTTGTACCTATTGGCTTGAACACGTTCTCATCCTCTTTTCACTGGCCTAGAAACGTCACCTTGCAGTACTTACTGGTCTGAATATCTAGTTCCCTGTACTTACTGGTCTGAATATCTACTTCCCTGTACTTACTGGTCTGAATATCTAGTTCCCTGTACTTATTGGTGTGAATATCTACTTTCCTTGTACTTATTGGTCTGAATATCTACTTCCCTGTACTTACTGGTCTGAATATCTAGTTCCCTGTACTTATTGGTGTGAATATCTACTTTCCTTGTACTTATTGGTCTGAATATCTACTTCCCTGTACTTACTTGTCTGAATATCTAGTTCCCTGTACTTATTGGTGTGAATATCTACTTTCCTTGTACTTATTGGTCTGAATATCTACTTTCCCTGTACTTACTGGTCTGAATATCTAGTTCCCTATATTTACTGGTGTGAATATCTACTTTCCCTGTACTTACTGGTCTGAATATCTACGTTCCCTGTACGTACTGGTGTGAATATCTAGTTCCCTGTACTTACTGGTGTGAATATCTACTTTCCCTGTACTTACTGGTTTGAATATCTACTTTCCCTGCACTTACTGGTGTGAATATCTACTTTCCCTGTACCTATTGGTGTGAATATCTACTTTCCCTGTACTTAATGGTGTGAATATCTAGTTCCCTATATTTACTGGTGTGAATATCTACTTTCCCTGTACTTACTGGTCTGAATATCTACGTTCCCTGTACGTACTGGTGTGAATATCTAGTTCCCTGTACTTACTGGTGTGAATATCTACTTTCCCTGTACTTACTGGTTTGAATATCTACTTTCCCTGCACTTACTGGTGTGAATATCTACTTTCCCTGTACCTATTGGTGTGAATATCTACTTTCCCTGTACTTAATGGTGTGAATATCTACTTTCCCTGTACTTACTGGTGTGAATATCTACTTTCCCTGTACTTACTGGTGTGAATATCTACTTTCCCTATACTTACTAGTGTGAATATCTACTTTCCCTGTACTTACTGGTGTGAATATCTACTTTCCCTGTACTTACTGGTGTGAATATCTACTTTCCCTGTACTTACTGGTCTGAATATCTAGTTCCCTGTACTTACTGGTATGAATATCTACTTTCCCTGTACTTGCTGGTGTGAATATTTACTTTCCCTGTACTTACTGGTCTGAATATCTACTTTCCTTGTACTTATTCATGTGAATATCTACTTTCCATGTACTTACTGGTCTCAATATCTACTTTCCCTGTACTTACTGGTGTGAATATCTACTTTTCCTATACTTACTGGTCTGAATATCTACTTTCCCTGTACTTACTGGTGTGAATATCTACTTTCCCTGTACTTACTGGCTCGAACACATCCTCTTCTCGTAATAATTAGCTTTACACGTCCCCTTTCTGTACTTACTGGTTTGGACGTCATCGTCTTGTACGGTCTTTAACATGTCCTCCTGTATTTACTGATTTGAACACGTCATCTTGTTGTACTGACAGGCTTGAACACGTCATCTTATTGTACTGTTTTGAACACGTCATCTTATTGTACTGACTGATTTGAACACGCCATCTTATTGTACTGACTGATTTGAACACGTCATCTTATTGTACTGACTGGCTTGAACACGTCATCTTATTGTACTGACTGATCTGAACACGTCATCTTATTTTCTTATCTGGCATGAACACGTCATCTTATTGTACTGACTGGCTTGAACACGTCATCGTATTGTACTGACTGATCTGAACACGTCATCGTATTGTACTGATTTGAACACGTCACCATATTGTACTGACTGATTTGAACACGTCATCTTATTGTACTGATTTGAACACGTCATCTTATTGTACTGACTGGCTTGAACACGCCATCTTATTGTACTGATTTGAACACGTCATCTTATTGTACTGATTTGAACACGTCATCTTATTGTACATACTGGCTTGAACACGCCATCTTATTGTACTGATTTGTACACGTCATCTTATTGTACTGACTGGCTTGAACACGTCATCTTATTGTACTGACTGGCTTGAACACGTCATCGTATTGTACTGACTGATTTGAACACGTCATCGTATTGTACTGATTTGAACACGTCATCTTATTGTACTGACTGGCTTGGACACGTCATCGTATTGTACTGACTGATCTGAACACGTCATCGTATTGTACTGATTTGAACACGTCACCTTATTGTACTGACTGATTTGAACACGTCATCTTATTGTACTGATTTGAACACGTCATCTTATTGTACTGACTGGCTTGAACACGCCATCTTATTGTACTGATTTGTACACGTCATCTTATTGTACTGACTGGCTTGAACACGTCATCTTATTGTACTGACTGGCTTGAACACGTCATCTTATTGTACTGACTGGCTTGAACACGTCATCGTATTGTACTGACTGGCTTGAACACGTCCTCTTTGTGTATTTACTGCCTGGAACACGTCATTTTAATAATTAATAAATAATTAAAGTATTTTTAAATCGAAAAATCTTGTCCGTAGAGACTTGTAAGCGCGCGCGCGCGCGCGCACACACACACACACACACACACACACACACACACACACACACACACACACACACACACACACACACACACACACACACACACACACACACACACACACACACACACACACACACACACACACACACACACACACACACACACACACACACACACACACACACACAGGCACCCGCACACACAAGCATTCTGACTATACAAAGCAGCAAACGCCCGGGAGACTTGGAATGGATAAAGACACATGGAACAGAAAACATGGCAGGTCTACAATTTTGGGAAAAGAAATGTTTTTTTTTTGGGATTAGATTTGAATGAGTCCAAGGTCGTTCCATGTTGATGGACCGAAAACTAAAGGCGTGGAACCAGCAGTGGAGAGTCTGGTGCGAGGAATCTGGAGGCTGAGAGTATCAGAAGCGGAGCGGAGAGTACGGGAGGGTGTGTAAAGTTGAAGACAGTCACAGAGGTAAGACGGAGCAGTGCCCGTGATACATTTATAGCAGAGTGTGTTTATCTTGTACTGAATTCTTTGTTGGATTGGGAACCAGTGGAGAAATTGAAACATAGGCGCGATGTGGTCAGTTTTACCTTTTTTTTCAGTATGAGGCGAGCAGCACAGTTCTGTATGCGACGAAGGCTTTGGACAGAAAAAGCAGGCCGGCCAGAAAGGAGAGAATTGCAGTAGTCAAGGCTGATGAGTGATGTGATCAGTTTCACTGTTGCCTCGGTGGAAAGATACTTCCGGACAGAACTAATTCGACGGAGCTGGTAGTAGCAGGATTTGGCGGTTTGACTGATGAAGTTCTCCATGGACAATGTGCTGTCGAGGAGAACGCCGACACTTTTGACAGAGTCAGAGAGAGGGACTGTGGTATCGTCAAGCTGACGGGTGCTGACAGAAATAGAGGACAGTTTTTGTCTTGTTCCGATGAAGATCGCTTCTGTCTTTTCACTATTTAGTTGAAGATTGTTTTGTGTCATCCAGTTTTTGAAGTCCGAATAACAGTCAGATGTGGTTTTCAGAAGAGTGTGGATGTTTTCCGGTAAGGCGCTGCATTGTTAGGTAGTTGAGTATCATCAGCATAGAAGTGGTGACTCAAGTTGTGACGGTTGATGATGGAGGCTAGAGGGGTAGTATAGAGGGTGAAGAGGACAGGCCCCAGGACAGAACCTTGAGGGACGTCACAGGAAAGTTTGACAGGATCGGACTGCATGTTGTTGACAGACACCTTTTGGAACCGGTCATACAGATATGACTTAAACCAGGCAAGGGCGGTACTGTGGATTCCAAATGTGTACTCTATGCGGGTGCGAAGAATGGTGTGGTCGATAGTGTCAAAGGCAGCAGAAAGGTCTAGAAGTGTGAGAAGCGAAACTTTTCCGGAGTCAGAGGCAAGAAGTGAGTCGTTTTCAGTGTGAAGGAGGACGGTCTTGGTGCTATGGTTGGAGCGATAGGCAGATTGGAAAGGATGATAGATGCTGCTATTTGACAGGTGGTTGCTGGGCTGATGAAGGGCAATTTTCTCAAGAAGCTTGGAAATGAACGGAAGGTTAGGGACAGGGCGATAGTTTTTCAGGTCGTTTATGTCAAGGTTGTTCTTTTTCAGGAGAGAACGAACAGGTACTCTTTCTCATACAGGTACCATCTCTTCCTTCAAAAGCAAACTCAAGACATTTCTCTTCTCAGAATATATCAGCTAAGCAACATTGTCCTTCACTCCTATCAGTCTGTACAGTGTGTGTGTGTGTGTGCGTGCGTGCGTGCGTGCGTGCGTGCGTGCTGTGTGTGTGTGCGTGCGTGTGTGTGTGTGTGTGTGCATCTTTTGTATACTCACGCTTGAACCCTTGTCTACATTATGTGTTAGCTTTTGCTTTCTTTCTTTTTCATTCTTTTTCTTATATACATTTTTATTATTGACAACATTTCCATCTCGATGTACATTATGTGTGTTATACTATGCTTGTTCAGCGCTTTGAGCCGCAGGGTAGCCGCTTTACAAATTTCCATTATTATTATTACATATTGGTTTCAATACGTCCCCGACCTGTATTTACTGGCTTTAAACCGGTACTTATAGGTTTGAACACCACCCCTTCCTGTCCTTGTAGGTTTGAACACCACCCCTTTCTGTCCTTGTAGGTTTGAACACGACCCTTTCCTGTCCTTATAGGTTTGAACACGACCCCTTCCGGTACTTACAGGTTTGAACACGACTCCTTCCTGTCCCTGCAGGTTTGAACACGACCCCTTCCGGTCCTTGTAGGTTTGAACACGACCCTTTCCTGTCCTTATAGGTTTGAACACGACCCCTTCCGGTACTTACAGGTTTGAACACGACCCCTTCCTGTCCTTGTAGGTTTGAACACGACCCCTTCCTGTCCTTGTAGGTTTGAACACGACCCCTTCCTGTCCTTGTAGGTTTGAACACGACCCCTTCCGGTACTTACAGGTTTGAACACGACCCCTTCCTGTCCTTGTAGGTTTGAACACGACCCCTTCCTGTCCTTGTAGGTTTGAACACGACCCCTTCCGGTACTTACAGGTTTGAACACGACCCCTTCCTGTCCTTGTAGGTTTGAACACGACCCTTTCCTGTCCTTATAGGTTTGAACACGACCCCTTCCTGTCCTTGTAGGTTTGAACACGATCCCTTCCGGTCCTTGTAGGTTTGAACACGACCCTTTCCTGTCCTTGTAGGTTTGAACACGACCCATTCCGGTCCTTGTAGGTTTGAACACGATCGCTTCCGGTCCTTATAGGTTTGAACACGACCGCCTCCGGTACTTACAAGTTTGAACACGACCCCTTCCTGTCCTTGTAGGTTTGAACACGACCCCTTCCTGTCCTCGTAGGTTTGAACACCACCCCTTCCGGTCCTTGTAGGTTTGAACACGACCCTTTCTGGTACTTACAGGTTTGAACACGACCCCTTCCGGTACTTACAGGTTTGAACACGACCGCTTCCCGTAATTACAGGTTTGAAAACGACCCCTCGTTGTCCTTATAGGTTTAAATACGACCGCTTCCGGTACTTACAGGCTTGAACACGACCCCTTCCGGTACTGACAGGTTTGAACACAACACGTTCCGGTACCTATAGGTTTGAACACGACCCCTTCCGGTACTTACAGGTTTGAACACGACCCCTTCCGATTCGTTGTGTACTTTTTTCTCTCCCTAAAGATACATACGACGAAGCAGAGCACGTTTTGAAATACACCTTTAATGGACCCAACACAAGGAATTTTTGAAATACACCTTTAATGAACCCAACACAAGGAATTTTTGAAATACACCTTTAATGGACCCAACACAAGGAAATTTTGAAATACACCTTTAATGGACCCAACACAAGGAATTTTTTTAATACACCTTTAATGGACCCAACATAAGGAATTTTTGAAATACACCTTTAATGGACCCAACACAAGGAATTTTTGAAATACACCTACACGGGGCGTGGCGTGACGGTGCGTGGCGTGACGGGGCGTGGCGTGACGGGGCGGGCTCAGAGGAGAGGCATGTAGAACTCCCGCTCCTTGGTCACGGTCTCGGCCGGCCCCATATCCTCGGAGACGACCTGCCGGAAGTGCTTGACCTCAAACTCTCTCTTCAGGAAGAGGAAGTAGCTCACCAGCTTGCTGCCCACCGCCTCCGTCAGCACCGAGTCCTCCTCCAGTCTGTCCAGGGCCTCCGACAGCGTCTTGGGCAGCGCCGGCACCGCCCCCTGCCCCTCCCCCGGGGGCCCCGGGGCGGGGCACTCCAGCTGCCGCTCCACCCCGTCCAGCCCGGCGGCGATGGTGGCGGCCAGGGCGAGGTAGGGGTTGCAGGCGGAGGACGGAATTCTGAACGAAGCGAAATGGGGAAAAGGTCAGTTCAGTCTTGGATTTTAACGTCTTGTTAACAGCACAGGGAATTTATCTCAGAGAGAATCCTGCCACAGTAGTTACCTTAAATTGAATACCAGTATAGCCTGAACACCATAGTTACATTAACTTGAATGTCGGTATAGCTTGAACACCATAGTTACATTAACTTGAATACCAGTATAGCCTGAACACCATAGTTACATTAACTTGAATATCGGCATAGCTTGAACACCATAGTTACATTAACTTGAACACCAGTATAACCTGAACACCATAGTTACATTAACTTGAATATCGGTATAGCTTGAACACCATTGTTACATTAACTTGAATACCAGTATAACCTGAACACCATAGTTACATTAACCTGAAAATCGGTATAGCCTGAACACCATAGTTACATTAACTTGAATATCGGAATAGCCTGAACACCATAGTTACATTAACTTGAATATCGGAACAGCCTGCACATCATAACCTGGTTTCAAGATGCTGCTGTGGTTTGTAAAAGGGCCAGCCCACAGTCTCCAAGCACTGGTTTATGACAGCCTTCCTTCAACCAATGCCGTATATAGTTACGCCATAGGGTCCAGAAAACTGTCAGCTAACGAGTAGTTTTGTTGTTGTTGGTGTGCAAACAGTAGTAAGTTTGTTACAAACAACTCAGATTATATCGGACGTTTGTTTTATAACTGACCATGTTGCTTACGACAGCTCAAATAAAACCCAAATCGTCTGAATCGAGATGGAACTCCTTTTTTTATTTTTTACCCGGGGTGATGGCCTCTTGTTTACGTGCGTGCTTTGGCGCTAGGTTGCTTCTACAGTCATATTAGTACCCAAACCTTTCGGAGGGCGCTGACCGCGTCGGTGGACAGCTGCGCGGAGATAAAGAGTGCCCCTTCAGTGGTGTAACTAAATCTGGCAGAGTTTGGAGGAAGGTGCCGGAAAGCGATGCTCGGAGTGTGCCCCCGACAATCACTGAATGACTGATCGTTGAGGGATCACTCGTTATCATTGATATCGTTGAGGGATCACTCGTTGTTATCACTGAGGGATCACTCATTGTTATCGTTGAGGGATCACTCATTGTTATCGTTGAGGGATCACTCATTATTATCGTTGAGGGATCACTCGTTCTTATCGTTGAGGGATCACTCATTGTTATCGTTGAGAGATCACCCATAGTTATCGTTGAGGGATCACTCGTTGTTATCGTTGAGGGATCACTCGTTGTAA
>JABMCL010000176.1:680000-690000 GCA_018857735.1 Alviniconcha marisindica
CCCCCCCCAGGAAAAAAAAGACCCCCCCGGGGGGGGGGGGGGGGGGGGGGGTCCCCAGGGGGGGGAAGGGGGGAAAAGGGGGGGGGCCCCCCAGGGGGGGGAAAAAGGGGGGGGGGGGGCCCCCCCAAGGGGGGGGAAAAGGGGGGGGGGGGGCCCCCCAGGGGGGGGAAAAAAGGGGGGGGCCCCCCAGGGGAAAAAAGACCCCCAGGGGAAGGGAAAAAGGGGGGGGCCCCCCCAAAGGGGGGGGAAAAAGGGGGGGGGGGGCCCCCCCCAAGGGGGGAAAAAAGGGGGGGGGCCCCCCAGGGAAAAAAAGGGGGGGGGGGGGCCCCCCAGGGGGGGAAGGGGGGCCCTTTTCCCCAGGAAAAAGGGGGGTTTTTGGGGGAAAAGGCCCCCCCGGGGGGAAAGAAAAGGGGGGGGGGAGTGGTTGAAGTGGAGGTAGGATGTGTGTGTAGGGGGGACTGACCAGCGACCAGTGGGAGTGGTTGAAGTGGAGGCAGGATGTGTGTGTAGGGGGGGGACTGACCACGACCAGTGGAGGGGTTTGAAGTGGAGGTAGGGTGTGTGTGTGTAGGGGGGGACTGACCAGCGACCGAGGGAGTGGTTGAAGTGGAGGTAGGGTGTGTGTGTGTAGGGGGGGGGACTGACCAGCGACCTGAGGAGTGGTTGAAGTGGAGGTAGGGTGTGTGGTGTGGGGGGGGGGGGGGGGACTGACCAGCGACCAGTGGGAGTGGTTGAAGTGGAGGTAGGGTGTGTGTGTGTGTGTAGGGGGGGGGCTGACCAGCGACCAGTGGGAGTGGTTGAAGTGGAGGTAGGGTGTGTGTGTGTGTAGGGGGGTGGACTGACCAGGACCAGTGGGAGTGGTTGAAGTGGAGGTAGGGTCTGTGTGTGTGGTGTAGGGGGGGGGACTGACCAGCGACCAGTGGAGTGGTTGAAGTGGAGGTAGGGGTGTGTGTGTGTGTGTAGGGGGGGGGCTGGACCAGCGACCAGTGGGAGTGGTTGAAGTGGAGGTAGGGTGTGTGTGTGTGTGTGTAGGGGGGGGACTGACCAGCGACCAGTGGGAGTGGTTGAAGTGGAGGTAGGGTCTGTGTGTGTGTGTAGGGGGGGGGGGGGGACTGACCAGCGACCTGAGGGAGTGGTTGAAGTGGAGGTAGGGTGTGTGTGTGGTAGGCGGGGACTGACCAGCGACCAGTGGGAGTGGTTGAAGTGGAGGTAGGATGTGTGTGTAGGGGGGGACTGACCAGCGACCAGTGGGAGTGGTTGAAGTGGAGGTAGGGTGTATGTGTGTGTAGGGGGGGGGACTGACCAGCGACCTGAGGAGTGGTTAAAGTGGGGGTAGGGTGTGTGTGTAGGGGGGGGGACTGACCAGCGACCAGTGAGAGTGGTTGAAGTGGAGGTAGGGTGTGTGTGTGTGTGTGTAGGGGGGAACTGACCAGCGACCAGAGGGAGTGGTTGAAGTGGAGGCCGGCTGAGTGGAAGCGGGCGAAGGGCAGAGGCATGAAGGTGGCGGTCAGTCCCTGCCGCTGACAGAAGGCCCGCACACCGGACCGCAGCATGAAGGCGTTGTCAGCGCTCGCCACGCCCCACAGCGGCTGCAGGGACACCTCGAATTGACCTGGCGGCAAACGAGGCGTGTCCTGGTCATCATCATCATCATACGATGGTGTGCTCTCTCTCTCTCTCTGTCTCTGTCTCTATCTCTCTCTCTCTCTGTCTCTGCCTCTCTCTCTCTCTGTCTGTCTGTCTGTCTGTCTGTCTGTCTGTCTGTCTGTCTGTCTCTCTCTCTCTCTCTCTCTCTCTCTCTCTCTCTCTCTCACACACACACACACACACACCACACAAACACATATACACACACCACACACACACACACACACACACACACACACACACACACACACACACACACACACACACACACACACACACACACACACACACACACACACACACACACACACAAACACATATACCCACACAACACACACACACCTCCCTGGTACTCTGGAAAGAAGTACTCCACGTGCACGCCACTGCCACGAAGCACGCGCAGCATGTCTGTGAAGAGGTCAAGGTGCCGATCCAACATGTCAAGGTTGGCGTACGGAATGACCTCCCCTCCCAGTGGTTCCAAGCTGTCCGCTGTCAGCACCTTGCGTTCACGTGACAGATCAATCCACAATCAGTCCACCCGTCCACCAATCAATCAAATCAAAGGCAAATCTAATCAAATCAAGGAATCACCAATCACAACGTCACAGTGAGTGTTCCGCATGAAAACCCGACACGAAGAATGGATGAATAATTTATAATGCGCATAATAAAAACCTCCACGCGAAAATATGCACGCTCACAGCGCAGAGAGAGAGAGAGAGAGAGAGAGAGAGAGAGAGAGAGAGAGAGAGAGAGAGAGAGAGAGAGAGAGAGAGAGAGAGAGAGAGAATTACGAGCTACAGTGAAATAAGTGCGACAGGAGAGTGGACCGGAAAGACTGAACGGAACGAGTCCCCGTCCCCGATGTTCCTGGGCAGGGCATTCCACTTCAGCTCTCCTTTCTCTTCAAAAGTTGTGGTCTGTGGACACTGTCTTGTGACTTTGTCCCTCACAATTAATGAAACATTAAAAGGGCTCTCATCGCCGCCCATCTTAATGCAGGTCATTCTGGTGGTGACAGTGTAGCGATCGGTATATAATCTCCCTCTTCCCCTACCTCCATACCCCCTTCCCCCCGTCTCTAAT
Source organism: Alviniconcha marisindica (assembly GCA_018857735.1). Taxonomy (NCBI): domain Eukaryota; kingdom Metazoa; phylum Mollusca; class Gastropoda; family Provannidae; genus Alviniconcha; species Alviniconcha marisindica. The sequence goes on from JABMCL010000176.1 coordinate 682,737, forward strand.
AAGCCTTATGGTTTCTGTGGACGTTGAGCACCATGGTTACCTACTTACTTAACTGGGATGGGGCGCTAATCTGAAGGCTTGCTGTGTAAGACTGTAGGGTTTGGGGCTCGCTGTGTAAGACTGTAGGGTTTGGGGCTCGCTGTGTAAGACTGTAGGGTTTGAGGCTCGCTGTGTAAGACTGTAGGGTTTGGGCTCGCTGTGTAAGACTGTAGGGTTTGAGGCTCGCTGTGTAAGACTGTAGGGTTTGGGGCTCGCTGTGTGAGACTGTAGGGTTTGGGGCTCGCTGTGTAAGACTGTAGGGTTTGGGGCTCGCTGTGTAAGACTGTAGGGTTTGGGGCTCGCTGTGTAAGACTGTAGGGTTTGGGGCTCGCTGTGTAAGACTGTAGGGTTTGGGGCTCGCTGTGTAAGACTGTAGGGTTTGGGGCTCGCTTGTAAGACTGTAGGTTTGAGGCTCGCTGTGTAAGACTGTAGGGTCTCGGGTGTTGTTTTTAACGCGCATTTCTCTGTTTTAACCAGCGGAAGAGACCTTTAAACCGCCCACCCACTTACGTCAAATTCACATTCGAAGGCCGACTTGATTGTCCACCCCTTGTGGCGGAGGCGGGCCACCTGTCGCTCTGCCGCCTCTCGTGAACACGACTCACTCACTTCCTGCCGCTGGAGCTCTAGCTGACACATCACGTGACCAATGCGCTGCTTCGGGGTGCTGCTCCAAAGGAGGGGGCGCACTGTGCCCGCTAGGGGGCGCATGGTTCCGTTGGGAAAGAGCTGGAAGTCCTTCAGCTGCGCCGTTACCTCAGTCCGGAACCCGAAACACTGGCAACCTAGCGACACGGAAAGGAAGAAAGAATAAAAAACACCAACTACAACAATAAAAAACACCAACTACAACATTTCTGAGTCGTGTCGCTGTGATTCGGGTTTGTGTGTTTGTTTGTTGAACTTTTTGTGCTCTAAACGTGTTTTCGTTTGTTTGTTTTCGTCACCATTAATTGCCACTGGCGCTGGAGCAATTTCTAATTGTTTGTTACTGCTTCAGCGTCAACGCCCCGTCAACGGCATGAGATTTCATATATATATAGATTATAATATTCTCCTCTACAGCACTTAACTCTTTTCAGTGATGTATACAGACTCCTCCAGAGCACTTAACTCTTTTTAATGACGTCGATGACGACGAGAAAGTTGGGGTTGGGGGGGGGGGGGAGGCCGGAAAGTGTCCTGATTGTCGCCCCTGATGGGTCTGCCTCACAGACTGGGCGGGGAAGTGTGCCAAACTGCAGACTGCAATATTTACCTGGCAATTAATTGATATACGGAATGCTGGGTGTAGGTACTGAAGGAACGAAACAGATTCGTGTACACAACATCATAACGAGCATGATTTACACCAAAACAACAACAATAAAAATTTAAAAAAAATGACCGATACATCACAGCTATATCAAAAACTGAAATTCACCGATACAACAGTAGAATGGAATATCAAATATTAGAATACGCCAACATTTTTACTAAATCATGACACACTAAAAGATGCTCACAAAAAAAGTAACTGAATATAATTATAAGATCAAAAAATCAGTTACAGACCGCAAACCCTCACTGGCCACTTCTCATTCGTTTCAATCATTTGGCAGTGATGGGGATGGAAATGAAATTGTAGGTTTGGGGCTAATCAGATGTCAAAGGATGCTCATCCCACAAATAAACTGTCATTCAACACATGACTGACTAAACTGCTAATGTCAAAGGATGCACATCCCACAAATAAACTGTCATTCAACACATGACTGACTAAACTGCTAATGTCAAAGGATACTCATTCCACAAATAAACTGTCATTCAACACATGACTGACTAAACTGCTAATGTCAAAGGATACTCATTCCACAAATAAACTGTCATTCAACACATGACTGACTAAACTGCTAATGTCAAAGGATGCACATCCCACAAATAAACTGTCATTCAACACATGACTGACTAAATTGCTAATGTCAAAGGATACTCATCCCACAAATAAACTGTCATTCAACACATCCCATGACTAAACTGCTAATGTCAAAGGATACTCATCCCACAAATAAACTGTCATTCAACACATGACTGACTAAATTGCTACAGCGACACTTCTGCTGACCTATAATTATGTCGGTGGAGAATGGATTGAAGTGGCGGTGGACAGGAAAAATATTCAAGCACCGTCAAAACATGCACCAAATGAAAATCTGGGGGGTAGACAGACACCTAGCTTTTAACGGCCAGCCAGCCATGACGGTTTCATAGTTCAGCTGTTGTTGTTGTTGTTGTTGTCTCCCCTGATAGCGGATATCACAGCCTACAGACACCGAACCGGAAAAACTGCGCAGCCAACGTGAACTGGCAACACCTGTCAATCCCCACACAGGACTTGGGCAAGGGGGGCGAGGGGGGGGGGGGGGGGGGGGGGGAGAGAGAACAAGAGCAGTGATTGGAACAGCAGCCACGATATGAAGATCAACAGCTGGTTTGGTGCAGCGAAACTTGTTAGCTGATGTTTCAGCTGGGAATGAATATTAGTAGTCAGTATATGGAACCCGACAGATTCCGCCGCAAACAGAAGAAAAAATCCAACTCCTCTGTATGTTTATATGTGTGTTACGTAGCAAGCGGGTGACAACTACAATCGTGGACATTTTTGCGATTGCGTGCGCGCCGCGTTTCCCTTCACGTGGTAAATAAAAGCAGCTCGCCACAGTGCGCACAGAGAGTCATGGTTCAGGAGCTGTGTGAGAGTCGAGGTGGACGTCCTGGACTGTCCGTCCTAACGAGCCTTCTGGTTTCCGTGGACGTAAAGATTTATTGCACCGTGCTTCGGCATTGGTCACAACTTGTCCCTAATATGTCAACTGACGTCTGAGGATATTAAGCAACACTTCATCATCTGCACACAGAGGACACGGTCAGCGTCACTGGACTTCGTTAAGAAGGTGACAACCGAACTCTGCGCAATACGCAGTGCCTGCCCTCAGGTCACACACAACACGGTGACCGTTGAGTTCTAGGAACCGCTCTGCCCTGGCCGACGCGGTCTGTTGGACAGACTTACGGTTCAGTGTTGCCGCTTTACGGCCACAGGACTTACTCGGGACGGGGAGCCCAGGACGGCCGCCTCCACTTTCACACAGCTCCTGAGCTCTGCCGACACAGACTTTCGCCCTCACGTCGCTTGTGCCGTGTTAACATCGCCCCCTCACGTCGCTTGTGCCGTGTTAACATCGCCCCCTCACGTCGCTTGTGCCGTGTTAACATCGCCCCCTCACGTCGCTTGTGCCGTGTTAACATCGCCCCCTCACGTCGCTTGTGCCGTGTTAACATCGCCCCCTCACGTCGCTTGTGCCGTGTTAACATCGCCCCCTCACGTCGCTTGTGCCGTGTTAACATCGCCCCCTCACGTCGCTTATGCCGTGTGAACATCGCCCCCTCACGTCGCTTATGCCGTGTGAACATCGCCCCCTCACGTCGCTTGTGCCGTGTGAACATCGCCCCCTCACGTCGCTTATGCCGTGTTAACATCGCCCGCTCACGTCGCTTATGCCGTGTTAACATCGCCCCCTCACGTCGCTTGTGCCGTGTTAACATCGCCCCCTCACGTCGCTTGTGCCGTGTTAACATCGCCCCCTCACGTCGCTTATGCCGTGTTCCGGGGGGGGGGGGGGGGGGGGGGGGGGGGGCGGGGGGGGCGGGACGGGACGGTTGGGTGGTGTAGTGTCCAACTAGCAGACGAAATAATGTTAATCAGCATTATCTCCCTTATAGTGAAGAGAGAGGAGAGCCGAAGCGGAATCGAACCGAGGTCCTTCCGCTTACCAACCTAACGCCTTACCGCTAGGCCAAACCGGCTGACTTGGAGTGTATGATGATGAAGTGATGCTTAATGTCCTCAGATGTCAGTTGACATATTAGGGACAAGTTGTGACCAATGCCGAAGCACGGTTCAGTAATTCTTTACGTCCACGGAAACCAGAAGGCTCGTTAGGACGGACAGCTCAGGACGGCCACCTCGACTCTCACACAGCTCCTGAACTGTGCTTTGGAGTGTACTAGCGACCTACCGCTAAATATGCCCACGCCGTCTCGACACGCCCGAGCGAGCATCTCGGAGGGCACGAGTCTGCCCCTGGGGATGCCGTGAATGTCGGGCACGCAGAACTGCACGAAGTCGAACTGCTTCAGCTCCTCTTCCACGCAGTCCGCCTTGCTGTCCTTCCCACTCGTCGTCGTCGTCGTTGTTTTGGGTGACGTCATCGCTGTCGCTAACTGACTTCGTCAGTGTTCGTCACTCTTCTTTTTTCTTCCTTTCAGCGACCGCACGTCATTGTCTGGTTATTATCTCGCTTCTGGGGGGAATCTGCAACGAATATATATATATATATAAAACAGAACCATTTTGTGACATTACACCAGATTGTGATGGTGAAATGCTTTTTGGTGAGTCAACTAATTATATTATGCAATCAATAGGCCTTCCAGAAAAAAGTTGTTATAGATGTTAATAGACTGTTTTACAAGTTTATATGGCAGAAGAGATTTTCTATCCATCTGACAGTGTTATGTTGGTGTTGATTTTACTACAATTTGTTTTGACTTTTTCCTTGTGACTGTTCGTGGGTTTTGTGTGTGTGTGTTTTTCTTCAGGTTCTTTCTTCGTTTCCTCGTGGTGGTTGTTGTTGTTGTTGTTGTTGTTGTTGTTGCTGTTGCTGCTGCTGTTGTTTTTATTAATCTCATTTATTATTTACTGTTAGCTAGGCGAAATTGTTCGCCCGCCGTACATTTGTATGTTTTTTTTACAACTGTGTCACGTGTCGGGGAAACTTCTGTCCTTGCTGTTCGATGTTGTTGTTTTGTTACTAATAACAATGGGCACCCCTCACTCACACATACGTGCATGCAGTCCCAGCGCAATCACACACGGCATGCTCTCACACATGCGCTCTGGGTGATCCACTCACGGACTCGCTCTCTCTCACGCAACATCATAGGCATAATCACATCCATGATATTTCATTCAGTTCACTATTGTAATTTTGACAACCGCTACACTACTGCATACCATTAACGTAAACCCGGGTGCTACTAAGTAAATAATATTCCACAAACCTGGCCAGGCTGTTCACTCATCACACACACGCACTCCAACGCACACAGTCCATGTCATCACAGTCTTGACGACGCGACGTCTGGGGAGCTCGTGGCACTCGTATTAGAGGCCGCAGTCCTGTGGTGGAGTCCGTGGCGGTGACAGTCAGTGGTGGTGGTACCACAGCCGGGCCGGTTCATCTCACACAGATTCGGAATTACTGAATCGCACCTCGCAGTCTCTTCTTCGCCGGTCCATTGACCTTTGCTTTCTCAGTCTTTGCATGTACATCACAAGGATCCTCTTGTCTCATGTCCTCTTTAATCCCTCCTCCTCTTCATGCTCATATTCAGTCCTTACTGCATCCCTCTTCTCTCGGGCCCCGGCTCCGACTCCCCGAAACCCACGCTCCTTTTCCCCGGCTTCTCCCATTCTTGTATTCTTCCGCTAATTGAATATTCATCACTCCAATTCCATTTCGATATACAACAAAACCATATACTATCAAACGTAATAATAATGTGCTAACACTACTTAGCATGCAGTCAGGTTATGTTCCAAGACAAACCGGCGGCAGTTCTTCAATTTATTGAATTATTTTAAACAGAATGTCTGGAACTACCTCTCCTATTCTTCCACTAAGGTATGGCGCATCTGCTGTCCTAGAGGCTAATTTATGAGTTACGTTGACCCGACCTTCTCACTGCCCGTCGAGCCATCGCTACACCCTTCCCCGGCCCCTTTTCCTTTGTCCCTCCCAAGTGGCCGGCTAGTCTAAACAGTCGCCCCGTCTTGGCACTTGGCACCTTCTGCCTGCACCGACTGATTTACTCATTTCGCATTTTGACAAACTGTATGCGCTCATCGCCCATCAGCTCTAAAAGCTTGTTAGTGAGCACACAATAATTCATTGTATCTTTAGTTTGTCTGGAATACATTTTTGTTTAAACCAAGAGATTTTCAAACAGAGATGCGTTTGAAAAGGTAAAGAGGTAGTGGAGGGAAAGGTAGAAAAGAGACAGACCTTCCAGCCAGCATCCCGGAGCGCCGTCGGCTGACCACAGACGGTGGCTAGGCCAAGGGCGAACTCTAAGCACTGGTTTACCACATCCTTCTAAGAAGCTGCCGGAAAGCGGGGCTTAGAGTGTGTTCCAGGATGACTGAGGTGGGGGGTGTCAGTCCCAGGGACAAGCCACACCTCAAGTTCAACACACTTACCGCGCCGCCACTGCTGTCTCAACCCGCAGTTGTCTAAACAGTAATGACCTACAACTGCCAAACTGTAGTGCAGCAAACAAAATTGTCTGGGACACAGGCTCACTAAACTGAGTAAGAACAGAACAGCCATAATGCTGCCTCTCCCACTTCAGTATTGCGCTGTTTGAACAGAGACTCTTGTCCCCAGTCCGATGGGGAAAATCTTTGGTTTGAAGCACAGGCACCATACTGTAGTTGTTTTTTTGGTTTGAAGCACAGGCACCATACTGTAGGTTTTTTGGTTTGAAGCAGAGGCACCATACTGTAGGTTTTTTGGTTTGAAGCACAGGCACCATAATGTAGGTTTGTTGTTGTTGTTGTTTGTTTGAAGCAGAGTCACCAGACTGTAGTACTGGTTTGAGGCAGAAACACACACTTTGGAATTACATTGAACAATATATTCTAATTACGTTTGACATTCAGACCCATTTAACTGTTGTTGATGTTTTGTTCGGAATAAAACAGCATAACTACGGGAAGGTCAAAACTAAACTAATAAATCATGTCATATTAATAGCGAAAATGGGTATAAGTATGTACAAAAAAACTAACGCCTTCCTTCCATTGTCCATGATATTTGATAATCAGATCAGGTTCCGAAATGTTTAATAATTACTGTGAAAAGCTTAAAAATGAAAATTGTGCACACTGTAACCAAGGGGAAGAGGCATAGTGCGGGATGTACATGTGGGGGGGGGGGGGGGGAGGAAATCATACAAAGACGTGTGAATGCGTGAGTGAGAGGAATACTGTAACGATGGATGAATGTTTCTGAATAAACGCCCCACAATGATGTGCTTGGCAAAAAACAAAAAACATACTCCGAGCACCGCTTTCCGGCACCTTCCCCAAACTCTGCCAGATTTGGTTATGCCACTGAAGGAC
>JABMCL010000176.1:695000-705000 GCA_018857735.1 Alviniconcha marisindica
TAAGTTTAGGTCGGAGACAAACCCCATGAACACGTGATTTTATGGACCAGTTAGACCCTGGCTGACTTTCTACATGTGAAGCCTATCAGCAAGGCCAGTGGCACAGGATAATGTCGCAAACAGTTTTGTCTGACCACTTTCAGGCAAACTGAACTAATGACCTTCACCTTTATCAAAACATTTTGGTCACAATGTGAGACTTCTACAACCACTTTTTTTGCTTCTTACCACTGAGCTTTAAGATAATTTTTTTGTCAATTTCAGATTTTAGCGCGATGTTTTGTTTCAACTGATATTCATGTAGCCTTGTAGGTATCCATTGATGCGGACGATAATTTGACCTGTGCATGCTCGTGCCCTCATACCGTCAGTCGTCTGCTTCTCACTCTCGGGTTTCGTACGTAGTTGCACTTGCAGGGACCATTACTGGTCATTTTCGCAACGGAACGGGAAGAGCGCAATGCAAACTGGATATTATGCTGCACTTTTAGGGCCATATTAAAAACTGTCTAAAAACATTTTTGCTCTGGCTCTGTCTGTGTGTGGGAGGCAGCCCCATGCAGCACTGCCTACTGATACTGTGATAGTGAAAATGCAGTGACCATAGTGTGTTCCAGCTTGTTCCAGTCAGCTGCAGTTCTTACGAACAATGAGATCATGTACTGCTCAGTGTCCACTTGAATGTTGCGCAGTTTAACCCCATGTAGATGGCCGCATGCTGATTGTTGCGCAATTTAACTCCATGTAGATGGCCGCATGCTCCTTGCACCTGGGAAAGAGGACTGAAGTTGGGGGGGGGGGGGACAGTGGGGAAGAGGACCGGGTGTGGTGGGGGCGAGGGGGGGGGGCAGTGAGGAAAACCAGGATGTGGTGAGGGGACTGTGGGGAGAGGAGGGGGGGGGGGGAGGGGCCTGGGGTTGAAAGGGGTGCTCTGAAGTCTAACAGAAAAGGGCTGAAAAACTGCCTATATCATCAAGAAGAAGGGCCTCCTCCCTATAATTTTGTATAAACCCTCGCAACTCCCCCCCCCCCCAAATCCCACTGCTCCACCCCCACCGCAATTCCCCCTGAACTGACAACATACCAGGAACTGTAGGGTGACCCCCTCCACCACCACCCCCACGCCAAGTGTCTAGGCGCCATAATGATCAGCAATTGATTGTGGGTCCTCAACATGAGAAAGAAGATACTTCAGTCAGCTATGACATGAGAGATAAATAAACCACTGACAAGTGACGGTGACACCAGTTGTCATTGGACCATGTTACCCAGACTCATTGGTCCTGTTCACAGAGAACAGCATCCTGCCAGTACGTCACAGCTGTTGCACTCTGGTGTTCAGCGGTGTTTTCCAGGGTACTTGTAATAACAGAATTAGAAAAAATACTTGGAAAATGTTTTTGTTTATTTTAAATTATATCTTGTGTTAACTACTTTTCTTCTTCTACTTTTCTGTCTTGTGGTTTTTCACTTTTTTTGGAGGGGTGGGTGGGGGGCTGTTCACTGTCTGTAGGTCTGGGGGATGGGGAGGGGGGTGTTCACTGTTTGTAGGAGGGGGGGCTGTTCACTGTCTGTAGGTCTGGGGGTGGGGGTGGGGGGTGCTGTTCATTTTCTGTAGGTGGGGGGGGGGGTTACTAGGGGTCTGTTCACTGTTGTAGGTCTGTGGGGGGGGGTCTGTTCACGTCTGTAGGTCTGAGGGGGGGGGTGCTGTTCACTGTCTGTAGGTGGGGGGGGGGGGGGAGTTGTTCACTGTAGGTCTGGAGGGGTCTGTTCACTATCTGTAGGTCGGGGGGGGGCTGTTCGCTGTAGGTCTGGGGGGGGGGGGGGTGTCTGTTCACTGTCTGTAGGTCTGTGTGTGTGTGTGGGGGGGTCTGTTCACTGTCTGTAGGTGTGGGGGTCTGTTCACTGTATGTTGGGGGGGGGGGGGGGTCTGTTCACTGTCTGGTGGGTCGAGGGGGGGGGGGGGGGCTGTTCACTGTCTTGGTGGGAGGGTGGGGGCTGGTTGGAGGGGGGGGTTGTTCGCCGTCTGTAGGTCTGTGGGGGGGGGGGGGGGGCTGAGTGGCCTGTATGCTGCATGCAAAGGTAAGACCCTTTTGTTGGTGGTGTTTGTTGTTGTATTATATTTTTAACTTTATGTATTATTTTACGAGCCCGCCATGACCACAACAAAGTTACCGCTTGTGGGATAATTAAAGTGTTTTGAATTTGAATTTGAAAAATACATGTTTACAAATAGGCCTTGGGGAAAGTGTTTTTGTTCTTGTGTGGGTAGCTGGTTCAGAGCAAACCTCATGGTACATTTGATAAATTGCCACTTGTGTGCACACCTCATGGTACATTGGTAAATTACCACTTGTGTGCAAACCTCATGGTACATTTGGTAAATTGTCACTTGTGTGCAAACCTCATGGTACATGTGGTAAATTGTTGTGTGAAAACCTCATGGTACATTTGGTAAATTGTCACTTGTGTGAAAGCCTCATGGTACATGTGGTAAATTGTCACTTGTGTGCAAACCTCATGGTACATGTGGTAAATTGTCACTTGTGTGAAAGCCTCATGGTGCATTTGGTGATTGTGAGTTGAGCAGCACACTGAGTGTTGCCTGCCCCACTCTAAATCCTTCTCTTAATCAATGTGGTTTTAAGAGGCGGAGCAACTGCTTCCTAAGCCAAAACGCTGTGCTTAAAAATGACTGGCTTCTGCAGAGCTGACAACATCCATATGTGAGCCTGTTTGTGTGCATGGAAATTGATAGGTACTGCCGTGATTGAGGGCAGACACTGAGTTAACAGTTGTCAGGGGTTTTGCTCAAGAAATTCAGAACATTCAAACAAGTGTGGTGCAACTATGGTGAGCAGACTCACTGGACAACTTCTTCAAAAAACGTGTCACTTTAATTCATCTCAGACATTCAGTCCTGGAGTTCACCCTTCTCAGACTGGGCACACACTTAGCATTTTGAGTTTTGTCAAACATAAATTGCCAGACTTCTCTGGTCTGGGCAAAGTCATGTCTAAAAGAACTGCAGTGGAGACATTTTGCATCAGTCCCATAAGCAAGAAACAGAACTTAGCAGCAGCTGAGGATTGGGTTGCAGAAGAAGAAACTGAAATAGATCATATGTCTACTAGACAAAGCATCTGGGAACGTGGTGGCTGTGCAGAAACAGATTGTGTTTTGAACTTGGTGGAAAGCTCAGTTTCACCAACTGGGAAAGATGACTCATCTGCTACTGGTGCTGTTGATGATTCTGGAACAGAGATGATGCCTTCAGATCAAGCTTTGGCTGGCAGACCTCACGTGCCAGGATTTCTCTTGGTAGAACGTAAATCTTTTCCGGCCCCTAACTTTGATGTTGCATCATCCAGTCCAAGTCCACCTTGTGTGGAAGCGATGCCTGGCAGTGATGCTCCAGACACCAACCCCATGACACACTGGATTACAAATAAGCCAAAAGGGAAAACAGTTGCCGTCATGGACATGGGAAACTGTGCAAAGCCAGATTTTCAGACAGGTGCAGTGGATACCAAACTGAATTCCAAGCCAAGCGCATTGAAAAGGCCAACTGTTGTCACAGAGAAGCATCATGGTGCTCCAAGCGGTGACTGTCACGCAAAGCACGCCTCAAAGAAACGTGCTGCAGGCCAGGTGTTGACGAGTTGTCCGAAGCAGGCTGCTGCACTAGGGAGAGGCAAGGGGACAGCACTGCCAGCCGCCTTGCTGAAGCAGGTGGTGCAAGCAGTACGGGGGAATGTCAGGGCAATCTCCACACAAGTTGTGGCAGCTTCAGCCACCAAGCTGTCATCTGTGTCTGGAACTGTTCAGGCAAAGCATGAGCCTAGCAGGGACAAAGTGGGCGAAGTTGACAAAGGCGTGTTGTCAGACCCTGCCAGGGCAGGGGTGGACACAGAAAGCGGAGGCTGTTCTTCTCTGAGTGCTGGGTCTGGAGCTGCAGCTGGCTCTGATGCGACATCTGGGTGTGCTGCTGAAGGTTCCGGAGATAGGAAGAGGGAATTTGAGAAACAGAAAGTTGTTGTCCAGAAAGGTACTAGTGAGCATAGCACTGATGATGCGCTGACTCTGGCCACTAAAGGGGTCCGGCCATCAGCTCCAGAGACTTCAAGACAGAGGTCTTTGGGGTCTTCACACGCACAGGCTTGCGGTGACCAACCTGACCTTAGTGAAGTGGCAGACAAAAGCACAGAAGCTAGCGGAGAAGGTAGAAAGCAAGACATCATGGTGGATTTGTCAGCTGTGTTACCTATAGAATGTGTGGAAAGAGAAGCTGCCACCAGCAGCGATAGAAGTAAAAAACGGAAGAAAGGTAAAAAGAAGAGGCAGCATGGAGGTCAGAGACTGTCAGATGGAGGTGATGGTGAGAGTCTGCTGGATGTGCTGCCCGTGGGCGTCCTGGACATGGACGGCCAGGTGAACAGCAGGAGCAAGGACCAGGTTTACAACCTGTCGCCGCTTTTCTCAGGTGACTCAGTGTGTGTTATGTGGATACCAACTGTCTGTCATTTTTAGTGTGGGGTTTTCTTTTGATTGGGGATTGACATTTTTAGGTGTTTGAGTGTTTTAGTTGTTTCATGATTGCTTTGAGAGAGGAGAGAGAAAAGGGGGGTGGGGGTGGGGGGCAGGAAAGATGGGGAGGGTGCAGGGGAGAGGAGTGGGAGAGAGAGAGTGTGTGTGTGTGTGTGTGTGTGTGTGTGTGTGTGTGTGTGTGTGTGTGTGTGTGTGTGTGTGCATGTGTGTGTGTGAGACTCAAAGAGAGAGGGAGGGGCAGAGAGAGAGTAAGAAAGGGAGATACATGTGTGTGTGTGTGGTGTGTGTGTGTGTGTGTGTGTGTGTGTGTGTTGTGTGTTGTTATAGTAACATTGTACACTGTTTTATAGTTATGTACCTGTTTTAAATTATTGCAATGTGTGTGTGTGTGTGTGTGTGTGTGTGTGTGTGTGTGTGTGCGTGTGTGTGTGTGTGTGTGTGTGTGTGTGTGTGTGTGTTTTAGGATAGTAACATTGTACACTGTTTTATAGTTATGTACCTGTTTTAAATTATTGCAATGTGTTTATGTTTTATAATAGTTATTTTGTTCACCGTTCTACAAGTACCTGTTTTATATTAGAGCAATTTATACAGTCTGTAAATTGTAATATGCATTATGTGATTGCATGTGTATATATATGCTGTGTGTCTGTACCAGACACCAGAATGATGACTGTATTCACATGGCCAGTACTGCAATGTGTTTTGTTTCATTAATCCTGTGGGGAAACTGTGCTAATAACCATTTTTGAGAAAGTTGAACTACAGTCAGGATTTGAACGCTGAACCAGGTGGGGGTTTGTGGTCACTTGGCTAACATGCTTGGCCAGTGGCAAGGGTTTAACTCCTGGCTGAGGCAGGGTGAATGATTTTTTTCTTAGATTTTCCAAGTCTCCATTTATTGACACTTGTCAGTGCCTGTTTGCCTTCCTCTGTACAACAGGCTGTAACATTGGTGCATGCATTGAAGACCCAGCACCTCTGTACAACAGGCTGTAAGATTGGTGCATGCATTGAAGACCCAGCACCTCTGTACAACAGGCTGTAAGATTGGTGCATGCATTGAAGACCCAGCACCTCTGTACAACAGGCTGTAAGATTGGTGCATGCATTGAAGACCCAGCACCTCCGGTCGGTTTTTGAGGTGATCATGGAGGAGGATTGTCAGTGTTGGACTTAAGTGTGTCAGTCTGTATCAGGAAGGCTGGGTGATCATGGAGGATGACTGTCAGACTTAAGTGTGTCAGTCTGTATCAGGAAGGCTGGGTGATCATGGAGGATGACTGTCAGACTTAAGTGTGTCAGTCTGTTTCAGGAAGGCTGGGTGATCATGGAGGATGACTGTCAGACTTAAGTGTGTCAGTCTGTTCCAAGAGGGCTGGGTGATCATGGAGGATGACTGTCAGACTTAAGTGTGTCAGTCTGTTCCAAGAGGGCTGGGTGATCATGGAGGGTGACTGTCAGACTTAAGTGTGTCAGTCTGTATCAGGAAGGCTGGGTGATCATGGAGGATGACTGTCAGGCTTAAGTGTGTCAGTCTGTATCAGGAAGGCCGGGTGATGATGGAGGATGACTGTCAGACTTAAGTGTGTCAGTCTGTTCCAAGAGGGCTGGGTGATCATGGAGGATGACTGTCAGACTTAAGTGTGTCAGTCTGTTCCAAGAGGGCTGGGTGATCATGGAGGATGACTGTCAGACTTAAGTGTGTCAGTCTGTATCAGGAAGGCTGGGTGATCATGGAGGATGACTGTCAGATTTAAGTGTGTCAGTCTGTTCCAAGAGGGCTGGGTGATCATGGAGGATGACTGTCAGACTTAAGTGTGTCAGTCTGTTCCAAGAGGGCTGGGTGATCATGGAGGATGACTGTCAGACTTAAGTGTGTCAGTCTGTATCAGGAAGGCTGGATGATCATGGAGGATGACTGTCAAACTTAAGTGTGTCAGTCTGTTTCAGGAAGGCTGGGTGATCATGGAGGATGACTGTCAGACTTAAGTGTGTCAGTCTGTATCAGGAAGGCTGGGTGATCATGGAGAATGACTGTCAGACTTAAGTGTGTCAGTCTGTATCAGGAAGGCTGGGTGATCATGGAGGATGACTGTCAGACTTAAGTGTGTCAGTCTGTTCCAAGAGGGCTGGGTGATTATGGAGGATGACTGTCAGACTTAAGTGTGTCAGTCTGTATCAGGAAGGCTGGGTGATCATGGAGGATGACTGTCAGACTTAAGTGTGCTGGTCCGTTTTACTTTCAGGAAAGCTTGGTGATGGCTCAACTCCCCGACAGAAGGTTCGACCAAACTACTTCCTGGCAATCCAGATCACAAGTCCTGAAGTGAGCCAGCATGTCAGATGGTGTTGCGCCTTCTCTTTTTCTGTTTTCATTCTTTCAGTTATTATTTTTTGCCAGTTCTTTCTTTGTTATACCTCCAGTTTTTGACATTGTTAGGTATCAAAGTCAGAAGTTTGATCAGGTTTTGATATTACTTCACAAATTTATTTTCTGTATCAAAGTCAGAAGTTTGATCAGGGTTTGATATTACTTCACAAAATTATTTTGTATCTTCATTTTTCTCCTTTTTCTCTCTGTGTTTAGAAAATATGTTCTTTCCTCTCTTGTTCTTTGTCTGTTACTTTGTTCCTGTTTCATACCTTCCCTTCCATTCTTGTGGTCTGCCACTGACCCTCAGACTGCTTCACCAGATCAAGGCAGGTCTCTCACAAGTGCACAAGGCTGTGGAAGAGGAGGAAGCAGGTCTCAAGCCAGCATTTGTCTCAGTTGACAAGGCCCACCTGACGCTGGCTGTTATGCACCTGCCTGATGAGGAGGCTATCAACAGGTGAATGTCTGCTTCTCCAGCAGACCTCCATCTTTATTATCTTCTCTTTCTTTTGGCATTCTTCATCTTATAATTATTCCACATGGTGTCCAACTTCAGCATTTTGAAGACTCTGACCGTTTTAGTGCATGCTGGGCTATTTTGGTGTTTCCATAATCCACTGAACTGTGACATGGATTACAGGATCTTTAACATGCGTATGTGGTTGTTTTGTTTGTGTATCCACATGGGGGACTGTTATCTATAGTCACATTCAAAGGACTGTTGCAGAGTGCACCTGCACATTATTTGACTCCACAGTAATCTCTGGGTGGGCACAAAGCCTGGCATGGAACAGTCACCCAGCCATGTGGTGATCATGGTGAATCATACTTAACTTCAGTCACCCAGCCATGTGGTGATCATGGTGAATCATACTTAACTTCAGTCACCCAGCCATGTGGTGATCATGCAGAATCTTACTTCAGTCACCCGGCCATGTGGTGATCATGCTGAATCGTACTTAACTTCAGTCACCCGGCCATGTGGTGATCATGCTGAATTGTACTTAACTTCAGTCACCCAGCCATGTGGTGATCATGGTGAATCATACTTAACTTCAGTCACCCAGCCATGTGGTGATCATGCAGAATCTTACTTCAGTCACCCGGCCATGTGGTGATCATGCTGAATCATACTTAACTTCAGTCACCCGGCCATGTGGTGATCATGCTGAATTGTACTTAACTTCAGTCACCCAGCCATGTGGTGATCATGCTGAATCATACTTAACTTCGGTCACCCAGCCATGTGGTGATCATGCTGAATTGTACTTTAGTCACCCAGCCATGTGGTGATCATGCTGAATCATACTTAACTTTGGTCACCCAGCCATGTGGTGATCATGCTGAATTGTATTTAACTTCAGTCACCCAGCCATGTGGTGATCATGCTTAATCGTACTTGGGTTTCCAGTGCCAGTGCTCTCACTCCGTCACTGATTCACCATTTGACTTGTCCTTTTATCCAGAAAGTGTGGCTGTCTTACCTGGGCCAGTGGCTGCAATAAATTAGCATTGCAACCTGGCTCAGCCACGAGCCACCTGGTGTTATACCCCCCCACCCCCCACCTCCCACCCCACCCATCCACCCCACCTGCCTGGTGTTATACCCACCCCTACCCCCAACCCTGTCACTGGCATGGTCACAGCCACCAGCTGCCTGGTGTTATACCCACCCCTACCCCCCAACCCTGTCACTGGCATGGTCACAGCCACCAGCTGCCTGGTGTTATACCCACCCCTACCCCCCAACCCTGTCACTGGCATGGTCACAGCCACCAGCTGCCTGGTGTTATACCCACCCCTACCCACCCAACCCTGTCACTGGCATGGTCACAGCCACAAGCTGCCTGGTGTTATACCCACCCCTACCCACCCAACCCTGTCACTGGCATGGTCACAGCCACCAGCTGCCTGGTGTTATACCCACCCCTACCCACCCAACCCTGTCACTGGCATGGTCACAGCCACCAGCTGCCTGGTGTTATACCCACCCCTACCCACCCAACCCTGTCACTGGCATGGTCACAGCCACCAGCTGCCTGGTGTTATACCCACCCCTACCCACCCAACCCTGTCACTGGCATGGTCACAGCCACCAGCTGCCTGGTGTTATACCCACCCCTACCCACCCAACCCTGTCACTGGCATGGTCACAGCCACCAGCTGCCTGGTGTTATACCCACCCCTACCCACCCAACCCTGTCACTGGCATGGTCACAGCCACCAGCTGCCTGGTGTTATACCCACCCCTACCCACCCAACCCTGTCACTGGCATGGTCACAGCCACAAGCTGCCTGGTGTTATACCCACCCCAACCCAGTGAATGTGTGTGATCAAAGTGAAGGTCACAGCAGGGGTTTGAATTGGCAGTGAATTGTATGTGTGTTTAGTATGAAGGTCGCGGCGAAGGGTTGAATTGACAGTGGATGTGTGTGTTCAGTGTGAAGGTCACAGTGAGGGTTTGAATTGTCAATGAATGTGTGTGTGTGTTCAGTGTGAAGGTCACAGCGGGGGTTTGAATTGTCAATGAATATGTGTGTTCAGTGTGAAGGTCACAGCGAAGGTTTGAATTGACAGTGAATTGTGTGTGTGTGTTCTGTGGGAAGGTCACAGCGAGGGTTTCAGTTGTCAGTGAATGCCTAGTCCAGGCAATAGAGAGTTTCAAACCAAAAAACCTACAGTATGGTGCCTGTGCTTCAAACAAAAAAAACTACAGTATGGTGCCTCTGCTTCAAACCAATAAAACTACAGTATGGTGCCTCTGCTTCAAACCAAAAAAACTACATTATGGTGCCTGTGCTTCAAACCAAAAAGCCTACAGTATGGTGCCTGTGCTTCAAACCAAAAGAACTACAGTATGGTGCCTCTGCTTCAAACCAAAAAAACTACAGTATGGTGCCTCTGCTTCAAACCAAAAAAACTACAGTATGGTGCCTCTGCTTCAAACCAAAAAACCTACAGTATGGTGCCTCTGCTTCAAACCAAAAAACTACATTATGGTGCCTGTGCTTCAAACCAAAAAACCTACAGTATGGTGCCTGTGCTTCAAACCAAAAGAACTACAGTATGGTGCC
>JABMCL010000176.1:715000-742724 GCA_018857735.1 Alviniconcha marisindica
TGTAAATACTCGTTCCAGTTTTTGCAGTGAAGTGAAATGAATGAAAATAGTACATGACAGTTTAAGGCAAAATTTAAACTGTTGTAACCTTGCTGACTTATTTGCATTGTGATTGATTTAATTAATTAAATTTTTTGTCAGTATCATATTTTTACACATTGCCTCAAGTGTATATAATAAATTATATATATTACTACCCTTCTTAAAACTTTTGGTGCTGCGCAGTAAGCTTGGTACATGTTCCAAACTCATTGTGTCATGGTGGAACAGACCTGTTCCAAACTCACCGTGACATGGTGGAACAGCCATGTTCCAAACTCACCATGTCATGATGGAACAGCCATGTTCC
The DNA here is from genome assembly GCA_018857735.1 of Alviniconcha marisindica. Lineage (NCBI taxonomy): Eukaryota > Metazoa > Mollusca > Gastropoda > Provannidae > Alviniconcha > Alviniconcha marisindica. The sequence goes on from JABMCL010000176.1 coordinate 715,350, forward strand.
AAATTCATGGTGGAACAGCCATGTTCCAAACTCACCGTGTCATGATGGAACAGCCATGTTCCAAACTCACCGTGTCATGGTGGAACAGTCCTGTTCCAAACTAACCATGTCTTGATGGGACAGCCGTGTTCCAAACTCACCATGCCATGGTGGAACAGCCATGTTCCAAACTCACCGTGTTATGGTGGAACAGCCATGTTCCAAACTCATGTCATGGTGGAACAGCCATGTTCCAAACTCACCATGTCATGGTGGAACATCCATGTTCCAAACTCACCATGGCATGGTGGAACAGCTCACTGTGTCATGGTGGAACAACTCACTGTGTCATGGTGGAACAACTCACTGTGTCATGGTGGAACAACTAACTCACTGTGTCATGGTGGAACAACTCACCGTGTCATGGTGGAACAACTCACTGTGTCATGGTGGAACAACTCACTGTGTCATGGTGGAACAACTCACTGTGTCATGGTGGAACAACTCACCGTGTCATGGTGGAACAACTCACTGTGTCATGGTGGAACAACTCCACCGTGTCATGGTGGAACAACTCACTGTGTCATGGTGGAACAACTCACTGTGTCATAGTGGAACAACTCACCGTGTCATGGTGGAACAACTCACCGTGTCATGGCGGAACAACTCCACTGTGTCATGGTGGAACAACTCACTGTATCATGGTGGAACAACTCCACTGTGTCATGGTGGAACAACTCCACTGTGTCATGGTGGAACAACTCACTGTGTCATGGTGGAACAACTCACTGTGTCATGGTGGAACAACTCACTGTGTCATGGTGGAACAACTCTACTGTGTCGTGGTGGAACAACTCACTGTGTCATGGTGGAACAACTCCACTGTGTCATGGTGGAACAACTCACTGTGTCATGGTGGAACAACTCACTGTGTCATGGTGGAACAACTCACTGTGTCATGGTGGAACAACTCCACTGTGTCATGGTGGAACAACTCACTGTGTCATGGTGGAACAACTCACTGTGTCATGGTGCAACAACTCGCTGTGTCATGGCAGAACAGCCCCCAAAACCTTGTTTTCAGGTGCCAAGGAAGATAAGAATGTCAATCTTGCAAGAAAAACATACATTATGTGGAATGTAACAAGAAAAACATACATTATGTGGAATGTAACAACAAAAACAGATGATAAAACTTGTATGCTCAAAAAAGTTACACTTTAGATTTAAGAATCAGAAGAGATTATTACTGTCACAATATGTGGCCAAGAGCAGCAATTTAAATAGTGTTTGTTATTATGGAATGTGTGCTATGTAGAATTAATGCGGTTGTGTGAATCACTAACTAATGTCAATGTATGTTCATGTGTGTGTGTGTGTAGCTCATTGTCTTAATAATTTTAGTCAGTTTATTGCAACATCGTGCTGCTAGATTGACATTTAATTTTAAATTGATACTGTGTATGCCTTTACAGGTTTGTAGGAATGTGTAGTCGCTTGTTTGCTAAGACCTATGGTATTTGAATTTAATCAAAATTACACATATTAAGCCATCATGATTGTGTATGGTGACTTATTGCATGATCATTCATTGTTCATTTACTATGCTCAAGCTTTTTTCAATTGTTATTTGTGGATGCTTGTGGAGATGCTACATACATCAATTCCTGTCTCCACACACGGGCACACATGAACACATGCATGCACGAATACATGCACACACACACACACACACACACACACACACACACACACACACACACACACACACAGTCACACAGTCACATTTAGAATGGCAGGTAAAGACAAAATTGTGTTGAAGGTGCCCATTTTTACTTCTGTTTAATTAATCATGAAAATAAAGATTTGACCTCATCAGCAAGGAACTGACTTTACAGTGAGGCTGGGTGCGAAGCAAATTAAAAGGCGAACTATTTTTAAAAGCTGGTGAAGTCTATAGTGGAACAAGATGTCCCCTGCAGCATGACCATTTAATTTTTGTCGTCTAGAACAAGGGTGGCCAAAATGAACAGAATGTGACTGGGTGGTGTGTGTGTGTGTGTGTGTGTGTGTGTGTGTGTGTGTGTGTGTGTGTGTGTGTGTGTGTGTGTGATAAAACCATGATGATACTGCACTCTGTTGAAATACAGTGATGTCACTAGATTTTGTGCATCCAGAAACTTACGGGCCACCCGAGTAACAGGTTAGTAAGGGGGAGGCGGGGGTGGGTTCGTGTAATAAGGCACAGGGGGGGGGGGGGGGGGAGGGGGTTCGTGTAATAAGGCACAGAGGAGGTGGGGGGGGGGGAAGAGGGGGTTCGTGTAAACAGAGGAGGGGGGGGGGGAAGGGGGGGGTTCGTGTAATACACAGAGGATTGGAGTTTCAAACAGGCGAATGGTTAATCAAATTTAGATAAAAACTTGGGGCTGTCAAAGTTTATGTAGGTAGAACAAATAATAAAAAGTTTAAAAACTACTCCGGACCGAGCAAGGGTGAAGGAGCACAGCACAGTTGCAACACAGACCGAGATGTAGCACACAATTCGGGCTGTGGTACAGTGGTAATGGACACAGCTAGAGGGAGGCTGAGGGAACACAGACCGAGATGTAACACATTATTCGAGCAGGCTGTGGTACAGTGGTAATGAACAGAGCTATTTGGGCTGTGGTACAGTGGTAATCGACACAGCTATTCGGGCTGTGGTACAGTGGTAATGGGCACAGCTATTCGGGCTGTGGTACAGTGGTAATGGACAGAGCTAGAGGGAGGCTGAGGGAACACAGACCGAGATGTACCACACTATTGGGGCAGGCTGTGGTACAGTGGTAATGGACACAGCTAGACAGCTGATGGCAGCTAGACCGCTGGAAACGGCACGTCACGGCGGTCATCCATTGAGTTCAAATCTTGCACAATAAGCTACTGATACTGAATGGCGGAGCGGCCAAAGTTCTGATTAGAGCATACGTTGCTGGCTTGCTCCCTTAGTACAGCTTGCCCATCGTTGCTGGCTTGATCCCCTTGTTGGCTTGCTGCCATAGTACAGCTTGCCCAACGTTGCTGGCTTGATCCCCTTGTTGGCTTGCTGCCATAGTACAGCTTGCCCAACGTTGCTGGCTTGATCCCCTTGCTGGCTTGCTGCCATAGTACAGCTTGCCCAACGTTGCTGGCTTGATCCCCTTGTTGGCTTGCTGCCATAGTACAGCTTGCCCAACGTTGCTGGCTTGATCCCCTTGCTGGCTTGCTGCCATAGTACAGCTTGCCCAACGTTGCTGGCTTGATCCCCTTGTTGGCTTGCTGCCTTAGTACAGCTTGCCGGCCGGGGGTGCATGCGCACATATTTCCGGGTCTGCACCATTGAGGTCGATTAGAAACACACTGGCATACAACAGTGAACGATAATAAGAAATCAAATTTTGGTTGAGTGCCCTTCCTCCAATGAAAATGGGACTCGAAGCGCTTTACAATGACAATAATGAACAAGAGGACAGAAAAGAAAGTGATGAATTAATGAGATGAGAATCACAGTGCATCATGATGCGAATATGAATCGAGCAGCAACTGGACTGAGTTTAATTGGATGGAAAGTCACTGTGGAAAAGACGTGTTTTGGGAGCCTGCCTGAATCGGTGCCGAAGGGGGCTTGATGGAGACGTGTTTTGGGAGCCTGCCTGAATCGGTGCCGAAGGGGGCTTGATGGAGCGACTGTCAGAATGCGGGAGAGGATTTTGGAACAAATGGCTGAATGCTAGAAAATGCTAAATGAAAGGATAAGCAGCAAAGTCACCAACAACAAAACCAAGACCTAATGCAACAAATAACAAGCAAAACAATCATTCCTGGAAATGTTTTCACGGAAAGTATCAGGATTTCGTGTTCTGAAACGAGGACTTTTCCAGCTTTTCTGGACCTACTGTTACACTCGTCCTGTCAGTTCAACAACTAGCATTTGCCGCTGCGACCACGGCATCTACTTGAGTTTCAGTCTTTGAGTTATTTAAGTGACACCAAGATTTGCCGGTCAGCCTTTGTAGACATGTCAGGATCACCAGGTCTAATCCCAGCAGTGGGGTACTGTGGACGCAGAAATTAAGGTCCCCTCTGTTGAGAACCCAGAGCTGACAAGATTCTCCCTTTAGATCATGGAGCAGTTCAGAAAAGTCATTTCCCGGTCTATTCACCTTCATTCCCCCAAAACCCTCTCCTTTTGAACTGCGTTAGTTGTGGCTAAGGCAGTTTCCCACGTTGGCCCACTGTGTACAACTGGTCGCCAGCCATGTTGGTTGGCACCACGCAACAAACCGACAAACTAGATTTAAGAAAAGATGTTGTCACAACCGACTGGTGTGCGTTTTCGCGGAATATAAAGAGGCTGAGGAACGTGCGAGATTGTGTGTTGTGACAGTAGGTACACCGCTGTTCGTGATTTCATGGATGTCGCCTTCTTCGCTGAATCCACACAATGCGTTTTGTTGGGCGGTTTATGCCTGCAGGGTGTGATACCTCTTCTATTGCACGTACAGTTAGATCTGCCTCTTCTGTTGGCTGTATACAGTTAGGTGTACCTCTTCTGTTGGCTGTATACAGTTAGGTGTACCTCTTCTGTTGGCTGTATACAGTTAATGTACCTCTTCTGTTGGCTGCATACAGTTAGATATACCTCTTCCGTTGGCTGTATACAGTTAGGTGTACCTCTTCAGTTGGCTGTATACAGTTAGGTGTACCTCTTCTGTTGGCTGCATACAGTTAGGTGTACCTCTTCTGTTGGCTGTATACAGTTAGATCTACCTCTTCTGTTGGCTGTATACAGTTAGGTGTACCTCTTCAGTTGGCTGTATACAGTTAGGTGTACCTCTTCTGTTGGCTGCATACAGTTAGGTGTACCTCTTCTGTTGGCTGTATACAGTTAGATTACCTCTTCTGTTGGCTGTATACAGTTAGGTGTACCTCTTCTGTTGGCTGTATACAGTTAGTGTACCTCTTCTGTTGGCTGTATACAGTTAATGTACCTCTTCTGTTGGATGCATACAGTTAGATGTACCTCTTCTGTTGGCTGCATACAGTTAGATATACCTCTTCTGTTGGCTGCATACAGTTAGATGTACCTCTTCCGTTGGCTGTATACAGTTAGATGTACCTCTTCTGTTGGCTGTATACAGTTAGATGTACCTCTTCTGTTGACTATATATGATGATGATGATGATGTGGGGCTTCATGTCCTCGGATGTCGGGTTGACATATTAGGGACAAACTGTAATTTGACTATATACAGTTAGATGAAACGTAAATATTGAAAGTGCGTCTTGTTGCTGACCGTTCTTGACTTGATTGCGTTTGCTGTTGGCTGTGTTGTGTGCGTAGCTGTGGTACGGCTTTTTGCTTGTGGTTTGCTGACTTGTCTTCTGGACTGCTGGGAAATAAATAAACGGGGGAGGGGCGTGAAGGGGGGGGGGGGGTTGTTGTTTCACAGGTATGGCATGTAATATTTTCTCTCCACCTCAATCAGCTGAGCGCGGCTCATGTCCTTGGTTGTGTTGTTCTCGAAGTGCTTGACCTCAAACTCTCTCTTCAGGAAGAGGAAGTAGCTCACCAGCTTGCTGCCCACCGCCTCCGTCAGCACCGAGTCCTCCTCCAGTCTGTCCAGGGCCTCCGACAGCGTCTTGGGCAGCGCCGGCACCGCCCCCTGCCCCTCCCCCGGGGGCCCCGGGGCGGGGCACTCCAGCTGCCGCTCCACCCCGTCCAGCCCGGCGGCGATGGTGGCGGCCAGGCCGAGGTAGGGGTTGCAGGCGGAGGACGGCAAACGGTTCTCCAGGTAAGCGCCCGTGCTGTTCGTCTTGGCCCGGAAGGTGCACGTGCGGTCGTCGAGGTTCCAGTAGACGGTGCTGGGCGCCAGCCCCGCGCTGAAGCGTTGGTAGCAGTTGACGGTCGGGCAGACGAGGGCGCAGAGGGCGGGCGTGTGCTGCAGCAGGCCGGCGATCCAGTGGCGAGCGAACGTCGACAGCTTGGCGGGGTCCGAGGCGTCGAAGAAGACGTCCCGGCCGTCCTCGGTCCACAGCGAGTGGTTGAGGTGGAAACCGCTGGCTTCCTGAAGGTAGGCGGGGCGGGCCATGAAGGTGGCCTCGTAGCCCCGGCTGCGGCTGAACGCCCGGATGCCGTAGCGAGCCAGGAAGACGGCGTCGGGCGAGTCGATGCCGTAAGAGGGCTCCATGGTGATCTCGTACTGGCCCAAGTCGAACTCGTTGTTGAAGAACTCGACGGGAATGCGGGACTGGCGCAGCGTGTCCATCAGGTCCAGGAAGAAGGGCAGGTCCTCGCTGAGCAGTTCCATGTTACCGTATTGCTTCCGGCCGCGCCCCATCGGCCGTGAGGCGTCGCCCTGCTCGAACAGCATGAACTCCATTTCGTAGGCGGACTTGACCCTCAGACCCATCCGGTCCAGGCGCGCGATCTGACGCAAGGCGGTGTGCCGCGTGCACACGGGGTCCGGCTCCCCGTTACTGAAGAGCAGCGTGCAGAGGGCGTGGCCCACTGTCCTCTGGGGGGTGGAGCTCCACTTCATCTCGCGCGCAGTGCCGGCGATGGGCATGATGATGCCGTTGGCGTAGTGGCTCTTGGCGTACTCCTCGATCCCGCAGGGAACCTCCATGTTCATCCCGAAGTTGCCGAATCCTGCAGCCAGAAAATGAGTGACGTTACACAGGGCAATGTAGGTTACCTCAGCCACAGTATCAGTGACGTTACAGAGGGCAGTGTAGGTTACCTCAGCCACAGTATCAGTGACGTTACAGAGAGCAATGTAGGTTACCTCAGCCACAGTATCAATGACGTTACACAGGGCAATGTAGGTTACCTCAGCCACAGTATCAGTGACGTTACAGAGGGCAATGTAGGCTGCCTCAGCCACAGTATCAGTGACGTTACAGAGGGCAATGTAGGTTACCTCAGCCACAGTATCAATGACGTTACACAGGGCAATGTAGGCTGCCTCAGCCACAGTATCAGTGACGTTACAGAGGGCAATGTAGGCTGCCTCAGCCACAGCATCAATGACGTTACAGAGGGCATTGTTAGGCTACCTCAGCCACAGTATCAGTGACGTTACAGATCAGTGACGTTACAGAGGGCGTTGTGGGCCTTGGCCTCCCCATCCACAGTGTCAGTGACGTTACACAGGGCGTTGTGGGCCTAGGCCTCCCCATCAACAGTGTCAGTGACGTTACAGAGGGCGTTGTGGGCCTTGGCCTCCCCATCCACAGTATCAGTGACGTTACAGAGGGCGTTGTTAGGCTACTTTCTTCTTCTTCTTCTTTTTTTTTCTTTTTTTTTTCTCCATCGTTTTTGACGTTTATCTCAGTGTTGTTTAAGTGTCGTTTTGTGGCTTGATAAAGGGATTTCCCCAAAAATGTGCACTGTGTGTCCGTGTGAAAATAAATAAGCATTCGTTTGAACCTTTTTGTGTTTGGATCTTGTTTTAGAACGCTAGCAGTCAATCTGTTTCAGATTATTATTTTTTTAAATATTTTTTAAAAATGAATTTGTGGTTTGACAAGGAGAGCAACTGCGCTCGGACGTCTCAATTCAAATGCAACAGCGGAATAAACGTGCTATAACTGTCTCCCTTAAATACACATCAAAGTCACACAAAGTATATTATGCATGATCTTTTTAATATGCGCAGCAACCACACATCGTGTAAACTATGGTAGACAAGAATCTAAAAGCCACAATTTGCAGTTTGGGTTTCTGACACACCCGTGGCTTTGAAACCAGGCCATGGTCATCAAACCTGGCTTGAATTTGCAGACCACAACCAAGCTTGTAGTCATGCGAAGTTTAAAAGACCTCCTTACAATGTCCAAGAAAAAGCCAATGCTTTTTTTGTTGTTGCCAAATCAGACGAAATCAGTTGTCTCCAGTGAATGCACACGAAAGCGAAAAACAGTGGTGTATTCATCTTCTCGATCGCAGCTACATGGTATAGTCATGAGCCAGCTGAGGTAAAGTTTAAAATTTATCGGATAAGAGCATACTTTTTAAAGCTGTTAAAGCTGTTTGACACTGTTGTCACCTTGAAATATGGTCAGTGTCACTCAAACTGGTATGAACAGGTTCAACCTAATAAACTTTCATGCAAAGTTTGACATGTAGTTCCCCCCAAAAACTATATATATATATATATATATATATATATATATATATATATATATATATATATATATATATATATATATAATCGACACCCCGTACACTAAACCGGCCTACCCGCCCAACACTGATCGTCATAGCTAGACACCAAAATAATTGGGAACCATGTAGCTATCGAACTATTCACAGTGATACTAAATCGTGCGTGTCTTTCTGCCTACGTGTGCCAGTGTATGTACAAAAATGTATGCATACATGTATAGTATACAATGCACTCAGTTACTCCTTTACAGTCTGGAAAATTCATGTGTGTGTGTGTGCGTGCGTGCGTGCGTGCGTGCGTGAGTGAGTGCGTGCGTGCGTGTGTGTGAGAGAGACAAGTGACGTCAGCGGCAGAACACTCACAAAATCTCACCTTGGAAGATCCCGAACCCCTCGCGCAGGACGCGTGGGATGAGATGTCTGGGGACCACGCGGCCCCGCGGGCTACCGTGGATGTCCGGTATGCTGCACGTCAGGTAGTCAAACTGCCGCACATCCGTTCCCTCCGCCTTCGCCTGCTCCTGCACCTCGCCGTCATGGCCGCGGTCCGACCGACGCATTGCGGGCACTCACCTGCCTCTTGCTGCAACACTGCGCACCCACCCCGGCACCCGTCACTAGGCAGTCGGGGCTTGGACTGCTATGTCACTTCTCACCACATACTCGCTCACCACACCCTCGCTCACCTCTCACCACACACTCGCTCACCTCTCACCACAATGTCGCTCACCACACCCTCGCTCACCTCTCACCACAATGTTGCTCACCTCTCACCACACACTCGTTCACCTCTCACCACAATGTCGCTCACCTCTCACCACACACTCGTTCACCTCTCACCACACACTCGCTCACCTCTCACCACACTGTCGCTCACCTCTCACCACACTCTCGCTCACCTCTCACCACAATGTCGCTCATCTCTCACCACATACTCGCTCACCTCTCACCACAATGTCGCTCACCTCTCACCACACTGTCACTCACACACTCGCTCACCTCTCACCACACTGTCGCTCACACACTCGCTCACCTCTCACCACACACTCGTTCACCTCTCACCACACACTCGCTCACCTCTCACCACACTGTCGCTCACCTCTCACCACACTGTCGTTCACCTCTCACCACAATGTCGCTCATCTCTCACCACACACTCGCTCACCTCTCACTACACACTCGCTCACCTCTCACCACACACTCGCTCACCTCCCACCACACTGTCGCTCACACACTCGCTCACCTCTCACCACACTGTCGCTCACACACTCGCTCACCTCTCACCACACACTCGCTCATCTCTCGCCACACACTCGCTCACCTCTCAGCACACACTCGCTCACATCTCACCACTACACACTCGATCTCAGTCCTTTGGCTGACTGCGGCATGCAGCTTTAAAGTGGAGCCAAAACCTCACTCAGCCTCCCAGTCGTGCACCCCTTCCACCATGGCTACCTCATGCGTTTTCAGGGTCAATTTCCTCGACAACGTCGAGTTAATCTGTGACGCATGACTAAGCGCAAACACCTGTGCCACCTATTCACGACGATCCCAACACTTCCTCTGCATCTGATGCACTTCAGTCAATATTCCAAATGCAATACTTCAATCCGCTCCAAAAACCTGTTCACATGATCCCATCCCAGCGTCTCTGTATGCTGTGTTCAGACCTAACCGGCACTACCAAACACACATAACCAAAATTCTCCTTGCCCTGCCGAGCACACATCACCAACTCATCTCTTATCTCTCCTTGCCACTGCCAAACACACACAACCAGCTCATCTCTTATCTCTCCTTGCCACTGCCAAACACACATAACCAGCTCATCTCTTATCTCTCCTTGCCACTGCCAAACACACACAACCAGCTCATCTCTTATCTCTCCTTGCCACTGCCAAACACACACAACCAGCTCATCTCTTATCTCTCCTTGCCACTGCCAAACACACACAACCAGCTCATCTCTTATCTCTCCTTGCCACTGCCAAACACACATAACCAGCTCATCTCTTATCTCTCCTTGCCACTGCCAAACACACAAACCAGCTCATCTCTTATCTCTCCTTGCCACTGCCAAACACACATAACCAGCTCATCTCTTATCTCTCCTTGCCACTGCCAAACACACACTAACCAGCTCATCTCTTATCTCTCCTTGCCACTGCCAAACACACACAACCAGCTCATCTCTTATCTCTCCTTGCCACTGCCAAACACACACAACCAGCTCATCTCTTATCTCTCCTTGCCACTGCCAAACACACACAACCAGCTCATCTCTTATCTCTCCTTGCCACTGCCAAACACACACAACCAGCTCATCTCTTATCTCTCCTTGCCACTGCCAAACACACACAACCAGCTCATCTCTTATCTCTCCTTGCCACTGCCAAACACACACAACCAGCTCATCTCTTATCGCTCCTTGCCACTGCCAAACACACACAACCAGCTCATCTCTTATCTCTCCTTGCCACTGCCAAACACACACAACCAGCTCATCTCTTATCTCTCCTTGCCACTGCCAAACACACACAACCAGCTCATCTCTTATCTCTCCTTGCCACTGCCAAACACACACAACCAGCTCATCTCTTATCTCTCCTTGCCACTGCCAAACACACACAACCAGCTCATCTCTTATCTCTCCTTGCCACTGCCAAACACACACAACCAGCTCATCTCTTATCTCTCCTTGCCACTGCCAAACACACATAACCAGCTCATCTCTTATCTCTCCTTGCCACTGCCAAACACACAAACCAGCTCATCTCTTATCTCTCCTTGCCACTGCCAAAAACACATAACCAGCTCATCTCTTATCTCTCCTTGCCACTGCCAAACACACACAACCAGCTCATCTCTTATCTCTCCTTGCCACTGCCAAACACACATAACCAACCCATCTCTTATCTCTCCTTACTTACAAGTGCGAGTGCGTAGGTGTCTGTGTGTAATCATATAGTGGGTGGATGAGTGTGTAATGCTTTAGTGTTGATTTGTGTCATTTACAGTACTTGTGCTTTTTTTGACTGTCACGATGATATTGATGTGTGCATTTATAGTACTTGTGTTTTCCGTTTAAAAAAAAATTAATTGTCACATGGATGTTGATTTCAATAATGTACAGTGCAGCGAGCTCGTAAATTGTTACGGGATATAGCGCTATAGAAGAGTTATTATTATTATTATTGCCAAGCTCACAAGCACACATAGCCAACTCATCTTATCTCATCTCACCACTGACAAACACACATAACCAGCTCATCTCTTATCTCTCTTTGCCACTGCCACACACATACCCACCCCCCTACACACACACACACACACACACACACACACACACACACACACACACACACACATTGTTGACATGCTTCAATGGCACACAAATCCGGGCAGCAAGACCATTCATGAAATTCCACAGCTGGCGTGCTGTTGGACGCCCCCGCCTCCGAACGGTTAGCACACACTCCGAACGGTTAGCACACACTCCGAACCAAACTCCAAGCACTGGTTTACGACATCCTTCCTTCAACCACTGCCCTATTTAGTTACGCCACAGGGTCCAGAAAACTGTCAGCTAACGAGCAGTTTTTTTGTTGGTGCTCAAACAGAAGTAAGTTTGTGACAAACAACTCAAATAATATCGGACGTTTGTTTTATAACTGACCATGTTGCTTACGTCAGCTCAAATAAAACCAAAATCGTTTGAATCAAGACGGAACTTCTTTTTTTTTTTTTTTTTTTTTTTTTTGGTACCGGGGGTGGATGCGCCTCATGTTTAGGAGCGGTGTTGGGAGTGTGACTCCGAGCATCGCTTTCCGGCACCTTCCTCCAAACTCTGCCAGGTTTAGTTACGCCACTGAAGGGGCACTCTTTATCTCCGCGCAGCTGTCCAGCGACGCGGTCAGCGCCCTCCGAAAGGTTCGAGTACTAATATGACTGTAGAAGCAACCTAGCGCCCAAGCACGCATGTAAACACAAGATGCATCCACCCCGGGTAAAAAAAATAGTTCCGTCTTGATTCAAACGATTTTGGTTTTATTTGAGTTGGCGTAAGCAAAATGTTCAGTTATAAAACAAACGTCTGATATAATTTGAGTTGTTTGTAACAAACTTACTACTGTTTGAGCACCAACAAAAAACTGCTCGTTAGCTGACAGTTTTCTGGACCCTATGGCGTAACTAAACACGGCAGTGGTTGAAGGAAGGATGTCGTAAAGCAGTGCTTGGAGTTTGCGGTCAGCACTGTACTGAACACTGAACTGATCACAACATTTCCGCCCTACGCCTCAACACTTTCTCAGTGCCTGTCACCCAGCTCCAGACTGTACACACCCTTTCCAGACAGCACAGTTCATTCTGAGACACACGTACTCTCCGCAGGTGAAAACGGCTGAGTCATTTGGTCACACATCTCAATTACAGGCCCAATTAACTCAGAGGCCCAACTCTTTTCCTGCTTTTGAAATTGCAGGCTGTTAAAATCCATCTCTTCAGCAGGTCTGCGGCTTGTTCCTCTGATCGGAGTCTTTCCCCCTACAGTTAAAGATACTGAGATTTTTACATAGTCACTGGTCAGGTGTTGTGTGTGTGTGTGTGTATGTGTGTGTGCGTGCGTGCGTCCGTGTGTGTGTGTGTGTGTGTGTGTGTGTGTGTGTGTGTGTGTGTGTGTGTGTGTGTGTGTGTGTGTGTGTGTGGTGTGTGTGTGTGTGTGTGTGTGTGTGTGTGTGTGTGTGTGTGTGTTGTGTGTGTGTGTGTGTGTGTGTGTGTGTGTGTGTGTGAATGCCGACTTGAATTTACACCGACTTTCAAGACCAAACTGCCAATGCAGAAATGCTGGCAAGAAATCTTATTCTTCAAGTGCCTGTGGCAAGAAATCCTATCCTTCAAGTGCCTGTGGCAAGAAATCCTATCCTTCAAGTGCCTGTGGGTGTGAGTGCTAGCTGCGCTACGCTCTTGCTGCAGCCGGCTGGTGTAGAAAGGGAACGGGCCTTTTATTTCAACGAGGGACACTGCGTGCCGCATTGCAATGACTTACCCAGCGGGGCTGGCTTGCACTGTAGCCGGTCTGTAGCTGTTGCACTGCAGGTCTGTAGCTGTTGCACTGAAGGTCTGTAGCTGTTGCTTGCACTGTAGGTCTGTAGCTGTTGCACTGCAGGTCTGTAGGTGTTGCTTGCACTGTAGGTCTGTAGGTGTTGCTTGCACTGCAGGTCTGTAGGTGTTGCTTGCACTGCAGGTCTGTAGCTGTTGCACTGTAAGTCTGTAGCTGTTGCCTGCACTGTAGGTCTGTAGGTCTGTAGCTGTTGCTCGCACTGCAGGTCTGTAGCTGTTGCACTGCAAGTCTATAGCTGTTGCCTGCACTGTAGGTCTGTAGGTCTGAAGCGGTTGCTGGTACTGCAGATCTGTAGCTGTTGCTGGCACTGCCGCAGGTCGGTAGCTGTTGCTGGCACAGCAGGTCTGTAGCTGTTGCTGGCACTGCAGGTCTGTAGCTGTTGCTGGCACTGCAGGTCTGTAGCTGTTGCTGGCACTGCAGGTCTGTAGCTGTTGCTGGCACTGCAGGTCTGTAGCTGAAGGCCCGGGCCGTCTGTAGCTGAAGGCCCGGGCCGTCCGTGGTTCGCCTCTGCCTCTGCAGGCTTCTCCTTCAGTGTTGCTCAGTTTACGTCAACAGAGACCGCAGGCACTAAGTACGTCAACAGAGACCGCATGGACTATAAGTACGTCAACAGAGACCGAATGGACTATAAGTACGCCAACAGAATAAGTACGTCAACAGAGACCGCATGTACGTCCACAGAGACCGCAGGAACAATAAGTACGTCAACAGAGACCGCAGGAACTATAAGTAAGTCAACAGAGATCGCAAGGACTATAAGTACGTCAACAGAGACCGCAGGGACTATACGTACGTCAGCAAAGACCGCAGGAACTATAAGTACGTCAACAGAGACCGCATGGACTATAAGTACGTCAACAGAGACCGCATAGACAATGATAAGTACGTCCACAGAGACCGCAGGAACAATAAGTACGTCAACAGATACCGCAGGAACTATAAGTACGTCAACAGAGATCGCAAGGACTATAAGTACGTCAACAGAGACCGCAGGGACTATACGTACGTCAGCAAAGACCGCAGGAACTATAAGTACGTGAACAGAAACCGCAGGGACTATACGTACGTCAACAAAGACCGCAGGAACTGTAAGTACGTCAACAGAGACCGCAGGGACTATACGTACGTCAACAAAGACCGCAGGAACTGTAAGTACGTCAACAGAGACCGCAGGGACTATACGTACGTCAACAGAGACCGCGCTACCGCGCAGAAGTTAGGAGCTGTGTGAAAGTCCGTCGAGGTAGCCGTCCTGGGCTCCCAGCCAGCGGCTTCTGTGGACTGTGGACGTAAAGCAAAAGAGAACCGGAGCGCTGCCAGCACAGACTAATAATAGCCCTCCGCTGCCCCGCTCACACAACCGTCAACCCTATCAGGAAGTTCAGACGGTATGGCGGCTCAATAGAGTCAAAAGCACACAACTGTATCCGCACAATTGTAAACTATGTTCTTTCGGCTCGTACAGTTAACGGCATGCTTGCGTCAAAAGCACTTAATTGTGATCATTTCAACATAATTATGTCAACATAACTGCTAATTATCTCTACGTCATAGTACTGGAAAATACCACGACATAACTCAGTTCACCACATAACTCAGTTCCTACCTTTGAGTGCCCGGTGAGTGCTTACAGTTACAGACTTCAAAAGCACGACGTTGTAATTATGTCCACATAATTGGATTATGCTGAGATAACGGCTTTTGGGTCCGTCTTCACTGGGCCATACCACTGCTACCCGGTCGCAGATAGGATACCCGCAGAAAAGTGACAACGAAATCGCATCGTGGCGTTGACAGGCGCCGCCTACCGGCTGGCACACGTTTCGGGGATAATTACTTTCTGTCACATAACAGCTCACGTGTCTGTGTGTGGGTGTACATTTTTCAGATAATATGGACGTATATGTGTGTGGGTGTACATTTTTCAGATAATATTGACGTATATGTGTATGGGTGTACATTTTGCAGATAATATTGACGTATATGTGTATGGGTGTACATTTTTCAGGTAATATTGACGTATATGTGTATGGGTGTACATTTTTCAGATAATATGGACGTATATGTGTATGGGTGTACATTTTGCAGATAATATGGACGTATATGTGTATGGGTGTACATTTTGCAGATAATATGGACGTATATGTGTATGGGTGTACATTTTGCAGATAATATGGACGTATATGTGTATGGGTGTACATTTTGCAGATAATATGGACGTATATGTGTATGGGTGTACATTTTTGCAGATAATATGGACGTATATGTGTATGGGTGTACATTTTGCAGATAATATGGACGTATATGTGTATGGGTGTACATTTTGCAGATAATATTGACGTATATGTGTATGGGTGTACATTTTGCAGATAATATTGACGTATATGTGTATGGGTGTACATTTTGCAGATAATATTGACGTATATGTGTATGGGTGTACATTTTGCAGATAATATGGACGTATATGTGTATGGGTGTACATTTTGCAGATAATATTGACGTATATGTGTATGGGTGTACATTTTGCAGATAATATGGACGTATATGTGTATGGGTGTACATTTTGCAGATAATATGGACGTATATGTGTATGGGTGTACATTTTTGCAGATAATATGGACGTATATGTGTATGGGTGTACATTTTTCAGATAATATGGACGTATATGTGTATGGGTGTACATTTTCAGATAATATTGACGTATATGTGTATGGGTGTACATTTTTCAGATAATATTGACGTATATGTGTATGGGTGTACATTTTTCAGATAATATTGACGTATATGTGTATGGGTGTACATTTTCAGATAATATGACGTATATGTGTATGGGTGTACATTTTCAGATATGACTATTAATTTCAGATAATATGACGTATATGTGTATGGGTGTATTTTTCAGATAATATGACGTATATGTGTATGGGTGTACATTTTCAGATAATATGACGTATATGTGTATGGGTGTAATTTTTCAGATAATATTGACGTATATATGGGGTATATTTTAGATAATATGACGTATTGTGTATGGGTGTATATCTTTCAGATAATATGACGTATCTGATATGGGTGTAATCTTTCAGATAATACTGACGTGTTGTGTATAGGTATGTACATTTCAGATAATATTGACGTGTCTGTGTATGGGTGTAATTTTAGATAATATTGACGTAGTTATGTGTAATTAGATATGACGTATATGTGTTATTTCAGATAATATTGACGTGTATGTGTAGGGTGTACATCTTCAAAGATAATACTGACGTGTTTGTGTATGGGTATGTGCTTTCAGAGATAGTGACGTGTCTGTGATATGGGTGTAAGTGTGAGCGGAAACTGACATAAAGATATTGGAAGATACTGAGGTATGGAGGGTGGATATCCTTCAGAGAGATATGAGTGTGCTAGTAGGTATGGCGGATGCTTCAGGAGTAGTTGCCGTGTTCGAGGGTATTGAGTGAGTGCTTCAGAAATAAGAGATTCATAAGAAAAATCTTAGAGAGTATTTGCAACTGATTCACTTCCAGAGAGTATTTGCAATGATTCACTTCCAGAGAGTATTTGCAACTGATTACTTAGAGAGTATTTGCAACTGATTCACTTCCAGAGAGTATTGCAACTGATTCATTCAGAGAGTATTTGCAACTGATTCACTACATATTGAGTTGGATGGAGACTAATTGCATCTGTGTTCTTGAAATGTTCATTTGAGTATGTGAGGTGTGATTATTGTATAGATTGATAAATATCTATTATATACTTAAGTATTACTGATCATAATCGTATGAACTATTACTGTTCCAGAGTGTTTGTCAGTGGTGTCACTAATGAGTATTAATGTAGTTAAAATGCACTTATATACTAATACTACGATTAATACTGTGTTAGCTGTTGCATAGGTATATGCTCATGGTAGAATACTATACTTAAGGTTCTCTTGTTGAAATGTATGTAAATGTGTTTTTTGTCAAGTCGTGTGTACAGCTTAATGCGTCTAACTGGTGTTAGAGAATCGCGCTTTATAAGACTGAATACACGATTAATTACGTGCTGTTGACGCTGCTAAGCCGTTGAACGCTGCATGAAAGGCACATAATAGTACTTAACATAACTGCTAATTATCTCTATATGATTAGTCAAAATGTCTTTTGACACCGCTCGGTTCCAAGAGCGGCTCAGTCAGTCAGTCACATCAGTCAGTTTTGTGTCACGTCAACTACTATAATGCACTTAATTGTAATTAGGTACCTTTCGTGCTGCTTCCAACGGCTAAGTTGAGTCAAAAGTACATAATTACAACGATGTGTCAGAGATATTTACAATTATGTAGACATAAATACAATCATGTGTACATAATTACAATTCTGCACTTTTGACGCATGTAAGTTGCCATAGCTCCGTTTCGGCTTCTGCGCGCGCTAGCTGGCTGTGACCTACTTTCGTACCACTCTGTACTGTACGCATGCTGGCACTGACTGGATTGGCTCAGTGGTGTATGGCAGCTACACACACCAACGCCTTTGCCACTTTAACGTTCTTTGGGAAATTTTGTTTTGAAAGCCTTGGGAAATTTTTGTTTTGAAAGCGTTCAGAAGAAGTCTGTAAGCTAAACACGACAGAGTTCAAAACTAGAAACTGAATTTAAAAAGAGTCTGTTTGAACAGAGGGACTGCCAACTCGCTGCGAGCCTAAACGGAGTGGCCGCGCGAGCAGGTTACAACCAAACAGGCAAGCGAAACTTCCGGTCTGTGCCGTGCAGTGAGGGTTTCATACATGTACAGTTTCATTCCGTCTATAATTTTATTCTTTAACATTCCTGTTACATTTCACCAGATAGTGGGGCCCCCCACGGGGTTTGGGTTGGGGGTGTTGTTGTGTGTGGGGTGTGTGTGGGGTGTGTGTGGGTGTGTGTGTGTGTGACAGTGTGCGTGGGCGGGGTGTGTTTCGTTTTGCGTGGGGCCCTTGGCGGTTTAGCGCCCCCAAAATAATGTATAAAAAAAATTTTTTAAATCTAAAAAAAAAAAAAAAAAGATTTTTTTGGAAGCAAATCTGCCTCTAAAGTCTGCTCCTTTTACGTATTTGCTTTTATGTTTTTTTGTTGTTTCATTTCAGAATTTGGGACCCCCGACAGTAAATTTCTTTTTCTAAAATTTTTTTCCCTTACAAACATACAGGATGCCGTTTTCCAAAATTATTTCCAATCAAAAAACCCAAACGCTCGAGTAAAAAAGGTTAAAACATTGAAAAGGCCTGTCATGTATTGTTTTTTTTTGTGTGTGTGTGTGGTGTGGGGTTGTGGGGTGGGGTGTGTGGGGTGGGTTGTGTGGTGTGTGTTTTTTTTATTTCTTTCGTTTTTTTTTTTTTTTTTCATTTTATTTTAAATTTGCATGGTAAAAAGTTAGTTTGAAAATTGGAACGTCATTTTTCCCCGAATGGTTTTTTTTTTCTTTCTTTCAAAAAATCATAAAATTTTCCGTGTCAGTACACCCCGGGCATAATGTTAAACCCGCATCCCAAGCAAAAAAACTTTTTTTAAAAAAAAAAAAAAAATTTTACATTGGGTTTAAATGTTTAAAAACTTTTTTTTAAATTTGGGGGGACTTGATGCCCCGAACAAAAAAAACCCAAAAAACCGGGT
Source organism: Alviniconcha marisindica (assembly GCA_018857735.1). Classification (NCBI taxonomy): domain Eukaryota; kingdom Metazoa; phylum Mollusca; class Gastropoda; family Provannidae; genus Alviniconcha; species Alviniconcha marisindica. Next base: position 734,282 of record JABMCL010000176.1, read on the forward strand.
TTAGAGAGTTTCTGACGGGAGATCGGTAACTGATGTCGTTTATTTTTATGGAAATTTTAAAATTTAAAAATAAAAAATAAATAAATAAATATTTTAATAATAAAAAAACAACAAGGGAATGAAAAAGAGAACCCTAAAGCCCAAAATTTTCCTGCCCTTCCCCTCTCACTTATTTTTAAAACCCCGGGAGAAAAATCGGGGAAATTACTGAACAAAACCGGGGCCAGGAGTAAATGCTGCGAAAAGCACTATTAAAAAAACAAAAAAAAAATTCAGAAAAAAAAAATTTTAAATGAAAAAACCCTTCAAAATTGAACGGGCATTGTGGTAGGTATGATCTAAGCGTAAAATGCATTTTAAAAATTTCGAAAAAATCTCGGGCCCCTCCCCCCACAACACGGGAAAGGGTTATTTTACCCCCGCGGCCGGGCCCCGCCCCTAATAAGCCGTAGGGTTTTGGGTTTTTTAAAGATTTGTTTCCCCTTTACCGGGCCTGTGCGCCCCGTGGAGTAGGGTTTAGTGGGGCTTCTCGTTTCGTGGGCGCTCTGCTGCAGCCCGGTCGGACGGGGATTGGGGGGATCGAGACAAGCTGATGGTATCGTACCTTTTCCCTTTAAATTTTTTCTTAACAAAGGGCAGTAACCCCAGAGATTTTTCTCTTTGTTCGTGAAAACTGTTTTTCCTTTGTGTTTGAAAATGTGGTGGGGCGACTCCGAAGCCTGGGGTTCTGAAGCGTGTATACAGTGCGTCGTGTATTTGAGTGGGGCCCTTTGTTCCTTCTTTTTAGATAGCTTTGTTGACGTGGTGAGTAGTTATTGTGTGAGGGTGGTGCGGTGTTTGTGTTCCCTGGAATCAGTGTGTGTGAGTGATTGTGTTCGCTGGACATCAGTGTGGAGCGTTTCTGTGGTTGTGGCGACAAGCTCTCCCCACTGGGTAGAGCCATATTTCCAAGCAGCCCTCCTTCCGCTGGGGAATGGAGGAACACCAAAAGGGAAACCCCCCCCCCCCCCCGGGAAGCCGGGGGAAACCGAGAGGACTCACTGGGGAGAGAGCCGGCAGAACCTGGCAGAAAACCCCCCCAGAGCCCGACAGAGGCTCCAAAGGACCTAGAGTCCGAATTTATAAACCCCTCGCAAGCGAGGAAAGAGACGGCTGTCAAGCGACAGCTCCAACTCGGAGGGAGAGAGCCTGGACTCTCGAACTCCCTCAAAATGACCAGAGTGGGAGAGGATGTGATGGCCGACACGGCTACCACCCCCCCCGCCAGCCCAACCGACACCATTATACCGGCCGCCACCAGTGGCCATGACAACGTGGGGAAGAAAAGCCCCCAACCGGCCAAGAAGCCGAAGACTGCACCAATAGTGCAGAAAACCAAGCCTGCCCCTAAACCGAGGCAGGAATACCCCTCCGGAAAACCGGCCCAAAAAAATTCCGAAGCCAGCCCGACGGCAACTCCCGCAGGAAGCAATTCCAGCCGAGTACCCGGGCACCGGCGTTCGTGGACTTCCCGGTAGTAATCCACGACCTCGGCGGCGGATCGGCCAGGTTCGACAAGCTCGGACCATGGCACCGCAGCCAGCTTCTCAGCAACGCGGTGGGAGCAGTGCGCTCCATTAGGCCGCTTCCCCCCGGGAAGTGGCTCATTGGATGCGCCACTGAGGCCCAGCAGAGCAAGCTGGCACGCCTGGACAAGCTGCCCGGGGGGATCCCCATAGGAGCCCGGATTCCACGACCCGTGGTGGAGGGATTTGTGGGGCCCATCCCCATGGGTGGCGACGAGCTGAAACTCGTAAGACAAGATCTGGAAGCGGGGGGGGGCATCGCGTAGCAGGGGTCGCCAGACTCAATAACCGCAAGCAGGAGCCCTCTCTTGCCGTCAAGATCTCCCTGGAAGCAACGGAGTTGCCCAGTGAGGTATGGCTCGGTCCCAAACACCGTTCACGGTGCAGGCCTTTGCCGCACCGGTGAGACGGTCCCACCAAGTGTCAAAACCCTTGGGAAACTCCAACAACATGTGGAAAAGCAGACCCGCTGCTCCAAGGGGGGGAAAAGGTTTCGCACTCTCACGAGCAGGGCACGCGCGGTCTTCTCCTTTTTTAAATTTGCAATGGCCGCCACTCGGGGGCCCCCAAAAAGGGCTGCCCGGAAATGCGATTCGCCAAAGGGCGAATCTGCTGAGGAGCAAGACCTACATTCCTTACAACGTCGCCATGCAGAGGGCCCGCGACGAACTAAAACCCAAGGCTCCGCCCCCTGCACGCCTCCCCCCACCGTAGGGGACAACTGCTGGTCGCGAGACCGGACAGCACCGTCCTCGCTCTCTGCGGACACTGGAACTCCGGTGTCGTACGCGAGGGTAGCAGCGAGGGGAGGCACGGCCAACAGGGGGCCCAGCAGGAAGAACCCCATCAACCCACGCCCGGGACAGAGCTCTCGGGCACCGGCGAGAGTCCCAGACGGGAAACCCCAGTCTGTGGCAAAAGGAGGCCACTCTAAGGAAGTAAACCGCCCTACTCGCCCGCCTCGATCAGCTCACCCGCTGGGAGAGACCGATCATCAGCCCGCTGGAGTCCACCCCTCCGATGACCCTGGAGTCCCCCGACGGAGTGGAGGACTCCCTGAGGGCGGACGACCCCAAAGGGGGAAGACAGCCCCAAAACCACCAAGAAAAGAAGGAGGAGGCGCAAAAAAAAGTCCTCCAAAGGCGGGGAGAAACAGGCTGCCCTCCAGTACCAGCTGGTCCTAGAGCAGCAAAAGAACCAGGCTCGGAGAAGAAAATCCAAGAGCAGACCACCAAAACCGACGGGCTCACGACGGAACTGACCAAGTTACTGAACGAGTCCAACGTCGACCTACAGGGAGACACCGTCCTTCGACGGTTTCCTGTGGAAACTGATGTTTGGGACTGATTCAGGCCAAGCTGAGTGGGGACTGCGCCCCCCTTTCCTGCGCACGCTCACGGCCCTCTACAATGGTATGACGGGCCATGAGGAAGAAACTCCGGCGATGTCTCGTTCCCTCGACCTCCTGTTGGTCATGTCGGGGATGAGAGACTCGCTCGCAGACGGGAATTTGCCCGAGTCCATCGGCTGATGGATTCATAAGCGCAAACAACTGTGTTTTAACCCTGCCTTCTAACATCACGTTCAATAGTTTCACGGTTTGTCAGTGGAATTGTCGTTCCATCAACACCAACCTTGATCAACTTGTACAACACGTGTCAAGACATCAGTTTGAAGTCGTGTTTTTGCAGTCCCTGGCCTGCCCACCGGGAAACCTACCCAGACTGGAAGGGTATTACTACCCGCCAGTCGTCGGTCCGGTCTCTCCGAGTGACAAGGTCATGGCCTGCATATACATCAACACAACGTCCTCTTTAGCAACGAACCGAACATCACAGGTCCTCCCAACGGGTATACCTGCGGAGTGAGGGTTCGTGTTCAAGGGCAGTTGGATTTCATGATTGTGAACTGCTACACCCCCCAGTCATGTACCAGTTTCGACTGGCTGACTGAGCTCGGAGGCAAAGGCAGATGCCTGGTCACTGGAGACTTCAACGTCCGGGACAGAAGCTGGGAGCGGGATTACGAGTCCTCATCGCCCTCACTCACCGCCCAGATAGACAACAGTGACTTCATCGTGTTGAACGATGGATCTTTCACCCGCATACCTGACCGCTCGGATCAGAGGCCGTCGGCTATCGACCTGACCCTCGTTACTCCCGACACAGCCAGCGGTTTCGGAGTGGGAAGTAGGGGCGGATTTTTTTTTTCGTCCCACCACCTGCCCCTCACAGTCATTTTGTTTTTTCAAACAGAGAAGGGGACTCCGGGACCACCAGCAAATACAACTACGACCTGGGCCCAAATGGGACTTTTTTCGGAGTCTTCTGGGAACCGCGAGATAAACCCTAGGCGATCTGACCTCGACGAAGTGAACCGACGAAAGTCTCCTCCATTCTTGAAGCCCCCAGGGAACTATACCGATGACCGGTGGTGGGCTGTCACGGGTCAACCCTTGGGGGAACAAAAAAGCGAGGAGGCTGTCAAGTCAAAAGGGTAATGTTAAAAAGGCACTACTCCAAAAAAACCCGAACGCCGAGACTCCGAACGAATGAAAAACAGCCAAAAAGCCCGCAACAAATCTAGCCAAAAGGCCAAAAGGTCACTGGATAGCCTTCGCGGATTCTATTTCGGTGGGGAAAGGGGGACTTAGGATCTGTGGGGGGGAAGATCAGAAGAATGAAGCAGCAGTGCGTTGTTTTCCCGAAATTTTGACCCGCAACACGGGGGCACAAAATTAAAAACCACGGCCCAAGCAAAAACGGACGCTCTTGCGAAAGCTTTCGCGAGGCCAGTGACAACCCACAGTCTCCCGGGGGAAGGCAAAAAAATTCCACGAGAGATGGAGGCTACCTTCACGCACCCGGTGCCCGACGACATTTGGCGGGTTTAAAACCCCCTGACCTTCACCGAGCTAAGCGAGCCTTGGCTTCCATCAAGAAAGTCAAAATCTCCACCGGGGGTGGACACCGTCTCGTATCGGATGCTGAAAGAGGCCCCCGAGTCCCTTTTTTTGAAGATCCCGCTGGATTTTTTTCCCAAAAATGCTGGGATGGGGGCACAAACCCCGGGCCCGGGGGGGAAAAACGCCATTGTCTCCCCATCCACAAAAACGGCAAACCGAGGGAAAGGGGCTCGGCAGTTACAGACCCATCTCCCCGACATCCCCACCTAGGGAAAGTGTACGAGCGGGTGATCAAGAAACCCACTAGAATACCACTGTGAGTCAAAGAAAGTGTTTCCCCCTGTGCCAGGCCGGCTTCCGACGGGGACGGGGTGTCACAGACCCCCTTGGGGAAACTGGGTGAGCACGTTTGGGGGGCACTAGGGAGGAAAAGGTCCCACTGACGTGCCCTTTTTGACATCTCCCCTTTTCCCACGACCAGGTCTGGGAAACCCAAAACTACACAGAAACTCGACAAAAATCGGAAATTTTCCGGGAAATGTACCCAATACTCAAAATCCTTCCTAGCGACAGATCGATGCGGTCAGGGGGAAGGGACCAAGTCGACCCCCAAAGGGGTAAGTATGGGCGTTCCTCAGGGATCGTGATCGCCCCCCCCGTTGTTCAACATCATGGTCCACGACGTGGACACCGCGTGAAGGGGAAAAAAAGTGTTACCATGTAAAGGCCACCGATTTCCCTATGGACGGGAACCCAACAAACCCCAACAAACACTCGTGTGTGAAACACAGCATGAAACTGTTCCAGGAAGCTGTGGACGGGGTGGTCCACTTTATGCAAGTAAAAAGGTTCGCTCTTTCTTCCCCCAAAACAGTGTTCGTTTTCCCCCCCCACACCAACACCTCTCAGAAAACGGAGGTGCCACATCAGGGTGAACCCGGGGAGAGCATCTTTTCTCGAAAGAAGTTAAGTACCTGGGGGTTTCACTTCACTCGCTGGGGGCGTACGAACCACAGGGCGCGCACAACGCGCGGAAAGCCTCCCCACCCTCAACGTGATCAAGGGGCTATCCTTTCCAGCCCCGGGCCCCAAAAACCCCCAAATCCCCGTGAACGTGGGGCGGGCCCTTTGGGGGGGGCGCTTCCCCCGCCTTCGTACGGACTGGAAGCCATGCCCCAAACCCTTTTGAAAACGGGCCTCGCCCGTCTCACCCCATAGAGGTGCGCGGTCTGCGACTGGCCCTCGGGCTGCCGCAGTCCGTGCCACAGTGTTGGTGTACAGAGAGGGGGCTTTTCCCCCCTTCCGTCGCCAAAATAAACTCGTCTGTAGGGAAGTATTTTTTAGATGCCAAGGGGGCTGTCGACAACCCCCACCCTCGACGAGTAACTACTGCCTTCCGAAAACCCCCCCCCAACTCCAGTCCTACTCCTCCATCTGTGAACCCGGTCTGCGACCTGGTCCGGAGCACGGGACTGGATGGTGTTGAGGTGGCGACGAGGCCGATGCATCCCTATCCACCTTGGCTCCCGGAACGAGCGCACGTTTTAGGTGGGCATGGAAGGGGTGAAAAAGGGGCCCCCCCGGAACCACCCCCGTTTTGCAGTCACAGCTGGCATGTCTGGAAGAAAAGTTTCCAACACCAACCCGGAAAAATCTTTTACTGACCCGGTTTTTGTGATGGGGGGAAAGGTGCAGCTGGAGCTGCCTTTGTGATCCCCGAGTTTTAAAAACCCCCCAACACTCCTAAATTTAACCCACCCGAGGGGGGCCCCCCAGTGTTTTTCTTTCCAGGGGGGAAAAAAAGGGAAAGGGGGGAAAATTTCGATCGTTTTGGGGAAAAAAGGGGGGGGGAAAAAAAAAGGGAAAAAAAAGAGGGGGGAAAAAAGGGGGGGGGAGGGGTGGAAAACCCCCCAAAAAGGGGAAAAAGGGGGGGGGGGGAAGGGCCAAAAAAAGGGGAAAAGGGAAGGGGGGAAAAGGGGAAGGGGAAAAGAGGAAAAAAAAAGGGGGAAAAAAAAAGGGAAAGGGGGAAACCCCACTGGGAAATGAAAACCCGGGGGGAAGAAGGGGAAAAAAAAAAAAGGGGGGGAAACAGGGGGAGAAAGGAAATTAAAGGAGGAAGGGGGTGGGAAAGATACCCTCCCCCCTGCCGGGCAGGAGTCTTCTTCCCCGGAGAGCCGACCTACATAGCCGCATCATGCATCGTCTGCACGTGGGCGTCTGGAGATGCATGTGCGTACCGACGAAGTGTGAGTGTGAGATGAGCGTCTCGTTTCCCACGTGATGTTCTCCTGCACCTCATGTTCAGACCATTTTCCCGCCTCTGACTGGGAAACTAGGGAGCGTGGGACTGCCCCTGTGTACAAAAAGCCTGGCAGTGTGCGATCAGCGTGAAGGATGGAGCCTCTTACGGGCTGCAACCAGACTGGTCTACACCTGTCCACTGGCAGCCTACCTGTAGTATGTGGGGCCACCGGCTACGTTCAACGTTTTTCCCCCACTCGGGTTAATCCCGGCGGCGGAAAGGGAAAGGGGGGAAGTCCCCGTGTTTCCCGCACCCAGTTCTAGTTTTGCTGGAAACCCGATTCCAGCGACCACCCCCAAATGTATGCTTGGGATACCCAAGTTTTTATGCCGCCTGACTACAGGCCTCGATTTTACTACAATTTTAATTTTAAAATACCATGTGCGTCTTCGACGTTTTTAATGTAAATACTGTGGGTGCCGATTGTACATATTACATGTTGGTGCAGCCCGCCGACATAACCTTACAAGGTTTTTCATTGCAGCCCAGTTTTTAACTGTAAATAGTGGACGACGATCTTTTTAACCGGACCCCTAGTGTGCTGCCCAGTTCTACGAGTGAATGCCCCAGTACAGCCAAGACGACCCAGCACCCTGACCCCAGTATTGATCCGCAGGTGGACACATCTCATCTCTCCCCTCACCCCTCATTCCCCCTTTGTTCCAGCGACCTCATATCCCGATCCAAATATTGATCCGCAAGGGACCAAAACTTTCTTGCTCCCCATCCCCCCCGTCTCCCCCATGATCCAACTATGATATATCCAAGTCAAACTTACTTTATAGTTTGGGCCCTAAAAGTTTAGATCTTAAAGGAAAAGCAAAAATCAAAAAACCAAAACCCTCCCCACCGACTTTAGCTACAGAAAGTTACGGTTACGCGCTGACCGGGAAAAGTGGAGTGCCTGTCCGCCAACCACCCGCCCGTTGCGCCATCCGTTTACAGGCTTATCGTGACACGGCTCGCTCACTTGGCTTTTCCCCCTTTCTGAGTACTCCGGGTTTTCAGGCTTATCGTGACACGGCTCGCTCACTTGGCCATCCCTTGCTGTAGTACTCGGGGTTTTCAGGTTATCGTGACACGGCTCGCCACTTGGCTATCCCAAATTTCTGCAGTTCTTGGTTTACAGGCTTACGTGACACGGGGGTCGCTCAAATTTGGCTATCCCCTTGCGGGAAATATCTCTAGTTTACCGGCTTATTTGGGAAACGGCTCGCTCCCCTTGGCTATCCCCCTTTCCGCAGTATCTCGGGTTTACAGGCTTTTCGTGACACGGCTCGCTTTAATTTGGGATCCCTTGTGTAGTATCTCGGGTTTACAGGCTTATCGTGACACGGCTCGCTCACTTGGCTATCCCCTTGCTGGGTTTTGGGTTTTCAGGCTTATCGTGACACGGCTCGCTCACTTGGCTATCCCCTTTCTGAGTATTCGGTTTACAGGGCTTTAATCGGGGGGAAAACCCCGGCCTCGGGTTTCCCCCTTGGCTTTTTCCCTTTTCTGCAGTATCTCGGGGTTTTCAGGGTTTTGTGACACGGCTCGCTCAAAAAGGGTACCCTTTTCTGAAAATCTCTGGTTTAAAAGGCTTTTGTGACACGGTCGTCACTTGGCTATCCCCTTTTCTGCCCGTTTTCCTGGTTTAAAAATTAAATTAGTAAACGGCCGCTCATTTTC
>JABMCL010000960.1:0-15000 GCA_018857735.1 Alviniconcha marisindica
CACCACAACACAACACCCACACCACACACACACACACCACACACACCACACACACAACACACACACACACACACACACACAGCTTTCACTTATTTGATGATTTTCATCCTGTTTTAGGAGTAATGTATGAGGCTACATTGGTCCGTTAGCTGTGTGAGTGCACTCACGTGTGAGTGAATGTGTGTGTGTGTGTGTGTGTGTGTGTGTGTGTGTGTGTGTGTGTGTGTGTGTGTGTGTGTGTGTGTGTGTGCGTGTGTGTGTGCGCGTGTCAGTGTGAGAGAGACTGAGATATTAAGGTGTGCGTGTAGGTGTGTGGGAGGTGGTGATATGGTGTATGGGTGTACGTGTAAATACGGCCAGAATGAGAATAGTGATTATACTTGTGCCAAGTATATAGCGTATTAAACACATTAATGTGTTTATTTTACATCGCATTTCTGTAACCAATATTATTCTATCTAATAATGCTTATAAGATCAATATTACCTATTTGTTGTTGCGCTCTCTTAAATTTTGACTCATTTATAATAATAATAATAATGGAAATTTATAAAGCGCCTACCCTGCGGCTCAAAGCGCTGAACAAGCATACACACATAATGCACATCGAGATGGAAAATAATATCCAAAAAAAAGAGAAAAAAAAGGAGAAAGATATCGACAAGGATGAAGAATAACTATGCAAAGATGCAACACACCCACACACACACACACACACACACACAACACACACACACCACACGACACGCACCACACACCACACACACACACACACACACACACACCACACACACACACACACACACCACCACCACTGTACAGACTGATAGGAGTGAAGGACAATGTGCCTAACTGAAATATTCTGAGAATACATGGTCATTTTCTATCTTTCTTCTTTTTGTTTGTTTGTTGATTTGTTTTGCTTGCTCCTTTAAATGGAATAAACAAGTCCTTTGCTTGACCTGGCATCAAAACGGCAGGCTACAGACACGCCTAATGGTAAACGCACCACCAAACCACAACAGCCTAAAAGACTATAGTCTTGCATGCAGCAAATAAATGGGGACAACTGCAGACTAAGCATCAGTTGCACAGAATCTATAAAACAGGGGGAAAAAGAGGGGTGGGGGTGGGGAGGCGGACGGGGAGGGGGTGGGAAACAAGTCCTTGGCTTGACCTGGGGACGCAGGGCGGCGGATCAACCCTAACCTATCTCTCTGATGAGGTTCGACACTTATTCCTCACTGCGGCATACATACTGAACCGAAATGTCAGACTCTGCCTGATGTTACAGCCGTGATATACACATGATATTAATAATAACATGGAATTTATAGTAACCGTTGGGCGACTCAAAGCGCGTTGTCATTTAATTAAACAAAAGCATGGAATGCATAAATACTCACTCAAAAATCATTAGGAGCCACACACATAGGCGCGCGCGCGCGCACACACACACACACACACACACACACACACACACACACACACACACACACACACACACACACACACACACACACACACACACACACACACAGAGCTTTCACTTATGTGATGATTTTCATCCTGTTTTAGGAGTAATTTATGAGGCTACCTTGGTCCGTTAGCTGCGTGAGTGCACGCGCGTGTGAGTGAATGTGTGTGAGTGTGTGTGTGGTGTGTTGTTGTGCTGTGTGGTGTGTTGTGTGTGTGTGTGTGTGTGGTGTGTGTGTGTGTGTGTGTTTGTGTGCGTGTGCGCGTGTCAGTGTGAGAGACTGGAGATATAGTGTCGTGGGGTGTGTGAGGCGGTGATATGGTGTATGGGTGTACGTGTAAAGATGACCAGAATGAGAATAGTGATTATACTTGTTCCGAGTATATAGCGTATTAATCACATTAATGTGTTTATTTTACATCGCATTTCTGTAACCAATATTATTCTATCTAATAATGCTGATAGATCAATATTGCATATTTGTTGTTGCGCTCTCTTAAATTTTGACTCATTTATAATAATAATGGAAATTTATAAAGCGCCTACCCTGCGGCTCAAAGCGCTGAACAAGCATACACACATAATGTACATCGAGATCCGCGACTGGCAGCGCTTACAGAAATGTAAAGAAACTGTTGGCAGACCATCGGCACGTTGCCAGTGTGAGTGAAGCGTTACTGTGAGGAGAAACTGTGAATATCGGCACGTTGCCAATTTCAAATGGTTTTTGAGTAGCTTGTTCTGGAGTGATGAGCGTGATTAGTTCTTATTTTCGAGGACCGGATTAAAGAGAAACCACTCATCAACTTCGGATGAAAGTGACGTCAGCATCAGTTCAGAAAACGACAGTAAGAAGCAGGAAAAGAAGCGCATGAACACTGTAGTAGAGGACTCTGACATGGCGGTACAGGCAGCACTAGACAACATCAGCAAACGCTTGGATACCTTGGCAACCAAAGTAGACGTCGAGCAGATGAGGGATGAGGTAAAGTGCCTGACCAAGACTTTTATGGAGAAGTTGGAGAAGCTGGAGGGGCGGTTGTTCGATACAGAGGTGAAGGCAGAAAAACTGGAGTCAGAAGTGAAGTCTCTAAAGAAAGTGAATGAAACTGCTACAGGCATGATTAAACAGCAAGATCGGAGAATCAAGCAGAATGAGAGAGAGCTGAACGACCTACAGCAGTACTCCAGGAGGTGGAATCTGCGAGTGTTTATGATGCCAGAAAAGGAGAAGGAGACTGCAGCCGATTGCACAGCGAAGGTGTGTGCGATCTTCAGTGACAAGGTTGGCATCCCGATCACCGCCAGCGACATCGAGGTGGCCCACAGGACAGGACAACGCAGCAGCACCAGAGCAAGGCCCATTCTTGTGCGATTCTTTGATCGTAAGAAGAGAGACAGCGTCATCATCAGTCGACGCAACCTCAAGAACAAAGGTATTGTCATCGGGGAAGACTTGACGTATGCGAATTACCAAGTGTTCAGAAAGGCGAGTGAACATTCTGCTACGATGTCGGTGTGGAGTTCAAATGGGAAAATTCTTGCCAAGGTGAAGAACGGTCGCATTGTTAGAGTGAACATTCACACAGATCTGGATGAAGCTTTCAGGCGTGCTATGTCGGGAAATGAAATGAGTGCGGATGAAGAAGGATAGATAAAAACTTGTGTCTTGTGTCGGTGCCTGTGTTCTTGCGCTGTGGAAAGGAAGGGGCAAGGACGTAATATCTTGAACCCTTGTTACAGAGGTACTACCTTTATTTGTATCGACTTGTTGATAATTATGATGGCACGCATACCCCCCGGCCCCCCCCCCCGTCCCCTCTCTCTCTCTTCTCTCTTTCACTTTTGCCACCCCCGCCCCTATTTGGATTTGAATGAAAGAGCCAATACACAGAAGTTAATATCAGTTTTGTTGCGGCATTTGCTACTTTTTTAAAAACCCAGGTGTTTTCCAGGGGGTTTAACAATGCAAACGGTTCTGTTTGTTTGTTTGTTTTTTTTGTTCTCTCTCTCTCTCTCTCTCTCTCTCTCTCTCTCTGGGGGTATTTTTTTGTTTTTGTTTGCGTTTAGGTCCCGGGGGTGGGGGGGGTTGGACTCAGCTCGTGTAGATTTTTTATGTTAAACCCGGGAGGTGATGTTATATATATATATGTGTGTTTGTGTTTTTCCCCTTTTTTTTTTTGGGTTTTTTTTGAATGACATGTATTTTGTTGAGTGTCGAGAAGCACGTGATTTTGTGAGTCAAGAAGTGTGCAGTCAACGCTAGAGCGGGCGTGCTGACATGACAGTGTGTGTGTTTCTCGAGCTCCCTGTCTCTGACGTATGTCCCCCTTTCTAGTTATCCCTTGCTGTGTGATGTGTGCCTTTCATTGCGATTGACGTTGTTTGTATCATGCACTCCGGGCAAGCTGTGGGTATCCGCTTTTTCTTTCTTTTTTTTTTCCCCCTCCAACCCCAATGTACTTTTTGATTTTGAAATTCAAAAGCAGGTGAATAGAACATGTGTAATAAATCGTTTTGTGTGTGTGTGCCTTACCAGCAACGATTGTGTCTAAACTGGTGTCAGACGAAAATTGTACAAGACAATTTTTTGTTGATGTTGGTTTTTTTTTTTGTTTTTTTTTCATCTGGTGAAGATGACAGCCACGAAACTTATATTTTGCTCATATCCTTAAAATTTGTTGTGACCACAGTAACAAGGAAATCAATGGATATAAAAATGTATGGAAGTTTTTAAAGAGCGCTATTGCGTAATTGTACGTGAATGTTTGATCAGATAAGCGAAATTTGTTTTGTAAGATTCGATTTTGTACTTTGAACTGTGTTTGATACATCGTTTGAACGATCGAGCTTTTGAATTGGTCCTATGGTTGTCATACAAACTTCATTTGCGATGCTGAAAGCCAAAGGAGTCTGCCCCCTCTTTCTTTCGTGCCCCCCCCTAGGGTGTGTGTGTGTGTGTGTGTGGGGGGCGTGCGTGCGTGCGTGCGAGCGTGTGTGTGTGTGTGTGTGTGGGGGGAGTGGGGAGGTGGGGGGGGGCGTCGTGCGTGTGCGTGTGTGTTTCCGTTTGAACGATCGAGCTTTTGAATTGGTCCTATGGTTGTCATACAAACTTCATTTGCGATGCTGAAAGCCAAAGGAGTCTGCCTCCTCTCTTCTCTTCGTCCCCCCCAGGTGTGTGTGTGTTTTTTGGGGGGTGTGGGGGGCGTGGTGGTGGTGGGTGTGTGGGTGTGTGTGTGTGTGTGGGTGGGTGGGGTGGGGGGGTTACTTTGCTGTTTTTTTGTACATCTTTTGGGAACGATCGAGCTTTTGAATTGGTCCTATGGTTGTCATACAAACTTCATTTGCGATGCTGAAAGCCAAAGGAGTCTGCCTCCTCTCTTCTCTTCGTGCCCCCCCCTATGGTGTGTGTGTGTGTGTGGGGGGTTTGGGGTGCTTTGCTTTAATTTTGTGTTGTGTGTGGGGAAGGTGTGGGGGGGGGTGGGTCGTGCGTGCGTGCGTGTGCGTGTGTGTTTGGCTCTTCCCCACCTTTTTCCTTTGCCCCCCTTTTTTCCTTTTTCCCCCCCTTTCCTTCGCCCCCCACCCCCTCCCGAGAGAAAAGTTGGAAGCTTGCATCGAGCATTTTGAATGTATGAAAAAAAGGGGGGAAACCCAAAAATTTTTAAATTTAATTTTTTGGTCCAAAGGAAAGGCCTTTTTTTTTTTTCTTTTTCCCCCCCCCCCAAATTTTTGTTTAAGATATTCCTTGTTGGACTATATTGATCTGTACATCATGATTTTTTCTGTGTATTTGTTTGCGTGTTTTTTTGTTTTATCTTGACAGCAACGGCCACTGTATATATGACCACGTGCATACTGAACAATGGTTTTAACTTTATACGACGTTTGCGTGTGCCTGTGCCAGCATTCTGTAATGTTTGGGCCCAAATGAAGAATACTGACATAAATGTGTTTTTTAGTTATCTCGCTAGGTGCGTGCTGAATGTACATGTAGTTCTCAGTGTGGATCTTTTCCCATTGGCATTGTATTGGAGTCTTGTAAACCCAAAGTGTTTATTTGTTTTGTTTGTCCTAGTTACTGCGCCTGTGGAAGGTGGTCTCCTTGCTATAGTACCAAACTTGGACAATGAGTAATACTGTTAAGATTGTTTCAGTGAACTGCCAGGGCCTCTCCGACCCGCGTAAAAGAAGAGATGGTTTCATTACTTAAGACAAAAATTTATACTCTATATATCTATTGCAGGATACTCATTTTGACCCCAAAAAAGGAGAACTGTATTCGGGGTGAGTGGGGATATAAGTCTTACTTTGCATCGTATAACTCAAACTCGAGAGGTGTTGCCATATTATTCAACAATAATTTAGAATTGTTAGTGAAAAAAGTGTACAAGGATATCTTAGGAAACTACATATTTGTTACTGTAACAATAATGGGTAGGGATTTTTTGATAGTCAGTCTGTATGGGCCTAACCGTGATGATCCAGAGTTTTACGCTGAACTTGAAGAACGGATAAACGATGTTGGTTTTGAAAACATTATTATTGGAGGTGACTGGAATTTAGTCTTGGAATATACATTAGACTATTACAATTATAAGCAAATAATAATATCAAAGCACAAGAACAGGTGGACAATCTAATGATAAATCTTGACCTTTTGGATATCTGGAGGGAACTTTATCCCGAAATGAGAAGATACACATGGCGTCGAAATACACCGCTTCAGCAAAGTAGACTCGATTTTTTCTTGATTTCAGACCTTTTGTCCACCTTTGTTACAAATGCCGACATTAAGGCTGGGTACAGAACAGATCATTCTATGATCACACTGACGTTGACATTAGGGAAAGAGTCTAAAAACAAACTATTGTGGAAATTTAATAATTCTTTATTGAAAGATAAACTCTTTGCGGAAGAAATTAATGACGTTATAAAAGCTGTAGTTGAAGAGTATGCAGCTTTACCATACATACGGGAACAGCTTTCCAAAATTCCGAAATGTGACATTCAATTTGTTATATCAGACCAGCTGTTTTTAGATGTATTATTAATGAAAATTAGATCAAAGACAATTTCTTATGCTGCAATGAAAAAACGTCTGGATGAAAAAAAAAAAAATTTAGAAAACAGTATTCAAAGTTTAGAAGCTAAGATAGTTTTGACTGAAAATGAAAAAAGGAAGTTAGAGCAGGACAAGCAAGAGTTAGTCGCGATAAGAGACAAGAGAATGGAAGGAGTCTTGCTTCGCTCGAGAGCGAGATGGATTGCCGACAGTGAAAAAATTACAAAATACTTTTGTGGACTCGAGAAACGTAATTATATAAGTAAACAAATGACCAAACTTACATTGAATAATGGAGAAGAAATATATGAAAGCAAGGACATTATTAAAGAAGTAAAAGCGTTTTACGAAAGATTATATTCTGAAAGACAAGTAGAAGACTGCGAAATATTAGATATGGCTCAAGATATTCCTATGCTGACTTTTCAGGAAAAGACTTCGCTGGAAGGGGAAATTACTTTAGCTGAAGCAAGTCTTGCGCTTAAAAATATGAAAAATTACAAAAGCCCTGGCTCCGATGGTTTTACAGCTGAAATTTTTTAAAATTCTTTTGGTTGCAGCTGGGTTCCTTTGTTGTTAGATCACTAAATGATGGTTTTAGAAAAGG
Source organism: Alviniconcha marisindica (assembly GCA_018857735.1). Taxonomy (NCBI): domain Eukaryota; kingdom Metazoa; phylum Mollusca; class Gastropoda; family Provannidae; genus Alviniconcha; species Alviniconcha marisindica. The sequence goes on from JABMCL010000960.1 coordinate 7,147, forward strand.
TGAATTATCAACAACACAGAAAGAGGGGGTAATAATATGCATACCAAAAGGAGATAAATCAAAAGACTTAATCAAAAACTGGAGGCCAATCTCACTTCTTAATGTTGTTTATAAAATAGGATCTGCATGTATTGCCAAGCGTTTAAAAAGCGTTCTTCCTTCTTTGATCAATGAGGACCAAACTGGGTTTATGGCCAACAGATACATTTGGGATAACATTCCATTTTAAAATGATCTTATTAGTTACTTGTATAGAGAAAATAAACCTGGGTTACTCTTGTGCTTAGACTTTGAGAAAGCCTTTGATTCTGTTGACTGGAAATTTATGTTTAAAGTTCTACATGCTTTTGGTTTTGGGCCAGATATATGTCAGTGGATATCTACGTTTTATAAAGATATAAAGTCATCTGTCAGGTTAATGGACAGTTATCACAATGGTTTTCCAAATTTAGAGGGGATGTAGACAAGGGGGGCCCGTATCACCATATTTTTTATTTTATGGTAGAAATTTCCATTATGATCAGACAAAATAAGCATATAAAAGGTATCTTTATAGGAGAAACTGAATACAAAATTTCACAATATGCAGATGATACTGAAATTACGCTGGAAGGTGACAAAAATTCATTTGAAGAAACAGTTAAGACCATCAACACATTCGGAAAAGCATCAGGTCTCTTCTTAAATGCGGGGAAGACCAGTGCCATATGGCTCGGCAATAAACGAAATTCTCCTGTTAAATATATGCCACATTTGCAAATGGAATGGAACCCACCTAAATTTAAGATACTTGGTATATGGTTTACTAACGACTTAAAAGAGTGTGAGGTACTCAACTTTGGTGATAAATTTTCGGAAATACGAGCTTTGTACAAAGTATGGTTAAAGAGACAAATAACACCACTAGGCAGAGTAGCAGTTCTAAAATCGTTGATTTTATCTAAGATTATTCACCTATGGATGTTATTGCCAAACCCACCAGACAACCTTGTTAACGAATTGCAGAAGACAGTTTTCAGTTTGTGTGGAATAGAAAACAGGACAGGATAAGCAGAAAAATAGCCGTAGATCCATCGCGAAAGGAGGGCTTGGGATACCGAACATAAAAACTTAATTAATGCACTGAAGTTAATTTGGTTCGGAAATTAAAAACAAGTGAGCACAAGTGGAAAAGGATAATTAAATCAACTTATCCTAAAGTGGCTGGTTTGAACAACTGGGATCAAGCCTTCACTTTCAGGAACATGAAGTTAATAAGTTTTGGAGTCACGTACTTATGGCATATAAAGAGTTCGGTAAACAAATACTTGTAGAAAATTCAGAACAGCTAGTTGCTGAGCCAATCTTCTGCAATCAGAATATCCTAGTTGGAAACAGAATTATTTTTTATAAAAATTGGATTGACAAAGGCGTGTGTCACATTAAAAATATATTGAATGACAATGGTACATTTATGTCATTTAAAAGTTTTAAAGAAAAATTCGGAATTAAGACAGATTACATTACATATATTGGATGTGTGCAAGCTATCAAAAGCTACATACGTAAAACAGAAATAACAGTGGAGGGTAAAAATTCAGCAGATTTAATTAAGACGCTTAAGACGATTTATAATCAACAAAAAGGCTCACGCCTTTATTATGAGGTACTTACGCAAAATATAACTAGACCTAACTGTTGTGACAAGTGGGAAGCTAAGCTAAATAAAGATATTAATTGGTGTATCACCTTTAAGAAAACGCCACAGATTCAAGAAATAAAACTGAAATGGTTTCAAATAAGACTAGTACATAGAATAATTGCTACTAATGTTGTTTTAATGCACATGGAAATTGAAAATGACATTACTTGCTCTTTTTGTCGACAAGACCGAGACTCAATTAACCATATATTTTGGTCATGTACATACATGAGGTCATTTTGGGAACAACCCTAACCTATCTCTCTGATGAGGTTCGACACTTATTCCTCACTGCGGCATACATACTGAACCGAAATGTCAAACTCTGCCTGATGTTACAGCCGTGATATACACATGATATTAATAATAACATGGAATTTATAGTAACCGTTGGGCGACTCAAATTGCGTTGTCATTTAATTAAACAAAAGCATGGAATGCATAAATACTCACACAAAAATCATTAGCAGACACACACATAGGCTCGCGGGCGCGTGCGCGCGCGCGCGCGCCCACACACACACACACACACACACACACACACACACACACACACACACACACACACGTAGACTGTATGTGTGTAAATTGGGATACCTGACAAACACACATGTTCACACGTTTCCGTGGACGTGCCGACACACATGGAATTTATAGTGCGCGTTCGGCGACTGAAAGTGCTTTGTCATTTAATTAAACAAAAGCATGGAATGCATAAATATTCACACAAAAATCGATAGCATAATAATACATTACTACTCATACTTAGTCATACAAAGTAAAGTGAATTTGACACTCCGTCAAATACACCTTCGCACTCACAGAGTCGCCTACACGCACGCACTCACAGACAGACAGACACACATACACACACACACACACACGCAGCCCCCCCCCCCCCCCACACACACACACTCTCTCTCTCACACACACACACACGCAAACACGTAGATAAACACTCACACAAAAATCAATAGCAGAATAATTTATTACTACACATACCAAATCATATGAAGCAAAGCGAGACTGACACACACTGAAACACAACACCTTCGCACACAGAGTCGCTTACGGGCGTGCACTGCCTCCCCCCCCCCACCCCCCCCCCACACACACACACAGTCACACGTAGACTGTACGTGTGTAAATTAGGATACCTGACACACACACATGTTCACAGGTTTCCCTGCACACGCATACACATTGTGAGCGTCCGGCGACTCAAAGCGTTTTGTCATTCAGCTTATTCAATTAAACAAAAGCATGGATTGCATATAAATCAATAGCATGATAATACATTACTACTGATACTTAGTTATACAAAGCAAAGTAAAACTGACATACCCTCACACCCACATAGTCGCCCCCCCACGTACGCACGCACATCAACCCTCCCCCGCACACAGACACATACACACACATTATGGCCATATGCGCTCCACCCTGTCTCTCAGAAGTTTCCCCAACGTCGCCTTTGAAAGGGTTCCAATGTTCGTCTGATTGATGATGGCCTTCTCTCGTTCTTTCAAGGAAGATCGTCTAGCGCTAACCTAATTAAAATAATGCAGTACATATCTCACACACACGCACATGTGCACACACAGACAGACAGACACACACACGCATGCATGCACGCACGCACGCACGAACGCACGCACGCACGCACGCACGCACACGCACACACACACACACACACACACACACATCTCGCAAACCCTCGATTCCCCCCCTCTCTCCACCCCAGTAATCACCGCTCAGCCATTGAAGACTCAGCTGCAAAAACAATAACAACAAAACAGCAAACCAACAACAAAACAAAACAAAACAATGCCTGTGAGTGGGTTAGAGTAGCTCAGAGCAGGCAGAAGTAAAGAGAAAGGTTTTAAGAGAAGTTTTGAACTGTATAACACAACTGCAGTGTCGCATAATTATGAGCCTGAACATAACACGACCGGTAACCAAAGCCCAAAGCCCTTAAGTTTTTATCTTGTACAAGAAAGAGTTTTTCCGTCTCAACTGGAAAAGCGAGTCCGAGAATGAGTGTATACACAGAGACATGGTGACAGGTATGATGGTCTAATTACACCCCTTTCACTTAAATCTTCTCGCATGCAATGCACTGGCGTACGCCATTTACCGACAGTCGGAGGGAACGCGACAGCTGGCCGAGCGCATAGCTGTATTTCCCTGGTACTAGTAGCAGTGAAAACCTCGCATTTTCACGGGAAGATGGGCGGAAAAGATCACTACGTTGTAATCCACTGCAAGACTGGTCGAATAAAAGCCAGGAACTCCGTGGATCGTCTGTCCTTTAGTTTTAGTAACAAGGCAAAATATCGCAATCGACGCTGACTCGAGAATGATCTCCAATCTGCTGAGAATAAAAATATTTTTATTTTTTAAAATCTGTTTCCCCCCCTTCTCCATCTTACTCCACTGTATCGGCTGTGCACGTAATTACCACAGTATATAACACTGTTGTTAGAACGAGAGCATAATTATGTGCGTGAGAGAGGCAGGGGAGTAACTGCACGTAGAATGTTTTGGCAGGACGTGTCAGTGTAGTGTGCTTGTGAGGGTGAGTGTGTTTCTCTTACCTTAAATTTTAATTTGCTCTCTCTCTCTGTAACAGCTTTCTTGTTTTAGGAATAATTTATAAGGCTACCTTGGTCCGTTCGTTTTGTGTGTGTGTGTGTGTGTGCTCGTGTCAGTGTGAGATATCAGGCTGGGCATATATATGTATGTGTGTCATACTGTTTATTTTACGGCGCATTTCTATAATCAATATAATTCTATCTACTCATACTTATCAATATTGCCCGTCTGTTTCTTTCTCTTAAATATTGACTGATTTATACATGGTCATTTTCTTTCTTTCTTTCTTTCTTCTTTCTTCTTCTTCTTCTTCTTCTTCTCTTCTTCGTTGTATGTGCGTGTATTTTATTAATGTTGTTGCTTATTTTGTTTTGTTTTGGCTGTTGCTTTAAATGGAATAAAGAAGTCCTTGGCTTGACCTGACAAATCAAAACGGCGGACTACCGAAAAGCCTTACGGTAAACGCGCCACCAAACCACAACAGTCTAAAAGATTACAGTCTGCAGCAAATAAATGATGGGGACAACCGCAGATTAAATCTCAATTGCACAGAAACAATAAAACAGGGAAGAGAGGGTGGAAAAAAGAAAAGGGGTGGGGTTAGGGGGAATCAACCCTAACCTATCTCTCTGAAACTTATTCCTCACTGCGGCATCACAAATTGAACCGAAATGTCAAACTTTGCCTGCTGTTTGAGCCCTGATATAATTATATAACTGATATAAATAATAATATGGAATTTATAGTGCGCGTTCGGCGACTCTAAGCGCTTTGTCATATAATGAAAGAAAAAGCACGGAATGCATACTCACATAAAAATCAATAGCATAATACTACATTACTATACATACTTAGTCATACAAAGCAAAGTGAAACTGACGCACACTGAAACACAACACCTCGCACTCACAGAGTCGCCTGCACAGACACCCACACCCAGGTAGACTGTCTGTTAATTAGGATGGATGTGTACCCCCCCCCCCCTCTCTCTCTCTCTCTCACACACACACACACACACACACACACACACATGTTCATAGGTTTCCGTGCACGAGCCCCCACACACATACACACGTACGCACCCCCACGCCCCCCCCCCTCCACCCCCTCCCCCCACACACACATAGGCGGATCGCGCGCATTTGTGCTGGCATACACTAAATGCCCCCACCCCCAATCTCATAACTGCGTTATTTAGGCTGTTTTGCCAGGACGTGTTAGTGCAGAGTGCATGTGAAGATGAGTGTGTTTCTGTTTTGAGACCTTTAATTTCTGATCCCTTACCTGAAATGTTACTATATGCACAATCTTTTAGGCTAATTTGCTCTCTCTGTCTCTCTGCCTGTAATTTGATATCTACTCATCAGTAGCTTAGCAAGGACTAGTTGTTAGGTTTTTGACTGAACCTAAACTACAATCCTTGTAAAATAAAGTTTTCGAGTTCGAGTTTTCTGTCTTTCTGTCTCTCCGTCTCTGTCTCTCTCTCTCTCTCTGTGTCTATGTCTTTCTATCTGTCTGTCTCTCCCCCCCCCCCCCCTCTCCGAGGGAGAGTATCCCCTAGCATATTCCAATAAAGACGGCAGTCTGAGTCTGTGATGTACCGCCTGTGAGGCCAATTCACGAGCCTTAGGGAGAAAAAAAAAAAAAAGAAAAAAAAAGAAGAAGAAGAAAGAAGAAGCGAATATTGTTGTAGTGTTCTCTAACTGAACACTCGGGGTTCACCCGGTATATATGTGGAACTGACAAATTGACATTGACAAATTTTATCACCCCTAATTTCTTTTTAACGCATGAGAACAAAAGACGCATGTACACTGTTTACTGCTGTAAGCAGGTCAAGCAGCTAGTGATTTTGTCAAGCTCAACCCAGAAAACTCAGTTGTCTAAAGTCCGTTCCGAAGAATGAGTGGAAAAGATCAAGTCGCACTCAGTTAGTGTCAGTTTTCAGAAGGGGAGTAACTTCTCTGTCTTCTCAAATTTTATTTCTGTTACTTCGGTTTTTGTTTCCGATAGAGCCACGACACGACACCCCTTCAGTACCTTTCAGACACCTCGTTCCCACCTTTGGGGCGGAACTTAAATGGTACCTTTCTTGTAACTCCTGTGTACCCAAAGAGAGGTGCACCTTTACAATGCCGTGTTGGCGTGGCTTATAGGAATAACGTGTCGTCTGGGTGCACTCCCTGAATAACTCTTGTGTAACTAAAAAAGAGTGCCACTTTTTCTGCTATATAGTTATATGAGTTCTTCGCGACAATATAAGTCTGCTTTAATAGCAAGGACTGCACATTCTCTTGTAATGTGAGCCGGTTTGGCCTAGGGGTAAGGCGTGAGGCTGGTAAGCAGAGGGACCTCGGTTCGAATCCGCTTCGGCTGTCTTTTCTCTTCAAAAGTTGTGGTCTGTGGACACTTTCTTGTGGCTTTGTCCCTCACAATTAATGAACTATTAAAATGGCCCTCACCGCTGCCTATCTTAATGCAAGAGTCATTCTGGTGGTGACAGTGTAGCGTTAGGTATATAGAATCTCCCTCTTCCCCCACCTCCATACGCCCATCCCCCCGTCCCTAACAAGCCTTATGGTTTTTGTGGACGTTAAGCACCATGTTTACTTACTTACTTTATTCTCTCGTAGGTTTCTTCAGGAACTTTCAAGGTTCTGCAAGGAAAATAGCCGAGGAAAGGAGAAACAACATGCATACTCAGGTTGGTAGCCTAGATGCTTCGTAAACTTTGCTCTGAACAGGTTTGAAGAACAAGAGGAGTAAAACGCCAGCGTTTAAAAAACGCCACAAGTGAATAAATAGGGACGCACCAGCAGAAACCTGCATTATCCCGTCGGTAACCATCACCTGGCATGCAAGTGATACAATATACATTAACTTTATTCGGGTCAGACCCTTTATCAGGGCATTTTTACTGTTTATGAGTTTGAATTTCCCTTTGGTTATTTGTGCTGATCTAAACAGACTGATAAACAGGATAAACTTACTAGCATAACCTTCAAACGTTTTAACACTAGCCAGTGCGAGTATGAAGTAATCATATTTATATTACAGACTTGTGTGTCCAAAACTGTCGACATTGTGTCGAAATCGAGTGGGCCAACTGGCTTCTGAGCATTGACACCATCAAAATCAGGTGGTGAAGAAAGTGATTTTCGTCCTATTGTACTACTCTAAATGTGCATTTGCTTTTCGTCTGTCTTCACCAGAGAACTGTCACCACTCAGAATGCATTAATTTCATCTTCAATAATCGTAATACATTTATTTTGCATCGTACTCCTCAGAATGGCTGTAACTATATATACTATCGCAATGCAATTTGTTCTTCCTCAAGACGCATCCACCCCGGGTAAAAAAAGAAGAAGAGTTCCGTCTCGATTCAAACGATTATGTTTTTATTTGTGCTGGTGTAAACTTTTTTGGCGGCTATAAATGACACGCCTTGTTTTATTTGAGTTGTTTGTAACAAACTTACCACTGTTTGAGCACCAACAAAAAACTGCTCGTTAGCTGACAGTTTTCTGGACACTATGGCGTAACTAAATACGGCAGTGGTTGAAGGAAGGATGTCGT
>JABMCL010000960.1:20000-57500 GCA_018857735.1 Alviniconcha marisindica
CACAGCGCTGCACACTGTGCAGTTTTCGTTCCTCCCTGGAACCACCAAGGAGTGGAACGAGCTCTCGCCAGAGGCAAACGCAGCCAACACCATCGACACATTTGTGTCAATGGCCTGCTGAAGAGACGGCAGCCTTTGTTTTTCATGCAGACCCCCCACAGTGACTGACAAAATAGTCAGCCTTATGATTGTCGTCACTCTAGAAAAGGAGAAGAAGAAGAAGAATGAGGAGAAGGAGGAGAAGAAGACTGAACTATAATGACTGACATTCTTATGTGTGTTCACTGTTCTTTTCTGTTCAACAGTCCGAGGCACCCATTTTGATCCAACCCTTCATGAAGGACATCACACAGTCAGAGCTGTTCGCAGTGATGACGTGTGGCTTCGCCAGCATTGCAGGAGCTCTTCTGGGTGCGTTGTCAGCTTACGGGGTAAGATCTTTATTGCTTTCTTGAAACTCACCTGGGAGTGGTGGGTTAGGTGATGATGGAGTTCCTTGTTTCTCTCTCCGTCTCTCTGAGTGCTTCTGCCATTTTCAGCTTCTCTGTCTCTATTTGTCTGTCTATGTTTCTGACTTGGCCTCCAAGAATTCGTTTTTCCTTGACACCGTGGATCTCTGCCGCTGTAGTGATGAAACTGAAGACGAACTGTATCGCCTATGTGCCTTGGTGTTAATGCATACATTTCAACATTTGCCCACTAAATCTACGTGTGCGAAAGTATCTACGAGTAAAATTCTGCGGGATAAATTTCCTACATCCAGCCCTCGAGCAATTACTGCACTGGAAAACAGACTGGCCTCATCGACTGTGTTTGCGGTTGGTGGCAGGAGGTGGAGAAAAAGTCAAAACACATTTGAACTTTAATTAGGAATCTTTATGAAACTTTTAACCTTTGCTCGTGACACCGACGGAAACGTAGCAGGGTCCCCATCTTGCCGTAGCTGTTCCACCGCATCTGTAGGGTAGACATGTACCCTATTATCTGTCGCATTAAACATTTAGAGCTAGATGGCGTCCATCGTGGTTCATGGTGTTTGATTGACGATAGCCCTCTCTCGTTCTTTTAAGGAATAAGGTCGAGCGCTTCCCCTTTTCACGCCTTTCTTCTCCAGGCGCTCGATGGTGTAATAAGTATTATGTCCTTGGCTCCGTGCCCGATGAGATGGTCCGAGACGAAAGCCACCTGTGATGATTGCTTTGCTCGCCAGTCTATCTGCTCCATTCTGAAAGACCGTAAACTCCCCCTCCGACCCCTCCCCTGTGGCCGAAACTTAGAAACAATTTCATGTTCAAGGTGACAGGTTGATCCAGCTGTGTACCACTGAAAAACAAAACACAAAAAGACCAAAAAGATTCGATGACTTCATGTTAGTGTAACCGAGTGTATTGTATACATGTTTCGGGCCATGACCCTTTGATCCTTTTCTTTTCCTTTTTGACTGGGTGGGAGTTTTATGGCCCCAATTATCTAAGGTGTTAAAACCTGTGCGCTGGGCCATCCTGATCGCAGCGCCAGGTTTGTAGGGGAGTGGGGGAAGGGGAGTTGAGGGAAGCAGGTTTTGTAGGGGAGTGAGGGAAGCGGGTTGGAAGCATGGATGAAGAGCCACAAGTCAGAGGTTGCTATAACATAACTTTTATTTGTACACCACCCAATCAAAAAGGAAAAGAAACCGGAAAGAAAAGGATTAAAGGGTCATGGCCCGAAACATGTATACAATACAGGGGGTGATGTAACCGAGTGTATTGTATACATGTTTCGGGCCATGACCCTTTAATCCTTTTCTTTCCGGTTTCTTTTCCTTTTTGATTGGGTGGTGTACAAATAAAAGTTATGTTATAGCAACCTCTGACTTGTGGCTCTTCATCCATGCTTCCAACCCGCTTCCCTCACTCCCCTACAAAACCTGCTTCCCTCAACTCCCCTTCCCCCACTCCCCTACATTAGGAAATTATAACTTGTGAATTCTTTCTTTGGCTTATCACCTGATTTTAATATAGTCCTTTGTTTATTTACTTTGTATTATATGAACTTTCCTTTTATTCATACCGTTTACGTCAGATTATGGGGTGTGGGTGTGGGTGAGGGGACTGTGTGAGTGTGTGAGTATATATCTGTGCATGTGCTGGATTGGGTGGGTGGAGTAAAATTATCTGTAATAGTTAAGTGTGTCAAAAAGTATACGAGTATATTGTATACAATGGTCTTTGAGTATTATTGTGCGAGTATATGTCATTTATAGTGTACGAGTGTGTTAGTATAATCATGCGTGTGTCAGATATAGATCAGGTGAATATATCTATGTGCATGGATACATATTAGCGCGTATGTGTTTTTGCGACTGAAATTTTGAAATGTGATTTATGTTTTTTTAAAAGTTTGTTGTTGTTTTGGAGTAATTTATTGACATAACGGTGCTATATTGATAATTGTATAAAATGAATCGGAAGAACAATTCATGACTACAGACATGATAGATTGTTCAGCGAGAAAGAACATCCGTTGCTATGCTGTTGACAATGACAGCTGTTTACATTAAGTTTTTCATTAATGACCCCTTGGACAGTTGTAGACTGGAACAACATGGAAGATCGCACAGCCTGCGCAGTGACATGAAGAGATTTTAATCTTCTCTTCTGTCCTCTCGTGTCTTGCGATCCAATTGTGTTTTCTGTTTTTTTTTTTTTTTTTAAGAACTGGGAAAGGTTTAAAGAAAACCGAACATTTTGAACACAAGGTGGTGTTACTGTTGGTTTTTGTTGTTGTTTTATATACTCTAGACAATGAAATCGTTTGCGTTGTGTGCGTGCGTGCGTGCGTGCGTGTGTGCGTGTGTGCGTGTGTGTGTGTGTGTGTGTGTGTGTGTGTGTGTGTGTGTGTGTGTGTGTGTGATTCCTATTTTCCCGTTGATAATTATACCAGAGATCGGTCCTCTAACGAACGAGAACAGGAATGAAATTTGATCTACGTTTCATTTCAGTCGATGAAATTTGTGGGAAGAATGAATGACTGTTCTTACCTCCAAAGGGATGAATAAAAAAAATATATAAAAAATTAAAGAAAGGAAAAACAAGTTTGATGATTGAGATTAGGAAAAAGAGTGAAGTGAGTGAAGTACTTGTGCTGTGAACAAAACTGGTCTACCCCAGTGAGTGAAGTACTTGTGCAGTTGACAAAAAGGGTTTGCATTAAAAGAGCTGGAAGAATGAAAACAAATATTTGGAGACAAAATAATATAAGGAACTACCTCCAGTTTGGGTGCCCGAGCACCATTCTCATTTACGGGTTGATATTCCATAACTTATATAATGAATAGTTATCTGTACCTCTCCGAAATGAGCGTAAGCCGCTAACGTTCAAAATGCCAATACATTAAGATCAAAACAACTTACGTTTTCTCTGTGTGTGTGTCTCCCCTTTCTCTCTAAACACGCACACAGACATACACCGAGATAAAGACAGACAGACAGACACACACACAGCTACACACACACACACACACACACACACACACACACACACACACATGAACATCTGGATTTGGTATTTAGCGGTACAGCTATGTCAAACGTTGTTATTGCTTAAAGAAGTGAGATTTCACACACCACACACACACACACACACACACACACACACACACACGCGCGCACACGCACGCGCACACACTCACACACACTCATTTACACACACGCACACACACACACACACACGCACGCACGCACATACACACATCTCTCCCACTCTGTCTATATTCTTTCCAGACAACTAGGACAAATCCACGTCTCTGTAGTTATCTTACTGCATGTGAGTGTGTGTGTGTGGGCGGGGGGGGGGGGGGGGCTGTGTTGGGGAGGGGGGGGGGGTCTGTGTCTGTGTTGGGGAGGGGATAGTTATAGGGAAGAGGGGCTTATCCAGCCTCAGCGCAGCATTTGAAAGCGCCGGGTGAGTCGGAGGAGAAGGTGGAGGAAATGGAGTTCCAGATACGGATGACAGGGGGGAAGAAAGAGTGCTAGAATGTGTCTGCCCGACTGTGAGGAACCATAGCCATCAGTGCCCCGGTTGTCCTCTTGCTAGTCTGTTGTTGGGTTTCATGGTACACCTCTCTGGGCTGGATGCAGACACGATCGTTAGTGATTTTACATTCCATCATGGCCTTGGCTCCTGTCCTACCTTTATTTAAAATTTACATTTACCCACGATTCGATGAATTGTTTCACCCTCATTGACCCTCGTTGACCGCTCGTTCAATATCAAGAATCATGGCTGATCGGAAACAAACGTGAACTAAATGACAACAAAACCGAAGCCATGATCATACTTTCAAATAGAATGTCTATCGACAGTTCATTGCCGTCTGGCATTCACATTGGATATGGCGATGTCCCATGTGTGTCATATGTTTAAAACCTTGATGTATCCCAGGATTCAAATCTCAGCATATCTCAACACATAAGCAACACGTGCAAAGCCGCATATATACAACTCAGGCATATAAATTCCATACGACACCTTCTCCCCACTCAAGCAACCCAGACCCTAGTATGCTCTCTCGTCCCCTCCTGGTTAGACTACGGCAACTCTTTATTTCAGGCTGCCCTGAGTACTTACTAGATAAACTTCAAAAAGTTCAGAATACAGCAGCAAGGCTTGTGTGTAAAGCTAAGAAATCTGACCAAATCCATCCTGTTCTTGAAACTCTGTTTTGGCTACCAGTAACACGTCGCATTCAATACAAAATATCAACTATCTGCTTCAGTTCCATCCCTGGAACATCCCCCCATTGTCTGTCCGATCTCCTTCAGCCTTATACTCAGCCAGACAACGACGATCCGTATTTGAAACATGAACATTTGTCACCTCTCATGTAAATACAAAAGCATTTAGTGAAAGATCGTTTTCTTACGCTGGCATATGTGTTTGGAACAATTTGCCTCAATCACTCCGCCACTCTAATTCTTCCTCCTCTTTTAAAGCAGCCCTCAAGACGTTTTTTCACAGCCGTGCCTATGCCCCCCGTCCGACGCGCGCTTGCTTGCTTGTATATATATATATATGTGTGTGTGTGTGTGTGTGTGTGTGTGTGTGTGGTGTTATTGTAAAGCGCCCTGCGCTCCCACCTTGTGCTGTAGATGGGAGCTCTAGAAATCCTCTTTATTATTAAGACCTCTTCCGTGAGTCAGGGTAGTGTCGGGTGTCATTGTTTCAGGCGCCCATCAACCACATTCTGACGGCCAGCGTCATGTCGGCCCCAGCGGCCCTGGCCATCGCCAAGCTGTTGTACCCGGACGAACGGAAACCCACCGTCAAGGCGGAGGATGCGTACAATGTGGACGCTGGGTAAGTGCATGGGCGCAGGCACGATACGAAACAGAGGCGATGATTTGTATTCTATCTATCTGTCTACACACACACACACACACACGTACGTGTGCGTGTGTGTGTGTGTGTGTGTGTGTGTGTGTTGAGCGTGAAACGAGGTGTGCACGAGCATAAGTGTATGAAGGAGGAAATGTGTGTGCGTATGTGTGCGGGGTGGGGGGGGGGGGGGGGGGGGGGGGGGGGGGGGTATGTAACACACTGAAATAGAGATAAATCTATATCTAAATTAAGTGTAACTTCTGTTTAGAGCCGACAAGTCAAAGATACCTTACATTTGTGTGGATTTGTATAACTGTTATGTACAAATGTATAACTGTTAAACAATAAAGACTGATTTGATTTTGATAGGTAGGCAGAAAGTTGGAATAAAGTTTGGAAGTAAAAGGTGTAAAAGCCCATTCTGACGTTGGAGAAAATGTGACAGAAATGAAAGTATTCTTGCCCATTTCATAGAATAGTTAAAAAGAGCGTGGGGAGCGATTGAATTGTCTTTGACTTCATTTGTAGTTTTGGATTTTACGTAGAGGAAGTGTGGGCAACAAGACACAAACGTCAAAGTTGCTTTGATGATTTCACTTGCACTGCCGGATTCAATAGTAGGCGTATGGGCGGTACTCACCTTAAGTTGTAGTTGTCATTTGAAAGAGGCTTGTTTTAAGAAATCGAGGAAAATGTAACTACGACCCCACGTTACTGTTGAAGACATGAATGGGGATATGTTAGAAGTAAGAGAGGTAGGAGAACTACGAAGGACTTCCTTGTTGCAGTCACCGACTTCGCTGCCGTGGACACAGGGTTTTCTGTTGCAGATAACTGTATATGATTATGGAGATACACATGCAAGATATGCAGATGTTAAATGGTAATTATTGGTTTCAGGCAGATGCGAGTCCTGTTGAAAGGTACCTAGGGTCATTTGACGATAGCGGAGTCCCTGTTAGAAACACCATAGCAGTTTACTTGGAACCTTTTAAAAAGGTTTTTAGACATCACGTCTGTTTGCTGGGATCCTTCTGGAATGGTGCACATGCAGGAGGGTCTGACGATGGCGGGTTTCCCTGTTTCAGACACTACGGCAGTTTGATGGGAGCCCTGTCAAAAGGGGCCCACGATGGACTGATAGTGGCGGGCAACGTGGTGATCAACTTGCTGATCTACCTGGCCGTTATGGAGTTCCTGGACCAGACACTTGTATGGTTCGGCGAACGTGCTGGAATGGAAGATTTCACCTTTCAGGTGATATATTGGTGCTGGACCTAACCTGAATAATTTCGACTCACAGGATCGGTTTGTTCACGATCCGTTAATATTTTAATTATAAATTCGGGGCTCGTTTCTCCATCTCCTTTTGTACAGGCGCGGCTTTGGAGGGTTGTTTAATAGGAAGGACTGTCCGGATTATTCTGTCACACACGAGCTTAGGAACTTTCTGTTACACACGAGCTTAGGAACTGTCCGGGGTCTGTCCGAGCTTAGCATTAGAGTTTTCCTGTTTTGCTCTTCTTATAATTTAGCTACGTGGAGTAACAGTTTATACAGTTGAGTCTGGATACCAACTAACTTATCCAAATTGTGTGTGTGTGTGTGTGTTGTGTGTGTGTGTGTGTGTGTGTGTGTGTGTGTGTGTGTGTTGTGTTGTGTTGTGTGTGTGTGTGTGTGTGTGTGTGTGTGTGTGTGTGTGTGTGTGTGTGTGTTTGTGTGTGTATGTATGTATGTATGTATATATGAACTGCTTATTTCGAGCTTAAACGCAATAGTTCAATCTACAGGTTTCTCGCTGAAGATGCAGCCAAGACTCTGGTTACTACCTATATCCTCTCACGGCTTGACTACTGCAACTGTCTCCTCATGGTACACCTAATTCTGTGATCCAACCTCTCCAGAAAATTCTAAACTTTGCTGCAAGACTCGGTCTCTTGGTATCCCGCCATCACCACTCAACACCCTTCCTGGAAAAACTGCACTGGCGTCCCATTTCAGAACGTATGAAATATAAAGTCGTTTATGGGCCTTGCTTGCCCTTAAAAAACGGCAGATTAAAAATATTTTGGAGGCATACATTACAGGCCTATAAAACCTTTTGTTGCAAAGTCAGTCCAGTGAAGGCTGAAGAACTTGTGACAGAACCTTTGTTTTTTTGTAATGACAACATTCAGGTTAGAAATAATACAGTACTACATAGAAGATGGATTGAAAAGGGAGTCTGTCGCATCTCTCATCTTTTACATGAACATGGAGCCTTTTTGTGCCTTGAAGAGTTTAATATGAAATATGTTTTAAATACTGACTTTGTAACATACAACGGTTGTGTTCAGACTGTAAAGAAGTATATCAAGGGTCTGGATATTGCTGTCCAAAGTAATAGCGGAGGTTGTATGTTGCAAGATTGATCATTTCGTGTTACAAGTACCACGCGTGGTACAGTAGGAGGGTTTCATGTTCTGATGAAATACTGATACAGGACCACAGTAAATATAGACTTTTTATAACGGTTTCTAAAAAAAAAGTCAAAATGGCCGCCACACTGAACATATTTTTAACTCCTACACCAAAATAATAAACACAGACATGTTTTAAGGGGCATTTTAAACACACAAATACTCTAGATACAAATGACAATAGTTTTAAAAACCAGCAGTGTAGTATGTGCACTGCATGCTCGTGTAAAAGTGGGAGCAAGCAAGCTTGTGACCGAGCAAAGGAGCGAGAGAGATAGAGAGAGAGAGAGTGTGTCTCACAGAGGAAGAGAGAGGGAGCACAGAACGCTGCACATACTAAAAAAACTGATGATAATGGGAAACGTTCAGTTTTACCTTAATTGATGGAATTCTGAACAGTCACAGCATAATCCTTGTCACATACACAGAGAGCGGTGCACTTCAGTCCAACTTTGTTGCAGCGTTTGCTTCGACAGCCCTTCTTGCAGGCACACATGAGCAGCTCCTGACATGTTGCAGATGCCTGAGGGAAATTTGTCCTGAAAAGCTGCCAGTTTCCACCCACAAACTGCCAGCCCCATTCAGATGGATCAGGAAGGGTTGGTGTTGGATTGTCTGCTTGACCCCAGATATGGCCACCCTGGTAAACAGGTCTTTTACGGTGCTGAAGCAGGGCTTCACTGGTTGGAGGGATGTGATCAATTTGGCGTCCCGTCTTTGTGAACAGGTGCCACCTTGCACTGTTCATATCTGAGCAGTTGCTCGTCTTGTGGTACAGCAGCACACCAAATCGCTCCAGCACTGCCCTATCAATGACAGTCAGGTCACACGGTGGTGTTGATAATCTCAGAAATGTCTCTGCGACTTAGGTGAGTGTGTGCCACACATCCCATGCCTTCTTCTTGCCAATTCCATTGAAGGAGGAAACTGTGTCACAACCAGTCATACTGTAGAACAGAGGCAGGCAACGTGCTTTGTCTGCACCCATGGCACAGGCAATGTCACGAGCAGCAATGTACCTGAAGTCTTTACCTGATCCTATAGCAGTCCACACCTGAAGGCCTGGATGACGTGTCACAGCTGCTACAGAAAGGACGACAACATCTGTGTCCATTGTGCGAATCATCACTCTCTTGGTGAGTTGTGCAGCATCAGCAAGATGAACAATAATGTGAGTGTCAGCTTCCTCGTGGGTGCATGGTGACAAACCACTCTGGTCTACAGGATGATCTGAGAGGACAGTGGGACCCTGTGTTGTGACGATGAGTTTCTCTGTCTCAGTAGTTATGACACACTGAGCAAGATAATTGAACAGTTGTGTCTTGTTGGCATCAACCCAGAGGAACATGTTCTCCACATTGAAGGGATCACTGTCTTAGAGGTAACTCTTACACGCTTACCCTGTCCCCTACTCTCTCTGGTACAGCTTTTCAGGCTATCTGATTTGTAGACATCCCAGACAATATCAAGGCGGCTGACATTTTCAAGTGAGCGTGAGATGTATGGCAGGAAACATCCGCTGAATATGAACCAATTATTCTCGCTGTTCCAGGCCTCAACATGCTTACTATGGCAGCACCATCCAGGATCATAACATCCATGTCATGTAAGACCTCAGCAGGCTGGGCAAGTGGCTCAAGGCACTCCAAACGGCTTGACATTGTCGTTGATCTCATGTTCCCCTCGCTGGACAGTGATGGAGGAGCTGACTGATTCTCATACATGAAGAAATCGTCAAGCCCCTCACTGCGTGAGGCAAGCAATGTAAAGCCTGGAATAGAGATGGCAGACTTGAAATCTGGTAAGATTTTGCTGTTTTTTTCTTCCTTCTCCTTCCAGAAATCATGAGTGCATTGTTGCGTTTGATTGGTTCTGAAGTTTTCTTTGTTCGTCCAGTAAGCCTGTCACGAACAAATGCTTCATACTGTTCAACACCAAGCACGTGAAGCTTCTGAAGTGAAGCATGAACAACAGGATCTACATTGTCATCATTGTGTAACGTGGCAAAATCCGTGCCCCTTTTCAGAAAAGGATTTCCAGTGTCCTGAATTAGACTTGCAAGGTTTGCCACATCGCTCTTAAAGTTCTCCTGGAAACTTTTCCTCTGTTCGTGGTGAGACTCGTCTGGCACTGACAGTGAGCCTTGATTGACTCCAAGTGATGTCTGAAATTCCTGAATCACTAGAGATCTTAGGACCACCGACCATCCAGCGTCTCAGAGCAGACAGGTTGTCAGTCAGTCCCACTGCCCACCATCGCCTTTGGTGACAGCATTGTTTTGTTCATGGGCTTGCCATTTTGGAGAACGGACGCCGTGATTTTTGAAGCACAAAGTGGCCCTTCATGAATTCCTCGAGGCAGTCTGACTGGCCAGAGTGCATTTCCTTCATGTCTTTAATGTGTACTGTCAACCATCTGGCATAATTCTGCTGATCAAGCGCAAAGAACCATGGTGCCATCTTTGTCAGTGACTGGACATACAGGGGAAAGTTTCCATGTCGCAGCGAGGAAAGGAAGACCAACAGCAGTACTTCCAGCTGCATGATCAGGAACCAGAAGTGGAATGTTGGGCTTGTCTTGGCACATGATCAGTTTCCAGCCATCAAAAGGCAGGGCTTTTTCTTCCACAGCTGCACACAACAAAAGGTACTGTTCGTATGCCACTTTCATCAACTTGAAGAGAGCACATACAGTCAGCTGATGGGCATGGCGCGTTCTTGTCACATGGCTGGCCGAGATGAAGGAATCAGCAAAACCTGAGGTAGCGAGTTTTGCATTTACTAGGACATCATTCCATCCACTGTCACGCGAAAGTGTCCCAATTGCTTTCATGAAAGCGATTTCTGCTTGTAATCCACCCAACATTACAATCAGCTTCTCTTCTCCATAAAGTTCAGGGCATTTCCACTGAATCTGTTTGGCAATTGCAAAAAGTGGCTGACCAAATGTGACAACTGGATTTTGCCCAGGGTTGAGAAAATTGACGGCATTCCTGACGAGGTCCATGGCATGCTTGATCATTGCCGGAGACTTTGACTCTTCATGGAACAGAGGCAGGAGACTTGATATACCCGGTATCTGGTCCCTGTCATGATGCTGGTGCTATTGAGCTGCATGGTATGCACCCCAGGAAACAGAATCTGCTTCTGTTAGTTCTCTCTGCTTTCGGTAGAATGCAGCGATTGCATCCACTGATGCTCAGCTTCAATAGCTCTGTCGTACAGGATTGAGTTGTCTGCACCAAAATGCTCCTCCTCAGTAGCTCTGTCACAAAACACCAGAGGACAATGAATATATATATTTTTAATATGCAGTTAAAAAATCAGAAATGAACACACAGAATTGTTGTACCAGAAAACAAGCAAACAAAACATATTATTGTTCAATTTTGTTTTTTACAACCAAGTGTCAAGGGTCAAGAGTATCAATTTCAAGCTTATTTGGTGCATAATAAAGTCTTGCTGGTCTGTGTTGAGTAGATCAGGGCCTTGATTTTCAGCAGCTTCATCATGCAGGCCTGTGTTGGATGAGCCAGGGTTCTGAATTGTGACAGCCCTGTCGTTCGGGTCTGTGTTACCTGTACAGAGATGCTGTTTCTCACTGGATCTGTAACACACAATTAAAGCATGATTAGTATCAAATTTGATAACACTAAAATGCATGCTTGTAGTGAATGTTTGAAGTATTGATTGATTGCATGTAGTAAAAAGAAACTAGGAAATGAATTTCAGTTTATAACCAGACATAAAAACATGCTGTTCAAAACTAGCATTTGTTTTAAACTGCCAGGTGGCAAGATTGTATCGATCTTAAGTAAATCGTAGCCTTGAAGACTTCAAGCCTCACCGGTCTCTGTTGTCTGGACCATGAAACACATCACGACTGGGTTGAGGTTCCATTGGCATTTTCAGCACAAAAAGTGGAATACTGGTGAAAAACTCAGGTAACTCTGGAACAGTTAGTCCTTTGCTGGTCACTAGTCCTATTTCAGTTCTGCATGTTCTTTCCGTTCCTGCACCGTTTTCAGTAGGGTGTTGGAAAAGAGAGATAGCAGTGCCATGGAACGAATCCTTTGGTGTTGTAGAACTGGGGTTATGATCTATGTTGTCTGTTGCTGCTGTTGTGAAAAGACCATGCCTCAGCTTCATTGGGCAGACAACTTTGTCCTCCTTGAACTGTTCACATGCCTTTCTGGCAAGCTCACAGGATATTTCCAACACTCTGAAATATGATATGCTTAACCCCAGGGTGTGCATGCAGTCAACCAATTCTTTCTTGCGAGTCTGTGCATGTATCGTCATTCCAACATAGACAGGAATGGGCTTTTCTCTCTCTTTTGAATGCTTTGTTGCTGTCACATTCTGCCTTGATCTCTTACCCGCTGTCATTAAAACTGGCAAGCTGAGCAAGTGAAAGTGATGTCTGGCACTTTTCTCTTTTAGCAGTGTCTGTGCTGGGGCCTTGTAGTATCATCTGCATCAGAGCAAGTAAGGTCTCTGGTATACTGCTGTATTGACAGTGTTCATCGTATGACCAGAGAACTCAGTCTGCAAATGGAACATGTCCCTCCGAACAATCCTGGCAGCTTTTGCGAGATGCACTGCTTCATCATCCCAGCTCTCAGTGTACGCTTCTTTGAGTGTGCTGTTCAGGTCATCCGTGAACGTTAAAAGAATGTCTCTGCCACTTGCATGAGCTTGTAGGTCCGGAAAATGTGCCAGCAACTTGGTCTTCAGTCTGCCACTATGCACCCGACCTGGGTCAGTACCGTATTCCTGCAATCGTTTCTGGTACAGTTTAGCCAGATCGGCAAATCTGAACACGGACAGACCAGAAGAAGTGTCTCTAACCTCTTGCATGTATTCTGTCAACTCAGAAAACACAAGGCCATTTCGCATCTGATCTTCTTCTGGCTCACCACAGTCTAATTTTTTTTGTGCTCTTCTATACAAGCGGGTAAGGCAACCAGAGTGGTACGTCAGTTTCTGCGAATTGACATCTCCTGCACTTAATTTTGCTAACAGTTTACTGTCTTGCAGAAGTAGGGCACAGTTTCTGAGTCTCTCATCCAACTGATATGTTGAAGCATTCCGAAGCTCCTTTGCTGGGGCACTTTCATCAGACAGGAAACAACAAGATTCATTCTCATCAAACGTTTTGAACCTTACTTCTGATTCCGTTCTTGTGAACTTTCTAGATTGTTCATTCTCATTAGAATCTTCATTTCCAGAAGATAATGCAGCACCTTTTCTCTTCAGTTTTGTAAAATTGTACTTTGAGCGACAAGAAAGATGAAAGCGTGCCTTTCTTTTCTGGAATGTTTCTTCAACACCTCCTCCTTCATCAAGCCTGCTCAGAAGACCAGGTGGTAACGCACCGAGTTCATGAGATTTCATCAATTCTCGGCCAAAGTGACATACGTTGAATCTTGACTTCGTTGTTTTGCGTTGGCAGGACACTGTGGTTTCTCACCGGCGTTCTCCTCTTGGAAGATTGCACAAAGATTCCAGTCTATTTCCGGAGGAGTTGGTGGCCTGGGACGCTTTGGTTTATCCATGGTGTTGTTGCTGCACCCCTAGATACAGACAAAAACATGCATGTATGTATACTCGCATAAAATCTAATGATGTATACAGGAATGTATGTGAATACAATCACTGTACATGCATGTACTTGTGGATCCTCTCTCTACTGAGAAGTAGAGTACATGTATTTGCCTTTCTTTTACATAACAAGTCAAGGCACAGTCCTTCCTGATACTGCTGAATTTATGTAAGTGTAGTCTTCAACACCTTACTAGATTTAGACGCACAGAAATGCCAAATGGTGCCCCACTCAGCGTGTCTGTATGCGCGTGACGTACAGGCAAGTTCAGCGCATGGGTTCTGGAAAACACACTTCGAAGGCAAACATAGACATAATAGTAGATAAAACAGACAAAATATTGTTGTAGAATTAAGCATAGATAACTGAAAATGATGTTGCTTGTACTAAATAAATGAAAACAAGTTTGGAAACTTACCAAAACAGACGATTTTCACCACTTTTTCAAACGAATCTCGACGAGTGCCTCTATTCTGAAAAGTGTGTGCTGCGGAACTGCAAAGCTTTCGAAATTTCTTTAAAAATTCAAAAATGGAAAGAAATCACATAGTATAGAATTATCGTATGATTATTTATTACCTTCTTCATTTTTAGCACGTGCACAGATTTTTTTGGGTTTAAATCCTATAATTAATAAAACATTTACTCCGGATTGCACTGTTAGTAAAATCCGTTTGGTAAAGTGAAGCCCCTGCGGTAGGACATCATTCCAGACACGAACTTGATCTATAGTGGCATATATATATATTGGTCCAAGATTTCAGAATGGAGGCGGCGGTCGAAAAGCGCTGGTCTGTGACAGTATCAGACCTTTAGGCATGGACCTATACTATACTGGACTGCCAGCTGCGAGCTATGCGGGAGAAACACTTTTTTTTCTCTTTTTTTTTTCGCGTACTACGGTCTTTTTGGCGGGGCCACATGCGGTGTGTCCGTTTGAAATTGAGGACTGACTGAATCGACTGCGAGCGTTCATTATTTACACCGTGTTCTGGGTTAAGAAGAAATGTAAAAAATTATCGGTAGCCACTGCTGCGTCGTCAGTAGCACCTCATGGCTTAGTAGAAGCAAATCACTGCGGGTAGATGATCGAATACAGAACCAGAAATAGCGAAGCCGCTTGCTCTATTCCATCACCCGCATCGGATTGTGGATAGCAGTCGACATTCTTTTCCAGGTATTTCACCGAAAGATTGCTTCAAATATGGTAAGTTTTGAGGTGTTGATAATTTCTTGTATAAACTGACATCTCGATGGATCGACAGCTCTGTGTGGTGTCAGCGTGAAGCGATGTGTCCTTCAGGAAATCACCCAGAAATAGATCTAAGGATAGATGAAAGTGTGCAACTAATTCGTAACTCATGTCAGTAAGCAGAATAATCTGCCAGAGAAATCTGCATAAGCAGACCAAACAAACATAAAAACATATAATGCAGAATTTATTGGAGATAGGTGTAAAACATCACGAGGCCTGACTGAAAAGTTAGTTTTATCACATTTGTGTCTTTTAGCTTATGCACCATTGACGTTTGATGTAGATCTAGTTTCCGATTAACACCGTGCAGGCTTCCTTGGTGCTGATGTCGGCAAAACAATTAATCGTGCATTGAAAACTCACCTTTTACAGACTGTAATAAAACTCACTTTTAATGTTGCAAATTTTGGATTCATTCATTAGATATGAAGCCGTCTGATTGATTTGAATGATATATGTGACTCAAAATGGCATTTAAAATGTCCCAGGAATTTCCGACCATCTGCATGGATATTACCGAAGATTTTCATATTTTACACAGTGCTTACGTATACATTTGTTATTCCATCCTCAAAACAAAAACATACAACTGGCTCCCTAACACACACACACACACACACACACACACACACACACACCAGCAACAACAAACAAAAAGCAACTGGGCACGTCACATCGCTTGCTAATGGTAATTTAACTGGCTCAGTCGCTCCTTTCGAGTGCAAAATTCCGACCGCTTCGAGAAATAAAAAAAGAGATAATTTTGCTGACGTTGGACTGGCTGTGCGGACGCCCGCAGGATTTGCTCCAGCGAAGGCATGTTTCAAGCTTTCGCGTTGGTTTGGCAAACGGCACAAAACGGACGCCTTCACAAAACTGGGGAACCTACTATCAGAGCTGCATGTGCCTCAAAAACAGTGCTTGGCCGGCATTTCTGATGCCTTTTCTGCTTCTTTTACCAGTATCTGGCCATCTTTCCCGCGGTTTTATTGTAGCCGCAACAAACCGTGCCTACTCTGCGCTACACCCGCAGGCACTTACCGAGTTCAGTTCCCTGAATTTTGTTCACTGGCCCTGTATCACAAATCGATTAAACAATATTGATGGGCAACTCTGCCAAGTTTCATACTTGTAACGTTAACTGACCAATTCTGGCCTTTTCTGCAACATACAAGCTCCACTATAACAACTCTTTAAACATAAGAAAATCCTTAACAATAATTAATGAAGTACAGAAATGAACAAAGAGTTATTATGACATTTTAGTTTAAATTAAAAACAAACCAAAGTGCTGCATTAAATGGAACAACGTACTGTATAAAGTGTATTATAACAATATTAACTGGTATACAGCATTTTACAATATTAAAAAAATACATCAAGTAAAACTGAAATATTTTCAGATACGTTTAGTTCACAAGATTCTCGCTACAAACGTTACACTAAAAAGAATGAAGGTCACAAACGACGAGAGATGTACCTTTTCTAATGCACACAATGAAAATATTCCCCATCTGTTTTGGAAATGTGATATTGTACAGCATTTTTGGTCTATGTTTGAAATATTTGTGAATGAAAAGTGTATAAATGTGACAAATATGAAACTGAACGAAGACTTTGTACTGTTTGGTAATGCAGAAGACTTTGAATCAGATGAAATCTTTGACTTTATTATATTGTTTGCGAAGTTTATTTTATATATTAATGTAAAATGTAAAATGTTTATTTTCGATTTTCCATTTAATAATAATAATAATGTCCATTTATCGTGCGCTCATCAACGCCCTGAGCGCTCACATGGTACACATTAACCTAATTATGATATTCTATACACATGTAGAGCATAGTCCTACCAAAACAATTTACATAAAATATTATACACACAAAAAAAGAAGAAGAGAGAAGCACTACCACAACACACACACACACACACACACACACACACACACACACACACACACACACACACACACACACACACACACACACACCACACACACACACACACACACACACACACACACACACACACACAAACACAATGACTGTAGCAGAAACTGGATACTGATATTAGTTAGGATGGAAATACTGTGAGAAGAGGAAGGTTTTCAGTTTGGCTTTAAAAGATGACAAGGTTGAGCAGTGTCTAAGGTCTTGTGGGAGTGAATTCCGAATTCCAAATGTGGGGTCCAAAGCAATATATATATCTATCTATATATCTACACATACACACACACACACACACACACACACACACACACACACACACACACACACACACACACAACAACATCCCCCCCCACCCCCCCCCCCCCCCAAACCCCCACTTCGCAAACAATATAATAAAGTCAAAGATTCCATCCGCTTTTTCATGTATTTCAAAAACAACTGACAAGAATGCATATAAACAGAAGAATATTTATCATATTTCAACATGGAGCATGCCTCATTCCGGTCAAAATGGCTTTGCTATATGTCATTTGTCCAGAACGATGGCTATAAAAGTTTGTTTGTATGATCCTATCTACATTGACTGGGCGTGAAACACCAACTTACTTACTTACTTACATCCACACATCATATTTACATAGTTACGAATGACAGTTAACATGTAATATTCTGGAGCTCTTACCACGACTGCTATGTAACCCCCCCCCTCCTTTTTGCCCCTCCCTCTCCTCTGTCCCCATCCACTACTGTTCTTACTGTCCCATTCCTTCTTCCTTTTTTCATGTTGTCGTTACTGATATTGCTGTGCCCTCTTTTTTCTGTTTTTTTCTTGATTCCTTGTTGTTGTGTCTGCCTTTAGATTTGCTCATATATTCTTGTCCTTGCTATTTTTGTTTTGTCTTTTTTGTTGTTGTTGTTGACATCATTATATAGTTTGTATATATCAACTCTGTACTTATGCGTAGGCCTGGTGTATGTATATAATTATGTTCACATGCTTAAAAACAAAGTTAAAAAAGAAAAGAAAAGAAAAAGTCGCTTGTATGTGTTTCAGTGCTATAAATGATTCTGGTCCTGCTTACCTCTCTGAACTGCTACATGTCTACACTCCGTCTTGTGGAATAGGCTCTTCTTCTGACACCCGCATGCTGAAATTCCAGCAATACAAACGCAAGACTCATGTCTTTCGCACTTTCTCGTGCTTTGGACCCCACGTCTGCAATTCATTCACACAAGACCTTAGACACTGCTCAACCCTGTTATCTTTTAAAGACAAACTGAAAACCTTCCTCTTCTCACGGTATTTCCGCCCCAGCGAATATTAATAACCAATTTCTGATACAGTCAGTGTGTGTGTGTGTGTGTGTGTGTGTGTGTGTGTGTGTGTGTGTGTGTGTGTGTGTGTGTGTGTGTGCGCGCGCGCGCGTTTCCATATAATGCCTTAGGTAAATTGTTTTGGTAGGACTACCCTCTACGTACGTATAGAATATTGTATTTAGGTTAATATGTATGATGTGAGCACTAAGGGCGTTGATGAGCGCATGATAAATGTACATTATTAGTAGTAGTATTAGTGTGTGTATGTGTGTGTGTGTGTGTGTGTGTGTGTGTGTGTGTGTGTGTGTGTGTGTGTGTGTGTGTGTGAAGGTTGTGTTACTGTTACTGTTGTTGCCGGCGGCGGTCAAGCACAGATATGCCGTGTTGTTGCTGTCATTGTTGTTGCAGACGGCAATCACCTTACCAGCTGAACACGTAGCGGGATGCTATAACTATAATTTTGTTGCAGCGGCTGATGGCGTATGTGTTCTACCCTGTGACTTACATGATGGGCTTTGAGGCCGAGGACTGCTTCAGGGCAGCACGTCTTTTTGCGGTCAAACTTTTCACTACAACGACGGTTGGTTTAATTTGCTTTCTCGTTACATCATTTTGTTTGGCCGGTTGAAATGAACGTGAATAACTTCCTACAGGCAGAACGAACAACTGCCAACGGTTTACTGACTCAATGACAGCTAGGTAAGCCTTTATTTTCTGCTCCTTAGCTTTCAGCAGATACTTCTTATTGCAGTTACCATTTGGAATTCGTCTACATGAAGGACAATGACGTCAGTCAGGGGAAGCAAATGTTTGAACAGTCGCCGAGAGACTTACCTTGGATCCTTCCAATCGTCAGAACACAGGAACTAGTTTTTAATGATGATGAAGTGATGCTTAATGTCCTCAGATGTCACTTGACATATTAGGGACAAGTTGTGACCAATGCCGAAGCACGGTTCAATAATTCTTTACGTCCACGGAAACCAGAAGGCTCGTTAGGACGGACAGCTCAGGACGGCCACCTCGACTCTCACACAGCTCCTGAACTATGAACTAGTTTTTTTGATTGATGGTCGCTTATATAGCGCTATTCTCCGCTCTCTTGAGCAGACTCACTGCGCTCGCATATGATTCTACTTGAGAGACTGGCTTTTTACGGCGCGTTTTTTCAATATCCACCGAAGTGGTGTGCTTAAGCGCTGGTATGGCTGGTGCCACATGAAACTGCTGCCGTTTCGGCGAAAGTTCTGTGTACACCGTACAACCATGCACCATGTCACTTCATGCGAAGCCACATACGTAAGGTGTATGCGTGTTTAGCAGTAACCTGCCACTTGCTCTTTTGGCAGAATGACCGGGATCTTTTACGTGCTGCTGCGGTAACACGGGGGTGGAACGGATACCGAAACAAGAGTCAGCACAGAAAGTCGACCCTGGAGAAGACAATTCTCCCGCCGCTCCTGCAGGGATTCGAACCCGCGACCTTTCAGTCACGAGTCCGGCGCTTTAACCACTGAGCTATCCCTGCCCCAGGTTGGACGTTTGCCTGAAAACAGAGTTAAAAGTGCCGGTTGATCAGAGCTCAGGAGCTGTGTGAAAGTCGAGGTGGCCGTCCTGGGCTCCTGTCCCTAATAAGCCTACGATTTCTGTGGACGTAAAGCAAGATCAACCAACCGGTTGATCGCGAAATGTTTAGCAATGTTAAATAATGAATCATTTTTTACCCTTTCTGACTTCCAGGCTGAATATACAAGTCAGCTGCGATAACCAGTAGAAAACTGCCACGGGGGATGAGTGGTGGTGGCCGTGGTGGTGGTGGTGGAGGAATGGGTACTATTTTGGGGCAGCTGATGCTGTTGTAGTGTTTACAAAGCTGGACGGCCTTGTCGTGGGTTAAGGGTTGATGGGAGGAGGGGGGGGGGGGGGGGGATTTTGTATGCATTTTAGAGGGTGTGTGGGCTAGCCCTGTATCATTCATAGGGATCACATAGTGTGAATTAGAGTTCAGTTATTACCTGTAGCCTGGTCACTTTTCTTGTTTCTACGGAAAGCACGGACAGTGACACAAACTCATCAAGCGATGACGCAGAACAGTTATGTACAAGCTTTGTTTTGTTCTCGGCACTAATATTTCTAACTACAGAATTTGTGATATCTTCAAGCATGCAGAGAGAGAGAGAGAGAGAGAGAGAGAGAGAGAGAGAGAGAGAGAGAGAGAGAGAGGTGAGCTGGTGAGACATGACGGAGAGAGAGAGAGAGAGAAGAGAGAGAGAGAGAGAGAGAGAGAGAGAGAGAGAGAGAGAGAGAGAGAGAGGTGAGCTGTTGAGACATGACGGGGAATCTGCCAATTGTTCCTCTATTGATGCAGGTCTCGTTCACAGAGCTGGGCACCATCATCACAAACGGAAAGAATCTGCAGAGCTACATCGACACTTACAATGCTACATGGACCTACGTGGGAGACGATATCTTTCTGGAGGCCACCAACACCACGCTGGTTGGGGGTGTGATGACGGTGCGAATACGTTCTGTATTGTGGAGTGCTTAAAGTTTTGTGTATGTGTTTGCTGTGTTTGTTCACGACTCTGTGTGTGTGTGTGTGTGTGTGTGTGTGTGTGTGTGTGTGGTGGTGCGTGCGTGCGTGCGTGCGTGCGTGCGTGCGTGCGTGCGTGCGTGCGTGCGTGCGTGCGTGCGTGTGTGTGTGTGTGTGTGTGTTTGTGTGTATGTGTGTTGTAATCCATAGTATGCTAGGCTGTTATACGGGTTTGACAGGTGGTGGATGGGTGTAACAAAAATGTCTTCGTTGTGAACAGCTGAAAGTACTATGATAACAACCAAGAAGACAGATTTTCTTCTTCCTGTCTGTTTTGTTGTCTGTGTGTCTTCGTCAGGAACACCTGAAATAAGTAATACTAACCAAGACTCAGATTTCTTTCATGTCTTCTTTGTTTGTTTGTCTTCTTGGTTAGCGTTACTTAATGCTGAAATCATCGCAAAGAAAGCCCAACAGCGCATGTTCTTTCTCCGCCAGCTGAAGAAGTTTAGAGTCAACAAGACTATCCTGACCCAATTCTATCGGGCAGTCATTGAAAGTGTGCTAACATTCTCCATCACTGTGTGGTTTGGAAGTGCTAGTATTCACAACAAGAACATGCTTGAAGGGATTGTTAAGACAGCCTCAGAGATCACTGGCAGCAAATTTCCCTCGATTGAGTCAATCTACACAACCCGCACTCTTCGCAAAGCCACAACCATAATCTCTGACTCCACTCACCCCGCAAACCACCTCTTTGAATCTCTTCCATCTGGGAAGCAGTTCAGATCCATCAAAACTAGAACTACACGCTTTAGTAACAGTTTCTACCCAAAAGCAGTTCAAACCAAACCTTCCAACACCAAATCAGAAGAATAGGAAGAAGGTAGAAAAGAAAGATATTTAATATACATGTATACAAACGTGAATGATGTTTAACCTTGCTTAGGTGCTTTATCACAGTCTTACTATCTTCATGCAGAGTTGATACTTCTACAATCTTTCTGAGTCCATGCCTAAATGTTAAGTAGTCTGGGAGGTTACCTGGCAGAATGTGCAGTCTGTTCTTCTTCAAGTTCAAGGTCATACTGCGTTTTTGTTGTTCTTGTTGTACTGTGCAGTTCTTATTCTTAAAATGCTAAATTATATGCCTTGAGTGATGATGTGGCTTGCTGTTGAGTGTAAACGGGTCTACATGGTTCCCTATTATAATTCATCTAAGATCTGTTATTGTCACCATTTTGAGCATCTATTCTTTTTTTTTACTGGATCAAATTAATTTTAAATGTTTATATTTTGATGCTTTGCCTGCTGGTTGTTGATCTTACATAAACATTTTATATTTATTCATTGTTCAGCCAGTTTTACTCTTACGTGGGTGCCGAAAGGCTTGGGGGCGGCATAAGCTGCTGATCGTGTATATTAAATATTAATTAATATTAAGATCGTGAGAGTTAAAAAAAAAATCTATTTTATTTAACTGCGTTTTATAGTTTTTAATTTGCAAATGATGCGACCTAGATACCCCGACACAACGATAGTTTCCCCTGTCTCTGACATGACCTCTGGGTCAACTGCACTTGCACGTAGTTTGAAGTTTGAGTTCTAGTGTTTTATTATTTGCAGTGACTCATTAAAATCCTTTACTTACGGACGAAGAACATGCACTGTATCCATGGTATTCAGGGTGTCCAAACACTAGCTCTTTTTTTGTTTTTGTTATTAAATTTCGCCAGCGAATGCCGTCTGCTTCCTCTCCGGCTTCGTCCAGAGTAGCTTCCCTTAACCGCACGCACGTGTTGTGTTGTTGCTCGAGGTGAGGGTGGGGGTAGCGGAGGGGAGGGGGGCGTTGGGTGTAACAGGCTAGTGACGTCTATTGGCGAGCTTACACTAGGCCCATTCCCAGGCCAGTCCAGGCGGGGATGTTTTTAGTTTTTAGTGCGTAGGATCTTGGATGGGTCAGGGTGGTAGTGGCCAGGGGAGTAAGCCGGCGGGGTTAATTAATTAATTTGTTGTATATAATTCTTATAATTGCTTTTATTAGGACAGTAACTTTTAAGAGGGGGTCCTCGGGAAGTGGCAGTTTTATTTTATGCCAGCTTGATGCCAGTGGGATTTTCTCATGTTGTTATCTATGAATAACTTTTTACCAGGTTTGTTGTTGTTGCTGTTGTTGTAATTAAATGTTCTATGATTGACGTGAATGTGTGATGAGTGTACTTGGCACCACAAAACATTCCTCGTGCAATTATTGTATTGACACTTGGCAGTAAAGTTATATTGTATTGCATTCTGTATCCGCGTCGTCTTCTGATGATTACAGTGTCCTTGTTCTTTACCACTTGTTCGTTCTCACCAGCAGTCATTTGCTTTTTTCCTTGATTTGTTTTTTCGCCCTACAGGAGCGATCGGGAATACTGGCCACCTACATGATTTGCGGGCTGAGCAACATGGGTGCCATTGGCGTGGCTGTCGGAGCTTTCACCTCTCTGGCTCCCACCCGTAGTATGGAGGTCATCAAGCACGTCCCCCTCGCCCTTCTGGCCGGCAACCTGGCCTCCTTCTCCACCGCCTGTGTGGCCGGTGAGACTGACCGTGTAGCAAGCCACTCCACGAGTGTGTGTGTGTGTGTGTGTGTGTGTGTGTGTGTGTGTGTGTGTGTGTGTGTGTGTGTGTGTGTGTGTGAGTGAGTGCGAGCGCGCCTGTTTATTTTGGTCTAATATGAGCTACCAGGTTGATGTTTTTTTGTGTCGCTTTTTATATAGCGCTATTCTCCGATCTCGGACAGGCTTACTGCGCTTTTGTCGCATGTGACTCTAAGTGAGTGAATGCAGCTTCAGGAATGTAGTTTGACTGGTCATTAAAAGCCAGAAGCTTACTTACTTTCTTACATACTTGTGTGTGTGTATGTGTGTGTGTGTGTGTGTGTGTGTGTGTGTGTGTGTGTGTGTGTGTGTGAGAGAGAGAGAGAGAGAGAGGAGAGAGAGAGAGAGAGAGAGAGAGAGAGAGAGAGAGAGAGAGTGTGTGTGTGTGTGTGTGTGTGTGTGTGTGTATTGCCCTAAAATCATCAACCAGGTTGACTGGTCATTAAAAACCATTTGCTTACTTATTTGCTTACCTAATTACTTACGTGTATATATATTATATATATATATATATATAGTGTGTGTGTTATTTCTTTTTAGGTCTTCTGTACACGGACTAGTTTGGAAGTGGACACAGTCGCATAGATAACCATCTTCACGGCCTACGGCAGAAATGTTCTTGATGTACAAACATTTTAAATGTGAGCCTTTCAGTTACAGTCAGTGTTTGGCCAACACAACCAAACCAAAACGTGATAATCTGTGAGACTGTAAACAATGAGTTTTGCCTGGACACTTCAGACGCGAGAATGACCATGCATGATTTGTCCGCATACACCCTTCACTAAACGTTGCATGTGTGGTAGTTCATGCTGCAATTATATAAGTTAAAAAATATATGATGCATAAGAGGCATGTGATCCTCGTTATTGTTGTCATTTGTAATAATATGTAATTATTAACGTATATACTATGTTACTTGGTGAGTTTGCTAAATTTATAAACTTCAACTTTGTTCGAGTTTTTTTTCATAATTACACACGAAGTCGACTGCCATAGAAAGGATTCCGAGGATGCGGTTTGGCCTTTTGGACAATGCTGCTATAAGTGACTAAGTCTGAGGGCCTTTGCCTTTCTCTTTTACTGAGTCTCACGCGTCACCTGTGTATAGAAAGTCACTATAACCAGTTTTTGCTGTGTAAGTAATTCTCAACGAAAAGCTATACATTATACATTGTTAGACAGGTTTCAGAGCTTCAGAGTAAAACATTATACAGTTCAAGTTAGAACACAAAACAATGTACTGTCCTATGTCTAGCGGCGGGTTACTGACATTGTTCGTCCACAATCAGCTCCTTAGCTTGACTAGGCCTCACAACAACGGCACAGGCAAATCTGCTAAAGCAGGAAAGAGTGCAGAACGAGGCAATGCGAGTCATACTCGGAACCACCAAGGACTAACCCACTGAGATCCTGAGGTTCAAACTAGATCTCCCACTAATGCAAACCAGACAGAAAGTGGAGCAGGTCAAAGGCTGCTTCAGTGCCGTCGAAAATCCCCACAACCCACACCACGAAGCTGTGAAAGACACAAAGGGATGCAGACTGGGACAGGGTAAGTATTGGATGGGTCAAGCAGAGGATTCAATACTGCAAATATGCCAGCTGATAGAGCTCAAGCAAACCAAGGAAAGGTACCCAAATCGATTCCGGCCAGCAGGCAAAACAGAGTCAGAGATCAAGCTTCTCATTCAAGAAAACAGCAAACAGCAAGACCATATACTGTACATTGAGGGCTCAGTTACCAAAGACCATGCCCTCCGCTGGATTGCCTCAAGAGGTGTCAGGCAACATAGCCATCATCCTCACAGATTCAGTGAGCTTGCTACAGAAAGTGGAAAGTGGAATGGGAAGTCCAGACTGGAATGTGTCGATGGTCGACATCCATCTTTTAAAACTCCTGTGGGTGTACTGTGGGTGTACTGCCCTGGACATGCCAGAGTGAAGGGAAACGATTGAGCAGATAGACTGGCGGGCAAAGCAACCCTCACAAGTGGCTTGCTTGAAGATCTGAAGTGTTGAGAAGCTTGAGCGACACCACCTGCGGACACAAAGCCAAGGACATCACACCATTGATCGCTTGGAGGAGAGGCGTTGAAGGAGGAAGCGCTAGACGATCTTCCTTGAAAGGACGAGAGAGGGCCGTCGTCAGTCAGACGAACATTGGAACCGTTTCAAAGGCAACGTTGGGGAAACTTCTGAGAGACGGGATGGAGCGCATATGAGTAATATGTAACTACGTTGGTGTATCATACGCCTAAAGGTTAAGCACAATCTTAACTTGACTTTTGTCAACATTAGCAACAGTTATTTTACGGTAACAAAGTAATTTAAAAAAGAAGAAGAGAATTTAGACAGCCTAACCTTCCAATAAAGCCGTAAGCTCGTACATAATCATCAAGACAATTTAATCTACTTATACAAAGCATTCGACACAGTAATCACAAACCAAAACACTACAATACGCCAGCACTCTGACCAATGACAAACTTACAACACACACACACACACACACACACACACACACACACACACACACACACACACACACACTAACGAACACGCGCGCGCTCACACACACACCTCTCTCTCTTCTCTCTCTCTCACACACACACACACACACACACACACACACACACACACACTTTTATCCCTAAGCCACGAGCTCTGCCGTGCATTGGCATGTTAGGCCTAGGGTATTATTACTGTATTTTGCCCTGTGTCCGATTGAGAGCACTGCCGTGCTGTCGTATGCCAGACGCCTGAGAGAGGAGGAAAGCAGCTGTAGCAACTAGACATGCCAGCATAAGTGCGCTAGCCCACTCAGCCCTAGCCCACTCAGCCCTAGCTCGCTCAGCGTTATCTCACTCAGCCCTAGCTCACTAGCTCACTCAGCCCTAGCCTAC
Organism: Alviniconcha marisindica; assembly: GCA_018857735.1. Lineage (NCBI taxonomy): Eukaryota > Metazoa > Mollusca > Gastropoda > Provannidae > Alviniconcha > Alviniconcha marisindica. The sequence continues at coordinate 46,028 of JABMCL010000960.1, forward strand.
TCAGCCCTAGCTCACTCAGCGTTAGCTCACTCATCCCTAGCCCACTCAGCCCTAGCTCGCTCAGCGTTATCTCACTCAGCCCTAGCTCACTCAGCCCTAGCTCACTCAGCCCTAGCTCACTCAGCCCCAGCCCACTCAGCCCTAGCCCACTCACTGCAAGCCTCGCGTCCCTGCACCTTCCTCCCAACTCAGTCATAAATGCTTACAGAGTCATTGAAGAGACTCCTTATTAGGTGGTTCAGTGAAGCTGGTTTGCACGAATGAATGCCCTTTGTAATCTTTCGCGCAAGAAGTCGCGAGAGGTCGCAGCGTCACTTTCGGACCGATTTCTGAGTAGGCGTTGCTTCACGCTGTGTATAACAATGGAAGTTGGACCTAGAATTGCGAAGCAATACAAATGCCACCACTGTACAATTGCAAAAATTACCGGGGAAAGGGGATGAAGGGTCGAAAAAAAAAGTGTCTTTGTGTCGTTTTTTGGCTGACCAGAAGGTCGCGAGTTCGTGGGGGAAAAAAAGTGTTTTGGGGCATCCTATGGTTCGACCAACAAGTTATTGCTTGTTGCCAGACACATTCTGACTATGGGCCTCCAAAAATGCCTTTAAAGTTGGCAGTGTAAAATCCGTAAATTCACTGCCACAGCCTTCCATTGTGAAGAAAGTACGCACCGGAAGTAAAAGCAGCCAAGGGACTTAAGCGATGCCGGGCAAAAGTCAAGGGAGTTAACAACCCCGCCTGAACCGCCCAATAGACAACATCAAAACCCAAACATCCCAAACGCCACCACAAAACCCCAACAATCCACACCAACCAAAACAACAACAACAGAAACCAAACAATAACAACTTGGTTACTCATTAACTTATGATTGTTTGGGGTAAAATTTGTCCTCAAAGTCGTCCTGAGGTGCCCTTGTGTGATTAACAGGACGTTAAAATCCAACTACTAACTAACATGTCCTGTAGAAATTCTTTATGACTTGCCCTGTAACCCTGTGCAGTTAACAGGACGTTAAAATTTATTTACTGAGCAATCTGACCTTCAGAACATTTGGAAATGAGAAATATTTTGTTAGAGTTGCTGTGCTTATTGAATACATTGTGGTGGGTGTGAGCCGTAAGACCGGGTAGTGCCGGCTTATAATTATTTCGGCTTAAATTTAGCAGTTACACGAGACCAACCTCCCATATTTTCGCATCGATGTTCTGCAGAGATATCGTATCTGCTCTATATTATGCACTAACGTTTCATAGGAGGGTAACGCCATAGGTTTGTTGATGTGGATATATGGGTGCACTTACGGATTTCTTGCCTAGAACTGTTCTTCAAAGTAGCCCTTCTCAGCGTGCGCTCGCTTGGTCATCCTTTGAAGCTACCTGACTATCATGGTGCCAAACTGAAATTTCTTGTACAATATTTGGGATGGAGAATGATCAGTTTGGAAGCTTTGCTAGAAAGAATTTTGACCATCTAGAAGAAGTTTGGTCTAAAGGATAAGAATGGTGTGCGTGCGTGCGTGCGTGCGTGCGTGCGTGCGTGCGTGCGTGCGTGCGTGCGTGCGTGCGTGCGTGCGTGCGTGCGTGCTTGGTGGCGGGGCGCGCCGCGCGCGCCGCGTGTGTGTTGTGTGTGTGTGTGTGTGTGTGTGTGTGTGTGTGTGTGTGTGTGTGATAACTATGGCGACATTGCATTCTGTGTTGATATATACGTGTTGTTGTGATATACCACAAGAGTTCCCGTATCTGAAAACGTATGGGGTCCCCGTGGTTGGACTGTTCCTATTTAGAAGATTGTAAGGATGAGCTGAAGCATAGCGTAGGTTGTACACACCGTATTCTGATACGTGGGTAAATTGTATTCAGGCTGAAAAATGCAAGCGTAGAGGAAAGCACGCGTGAACTCCCTCAGGCACAAAAAGCTTCGGGGGGTTTAATAAGATTGCATCCGTCTTGAGTAGCAGAGCTTTTCGCGACAGTATAAGCCTGCTTTAGTAGCAAAGACTGCACGACTCTCGCAGGTTTCTCTAGAAGCGTTGCAGGTTTTGCAAGGAAAATAGCCGAGGAAAGGCGAAAAAACATGTATACTCAGGTTGGTAGCTAAGATGCTTCGTAAACTGTGTTCTAAACGGAGTTAAAGAACAAGAGGAGTTAAACGCTAGCGCTTAAAAAACGCCGCAAGTGAATAAATATATAGAGACGCACCAGCAGATGCCTGCATTATCCCTTCGATAACCGTCATCTGGCATGAAGTATATAAACTTGATTCGGGTAACATCCTTTATCACTGCATTTTTGCTGTTTATGAATTTGAATTTCCCTCTAACCATTTGTGTTTATCTAAAGAGATTGATTATGAAACAGGAAAGAAAGGTAATGCAAACATGGAACAAAGTAAATTTCAAAGATGTATTGCTCGGGTAATCTTAGTGCGAGTATGAAGTAATCATAATTGTATTACAGACTTGTGTGTCCAAAACTGTCGACATTGTGTCGAAATCGAGTGGGCCTACTGGCTTGTGAGCTGCACACCATTCGTCCGAGCATTGACACCATCAAAATCAGGGGGTGAAAAAAGTGATTTTCGTATGATCGTACTACTCCAAATTTTGCATTTGCTTTTCGCCAGTCTTCACAAGAGAACTGTCACCACTCAGAATGCATTAATTTCATCTTCAGTAATCGTAAAACATTTATTTTGCCACACACTCCTCAGAACGGCTGTCACTATATAGATATACGCAATGCATTTTGTTCTTCCTCAGTCTCCGCCAAAGAACTTATTTCACTTCTTATTAGTACTTTTATTTCTTCTTCTTCATGACAAATGGACGGTCACTACTTATGACTACGCGGGGGAAGGGAGAGAGCATGAGAGATGCAGGGAAGAGTATTGATCAATTATTTATTGTTGTATTCGATTGGACGAGCGGAGACTGGTATGCGCATGTCACTGTGTGTGTGTGTGTGTGTGTGTGTGTGTGTGTGTGTGTGTGTGTGTGTGTGTGTGTGTGTGTGACATGGTTATTGTTTGACGAGCGATAATGGTAGACTACAATATTTAAGATTCTGTTTGTTTGAAATGTAGGTTAATGTGGTTTTTGTCATAAGATGTTTGTACAGCGCTGTGAGTTTAACTGGTTAGAGGACAGCGCTTTATAAGAATTATTATTATTATACATTCATTCTTCATCAATCCTCAAACAACTACTTTCGCTCCTCCTCTTGCATTATTTTGTTCTTTGTCTGTCTCGGTCAAACAACCTTCAGTCCACGCTAATGAATTTATTCTTCTGCAGTCATCAGAAAGAAAGATTTTTTTTTTTTTTTTTTTTTTTTACCAACAATGCATGTGTTCTTCATCAATGTATACCAACAATTTCACTTTTAATGGATTGGATTCTCTTTCTCACTGACCACACAATACATTTCTTTACACGTATTGTTTTTGATCTACTTTAATCTCAGAAGTTTTAGAACAGTCCCACACGGCGGCTATGAATTATGTTGCCAGCTTGCTAAATGCCAGGGTTTTAATTCTTTCGAATTATGATTGTGACGTCTGGGTCGGCAATCTGAAACGGAAATGCGTACTATTGCCCTCATGCCAGTGTCACGTTTTTAAAAGAGAATACTGTTGTTGCTGTTCTCTTGCTGTTCCACCATCTGTGCCGACCTCAGAGGCACTGTCCCCGCGCCGCTTGTCCCGACATCACTATCTCCGGCCACACTAACGACTATTAATCGTTGCGTCCCCGCCCCAGAGGTCCACATGAGGAGACGTCAGATCGTTGGTGGGCTGCCATCAGAAGGAGACACTGCACTGCTGCCAGGCTACTTCGGTGGTGTTTAGTGCTGCCTGTTCTGGGTTTCTTGGGGTGTTTTTTTAAATCTTCACCACACTGAACCCTGTTCTGTTTTAACATACGTAGGACACCACCTACTATGCCCCTTACTCATGCCCCCTACTGACAACAATCTTCGCTAAGTCGCGGAGTTAGACTGAGTGTGCGTCCCACCAGAGAGGACACCGGCCCAAGGTCCATCCAACAATCCTTCTATGTGGGCTCTCTGACATTGAAAGCTTTGACTGGAACTGACTCAAAAAATGAGGCAGGAACCCAGAGACTGAAGTCACAGCGAGAGCATGGAGCGAAGGACTACAAAAAGCGAGAGAGTTTATTATGTACAATAAATGAGGATGAGAATGATAACTGATGATCATGTGAAAATCCATTTCATTTTGAGACTACTTGACAGGGCCGAAAAACATGCTCACTTTATGCCGGTAATAACCAGGCCCAGGAACTCTAGCGGATGAAGCTCAGCTGTGTGGTTCAAGTCTTCCCACTGGACCCATAGCGCTCACAGCTCTGGTTAGGAGCAGGGTCAGGGCTGAATAATCCAACATGACTGATGAGATCCGAAACCCACGAGCTTCCGACCCGCAATCAGAAGTGCTATCCACTACGTTACGAGGGCCAGTACTGTCGGTTTAAAAATAAATAAATGAATGGAGCACTTAACAAAAATCATATAGGTGAAGGCGGCAATTACGACGCAACACAGCACAAACGTGCAAATGTCTGGCTGACGATCGTTGGATGATAAGCAGTGTGTTGAAGAGAGAGAGAGAGAGAGAGAGAGAGAGAGAGAGAGAGAGAGAGAGAGAGAGAGAGAGAGAGAGAGAGAGAGAGGGGTGGGGTGGGGGAAACACTGAAGTCACACACACACACACACACACACACACACACACACACACACACACACACACACACGCGCGCGCGCGCACCCCGTGGTCTGACATGGGCTGTCAATGAGAACGTTATCATGGCGTGGTCCTGCTTCTTCAGTCCGAGCCTAGGGATGAATACGCAGAGGTTAACAGCGAAGACGTAAGTCCCTTTGACATCGCGGACGATGAAGGAGGCGACACCGGAGAGGCTGACACCCGCCCAACCGCCTCTCTCTGCTGCTTGTATCGCTTCAACCAGCACATCCTTCGTTTCTTCAGCCACCACTGGAGAAACATCAAACGAGGGGTTCTGCTCCTGCTACTTCTCGGTTACTTGGTCTACTTCTCCTACTGCATGTACTTCAAGTTCGGTGACGAGCCGTCCATCCAACTGCTCGTGGGGAAGGTGTTTTTGCTGTTGATCGTCGTGCGATACCTCCTGAACCGCTTTGTCCGTTGTCCGTGCACTCTGTCTGTCTGGAAGCACTTTAAGGGCAGCACCAAGCGAGGGAGGAGGCTGATGAAGATCATCCGATGGTGAGGTCACGAACTGTATGTTTTTTATGTTTTATGACTTTGGTACACTGCACTTCAATCCTTTCTGGTCTGCCTGCTGCCCATAGCCTTCGACACAGTCAGAACTTTGGTACACTGCACTTCTATCCTTTCTGGTCTGCCTGCTTCCTCTATCCATAGCCTTCGCGTCATCCTGGAAAAAAAGACCCCCCCCCCCATACACACACACACACACACGCCCCCCCCCCCCCCCCACACACACACATACACACGCACGCACGCACGCACGCACACACAAACACGCACGCAAAACTGATCATATCATCTCTCTACTTCGATGTCTCCACCGGCCCCCAATCCCACAAAGAATTGAGTAGAAGACAATGTCATGCACTAGCTGTCTGCTATAAATGTACCACATGCATTGCTCCGTCTTATCTCTGTGACTGTCTTCACTCCGCTCAACTTCTGTTACTCTCATCTTCCAGATTCCTCGAACCTCAGTCACTCTACATGAAATGACCTTACCCTTCCTCATCAATAGAAACCCTCTCTCGGTTCATTGAAATATAACCTCAAGACATTTCATTTTCCAAAACAAAAGACCTGCTATGTTCTGCCTTCGGCGCTGCTATCACGGGCACGTTTGCGCGTATGGACTTAAACATTTAGAAGATTCTGAGCCGCAGAAATATTATTATTATTACTTACGTACCCATTATTATTACTTACTGACGCATTTTTTCCCCCGATGCTGTTAAAGATAATCTTTGAATAACAGTCTCTTCTAAGCATAATTTTATTTTCAATCTCTTCCTGGTTTCAATGACGTTGACTCACTCTAAATCTGAAGAAAAGTTTAAACAAAATTATGAAAAGTTGCATTTCCAGTTCCTTGTGAACGTGAGCCGACTGAGCATTTGCAGTTCATGTCACCTGTACAATATGATCGAGAACAACAAATGTCAGGTTTTGACTAGTTTTGATAATAATCTAATCATCACGTTTGCCATTTTAAATGTGTACGTTGCCGTATTTTTCATTTATAGCTCACAAGTGCATAAATATATATATATATTGCTTTTGTGTTCTCTATGCTTGTTGTTTGTTCGATTTATGTTTACGACATATGAATTAACTTTGAAACAAATATCAGGTTCATAATCTAAGTAAAGTACACATGCGTTTCTGATTATTTATTAGACATCAAATGAAACTAAAAGCCATTGAACTAGACTTCTTTTGATCATTTCAAAGTGCAAGTCAACAAGCGATGATGGTGAAAACAAATGAGGGTTTGAAGTCACGAACTGTCACACAAATCAAAGGAAGAAAAAATCATAGTAAAGAACAATCATGAAAATGAACTGGCGAAAAAAAAAAAAAAAAAAAAAAAAAAAAAAAAAAAAAAAAAAGAAGAAGAAGAAGCAAACAAACAATACTGGTGATGGCAATACCCTCCCCCCCACCCCACACCCCAACGAGAAATAAAAAAACATGCAAAAATCGAACGATGAGGACGGAACGGAGAGGTGATCGACTTACCGAGTCATGCGATGCTGTTTTCAGAAGATTTTATTGTGTGAACTCGTAAGCAATATTTATAGAATCAATACAGCACCACATGTGGTTGTGTAAAAGAAACGAGGAAATAATAATGTTCAGACCTGATGAAAACTGGGGCTGTTTGAAGTGTGGTGTTAGGACTGCTACATAATACTACTCTATAACGATAGTTGTTACTTTCAAAATTGTGGCTGTTCTAAATGTGGTTATAATGTTAGGGCTACTGGTGTAGCACACGTACCTTACAGTGACATTTATTACTTTGTTCCAAGGACGCTTTACGTTCTGGCAGTTGGGGGAGCGGTGGTCGTTGTGGTACTGGAAGTTGCCATGAAGCGACCCGAGAACTTCATCTGCCTGGCTGGCCTGGCCCTTCTCATCATCTTCTGCTTCGTTTTCTCCAAAGAGCCCGAGAAGGTAGAATTAACGTGTATTAAGCAGAAAAACCGCAACGAGAGGAGAGTCATAATATATGTAGCATTGAATCCTTAAGGGAACTCTACCAAGTTCCAAAGTGTGTGTGTGTGTGTGTGTGTGTGGTGTGTGTGTGTGTGTGTGTGTGTGTGTGTGTGTGTGTGTGTGTGTGTGTTGAAATGAGCGTATCCTTATGTCTTTGTAAGTCCGATAGCCCGTACGAGATGGGGCGCCATAAACAATTTATTATTATTATCATTCAGTCTATTGGGTCGTTCTTGCAAAAAGCAACTCGGCAATGAACTAATTTCACACACGCCTACAATCAACTCGACCATAAACTACTTTCACACAATCCTACAGTCAACTCGACTATAAATACACAATCCTACAGTAAACTCGACAGTAATCTACTTTCAGACACGCCTACAATCGACTCGACAATAAACGACTTTCACACACGCGCCTATAGTCAACTGGACAGTACATTTTCACAGACGCCTACAGTCAACTCGACCACCTCAAAGCGTCGCGGCGCGCTGGGACCTCCCAAGTAGTCGACACGACCCACTAAGGGATCGAGCCAGCTTGACTATACCAATAGGGTCAACTGGATGATTCAAGCTCTATACTTGTCGACCTTGCAATACGATTCAAGTCGGCCTTTGTGTGTGTGTGTGTGTGTGTGTGTGTGTGTGTGTGTGTGTGTGTGTGTGTGTGTGTGTGTGTGTGTGTGTGTGTGTGTGTGTGTGTGTGTGTGTGTGTGTGTGTGTGTGTGTGTGTGTGTGTGTTAGTCAACTCAGCCAACACATACTATAGTCATTCTCCCCTACGCTGTTTCAGATCAACTGGCACGCGGTCTTCTGGGGGATGGGGCTGCAGTTCTGGTTTGCTGTGCTCATCAGAAAGACTGACTTCGGCGCCGCTGCCTTTGAGTGGCTGGCGAACCGTTTTGCGGAGTTCCTCAAGTACTCCGACAAGGGGGCGGTGGTGGTGTTTGGATCCTTCTACCTTGACCACAAATTTGTCTTTGAGGTCCGTTTTTTGTTTGTTTTGTTTTTTGTTTTGTTTTGTTTTTGAAACTGCCGTTTAAAGTTATGTTTGTTTTGCGACTGCAAATTCTGTTTTGTTTTTTGTTGTTGTTTTCTCCCTTCAGGTCTGTTATTGGTTTGGTGTAACTTGCTAACATATGTAATTATGTTGATAATTGTAAGATCAGTCAATATCACTTATGTGAAAAAACTTGAAATAAAAAGGAACTGTGTTTAAGAATTCCTAGTCACCTCTCAGAGAGTCAGAGAGGTAGATCGTGGTAAAGGGCAGCATTGATTCAGAAGGTTCCGGGCAACTAGTTAACTTAACAGGACGTCACGAATGATGATTGGCTCAAGACGTTTGAAGAGTGGCGGCACATGTCTGGCGCACAAGCTGAAGTAAATGAACAAACCGAAAGCCTGCATAACACTTATAGCACACGTTCATTGATGACGCCAGATGATTATCAGCTGGAATAAAATGAGATCGGAACACTGGAATTAGACCTGAAATATCGTGCATTCTCCACCACTCAACACAGCACCGTACGAAAGCTTGTAGGAACGTAAGTATGGGAGGCGGGGCTTAGAGTTCAGCGTGGATTCCCCCATTGCAGTTTTATACCACAATTTGATCTGGTAAGTACGATGCGTTACATATTCATACCTAGCAATATAGGGCTTAAAGACAGCTAGTTGTTGCTTCTGCTGCTGTCCTCGTCTTGTGTAACTGCTGCTAGTACTAGACAAAATGTTGTTAAGTTCGCTGTTGTGTGAAAACCATGTGCTCTGACAACACTTCAGATCGAGGTTTGCGCATTTTGGTTACTTTTTGAGGGAGAGAGTGACATTTGCTTTTTGAAGGTTTTAGTGTGTATATTTTATTTTCATTTTTGTAACTATTGCTTTCAGCTGATGCCGAAGCTGATATTTTTCAACGCAGTGATCAGTGTGCTGTACTACCTGGGGCTGGTTCAGATCTTCATCGCCAAGTTCGGCAAGTTCCTCAGCTTCTGCATTGGCACCAGCCCTATAGAGTCTGTTAATGCCGCCTCCAACCTCTTCCTTACTTTGGTCAGTGACCATAGCTTGTTCGTTTAAAGAGATAATAGCCGTTTGAAAGGAAACTTTGGGGACAGGTCTGAGAGAGGGGGTGGAGGGCATAACTGTGGGCTTTTGCGAGCGCATATATACTATCTTGAACTGAACTCTACTGAACCGGACTACCCTCTCTTCTGCAAGCTTCGCGCCAACATTCAAAAGAAGACGATTTATTCCTGTAGCTCGAAGGCAGTTGTTTGGAAAGGTGATAAACAATTAATGGTGAAAGCAGAACGGAAGACTGACCTCTAGGCTTTGGTAAAGGGTGCCGGCCTTTCGAAAAAAGCCCTTTACAGGAGCGTGGGGTCGATGCCACATCAGGGGGACGATGCGATAGCAGGGGGATGATGACAAAGTAAGGAGACGATGATACAGTAGTGGGACGGTGACAAAGTAAGGGGACGATGACACAGCAAGGGGACGATGACATACAAAGAGGGCGATGCCACAGAAGAGATACAAAGACGCTGTAATGGGAAGATCGGCACAGTAAGCGGACAATGACACATTGATGGGGCGATGGCATAGTAAGAGGACGATGACACAGTAATGGGGCGATGTCACAGTAAGGAGCGATAACACAGTAAAGAGACTATGACACAGTATGGGAACAATGATACAGCAGGGGAGAAGATGACACAACAAGGAGGGCGATGACAGAGTAAGAGAACGATGACACAGCAGTGGGACGATGATAGAGTAAGGGGACGATGACACAGCAGATGAACTATATACACCAGGGGGATGATGGAACAGAAATGGGACGATGACACAATAAAGGGACGATAACAGTAGGTGGACGATGGCACAGCAGAAGGATGATCACTAAAGAAGAAGAAGAAGAAGAAGAAGAAGAAGAAGAAGACTGAACTATAATGATTGGCATTCCTACGTGCATTCATTGTTCTGTATGGTGAACAGGCCGAGGCGCCCATTCTGATCCAGCCGTTCATGAAGGGCATCACACAGTCAGAGCTGTTCGCAGTGATGACGGGCGGCTTCGCCAGCATTGCAGGAGCTCTTCTGGGCGCGTTGGCAGCTTACGGGGTAAGATCTTTACTGCTTTTTTGAAACTTACCTTGGTATGGTGGGTTAGTAGGTGACGGTGGAGGTCTATGTTTCTGCCTTGGCCCGCAAGAATTCGTTTTTCCCTGACACTGGGTCTCTGCCGCTGTGGTGATGAAGCGGAAGACAAGCTGTATCGCTTATGTGCCTTGGTGCTAATAGATACATTTGAACACTCACCCACTGAAACTACGGTTGCAAAAGTAACTACGAGTAAAATTATGAGGGATAAATTGTGCGCGAGAGTATTAATTCTGGCTTGAGCGTATGCGAGATTTACTACTGAGTTAATCTCGAGGAGAGGTAATTTCGAGTATTGCACAGGCTCGTGCAATACCCGCTCTTTTACATTCCACTGAAAGCGGACCACACACACACACACACACACACACACACACACACACACACACACACACACGCACTGAGCCTATATTGATATAATACCAAAATGGATGTCGGCGTAGCCACTTTGAGTCTGAGTACACTGAAGTTTGAATGCAGCATTCATCTGATGGTGCGAACAAGAGGGGATGTGAGTCCGACACAGAAGTAAAGGAACATGCTATGCAAACCTTTTTTGTTGTTGTTGTCCCGGTAAATGTTCTGAAGAACAGTTTCTTAAGAGAGAGAGAGAGAGAGAGAGAGAGAGAGAGAGAGAGAGAGAGAGAGAGAGAGAGAGAGAGAGAGAGAGAGAGAGAGAGAGAGAGACGGACAGACAGACAGACAGACACAGAGACAGAGAATACGGAAGATTGATTCATTTAGGCAACTGCCCCGACACCGACGGAAATGTTGCAAGGTTCCCCATCTTGCCTTAGCCTAAAGTATAGCTGTCCCCCTACATCAGGCTTCTATCATGTTGACATAATACCCTCTTATCTGTCTTATTAAACTTTTTAGAGCTGTATGGCGTCCAGCATGACTCAAGTGGGTTCTAAACCTTTATGAGGTGTCTGAATGTACGTATTCTTTTGCACCGAAGCAGAACGGTTGCTCAAAGAGCCTCAGCAAACACAGAAGGCAATGGACAATGTCGTGATGGTAATCAC
>JABMCL010000960.1:60000-72500 GCA_018857735.1 Alviniconcha marisindica
AAAGGTGACCAGGAGGGTCTGACAATGGCGGATTTCCCCGTTACAGACACCTCGGCAGTTTGCTGAGATCATCAGTTCTGGAATGGTGCACATGCAGGAGGGTCTGACGATGGCGGGTTTTCCTGTTTCAGACACTACGGCAGTTTGCTGGGAGCCCTGTCAAAAGGGGCCCACGATGGACTGATAATGGTGGGCAACGTGGTGGTCAACTTGCTCGTCTATCTGGCCGTTATGCAGTTCCTGGACCAGACAGTTCTATGGTTCGGCGAACGTGCTGGCATGGAAGATTTCACCTTTCAGGTTTAGATATCGGTACTGGACCTAAGCTGAATAAATCAACTCACAGACTTGCTTTGTTTACGATCCGTCAGTATTTTAATTATGAACACGGGGGTCGTTTCTCCATCTCCTTTTGCATAGGAACGGCTTTATAGGGAAGGACTGCTGGGAAGCACACGAGCTTTAGGAACTGTCTGAGGTGTGTCTGTCACACACGAGCTTTGCGTCTGTCACACACGACCTTAGGAATTGTCCGGGTATGTTTGTCGCACACGAACTTAGCATTTTGAGTGGTATAGTGCATTTCTGGAGTCTTACTGTTTTGCTTTTTTATGATTTAGCTACGTCGCATAACAGTTTAGACAATTTAGTCTGCACACAAACTAAATGCAATTATATGTGTACGTGTGTGTGCGTATGAGTGCGTGCGTGTGTGTGTGTGTGTGTGTGTGTGTGTGTGTGTGTGTGTGTGTGTGTGTGTGTGTGTGTGTGTGTGTGTGTGTGTGTGTGTGTGTGTGTGTGTGTGTGTGCGTGCGTGCATGTGTGTGTGTGTGTGTGTGTGTGCGCGCGCGAGCGTGCGTGCGTGCGTGCATGCGCATGTGCATGTGTTTGTGTGTGCGTGCGTGTATATATATGTGTATGTGTGTGTGTGTGTGTGTGTGTGTGTGTGTGTGTGTGTGTGTGTGTGTGTGTGTGTGTGTGTGTGTGTGTGTGTGTGTGTGTGTGTGTGAAGGTTGTGTTACTGTTACTGTTGTTGCCGGCGGCGGTCAAGCACAGAGATGCCGTGTTGTTGCTGTCATTGTTGTTGCAGACGGTAATCACTTTACCAGCTGACCACGTAGCGGGATGCTATAATGTTGTTGCAGCGGCTGATGGCGTATGTGTTCTACCCTGTGACTTACATGATGGGCTTTGAGGATGAGGACTGCTTCAAGGCAGCACGTCTTTTGGCGGTCAAACTTCTCACTGCAACGACTGTTGGTTTAATTCGCTTTCTCGTCACATCACTAATTTGTGAGCCGGTTTGGCCTAGCGGTAAGGTGTTAGGCTGGTAAGCAGAAGGACCTCGGTTCGAATCTGCTTCGGCTTTCCTTTGTCTTCAAAAGTTGTGGTCTGTGGACACTGTCTTGTGATTTTGTCCCTCACAATTATGAAACATTAAAATGGCTCTCATCGCTGCCCATCTTAATGCAGAAGTCATTCCAGTCGGGACAGCCGCGTAGCGATAGGTATATAATCTCCCTCTCCCCCCACCTCCATACCTCCTTTCCCCCCTTCTCCCCGTCCCTAATAAGCCTCATGGTTTCTGTGGACGTTAAGCACCATGTTTACTTATTTGGCTGGTTGAAATGAACGTGACTAATTTCACGAGGCAGAGAATTCCAGACAGAAGCAACAACCGCCAACGATTCACTGAGTCGATGACAGCTAGGTAAGCCTATATATACATTCCACCCCTTAACTTTGAACATTCTTATCACAATTTCAGTTTGGAACTCGAACGAAAATGACTCAGGGGAAGCAAACGTTTGAACATGAAGTGACCACGGGCTTTGCTGACTGACTTCCCTTGGATCCTTCCGCTCGTTAGAACACAGGAACTAGGTTGGAGGTTCGGCTAAAAATAGAGTAAAAGTACCGGTTGATTGCGGACATTTTTAGCAGTGTAAAGAATTTAATCGTTTTCGACTTCCAGGCTGACGATACAAGTCAGCTGCAATAACCAGTCGAAAACTGGCACCGGGGAGGAGTGATGGTGGTGGTGGTTGTGGTGGTGGAGGGGGTACTATTTTTGGAGCAGCTGATGCTGTTGTAGTGTTTACAAGATTGCACGGCCTTGTCGTGAATTTGGATGAATTTTAGGTCTGTGGGCTAGCCCTGTATCATTCATAGGGATCACATAATGTGAATCAGAGTTCAGTTCTTACCTGTAGCCTGGTCACTTTCCTTGTTTCTGCGGTAAGTACTGACACGTAAGCATGAAGCGATGACGCAGAAACATGCAGAGGGGTCGGTTTGTTCTCGGTGTTATCGAATTACAGAATTTGTGACGTCTCTCGAAGCATGCACAGAGAGAGAGAGAGAGAGAGAGAGAGAGAGAGAGAGAGAGAGAGAGAGAGAGAGAGAGAGAAGACTCGAACTCGAAAACCTTATTTAACAAGGATTGTAGTTTAGGTTCAGTCAAAAACCTGTCTAACAACTAGTCCTTGCTAAGCTACTGATAAATAGATATCAAATTATAGGCATTACGTATATATATAATATAGGCATGAATGAGTGACTGAAACGCTATACATGAGACTTTCCACACAAAACATAGCGTGCTCACAGCGCCAGATGAACACACGCCATACATCATTCAGTTACATATTATGAGCATACGGTGAGCATATTATGAGCAAATGAAGCAGCAGAACAGAGAGAAGAGAGAGAGAGAGAGAGAGAGAGAGAGAGAGAGAGAGAGAGAGAGAGAGAGAGAGAGAGAGAGAGAGCTGGTGAGACCTGACGCAGTCCGCAAAGTATGACTGACCTTAGCGCAGCTAATCCTTCGACAAACAAAGGGATTTTTAAAGCCTATCCAGATCTTCAGACAGCAAATGGAAAACATGAAAACATGTGCATGGAGGTTGTGAACTCAGACATACGATACCTAAATCCACTGGAAAGTGGGGTCAGGTTCGTACCATTCCGTAAACCCTTTGAAGTATGGAGAAATTACTCTGAGATGGAGAAAAATATGCGATGATCCTCTTGAACGACTAAATGTAAACTTCGATGGAAATCACGATCTCTTTTACTCTTTTTCTTCTTTCGTTAAAGAGCCGGGCCTCCTTGGGCGTAATTGGATCAGTTGGTGGTGGTCTTTTCTGTGGCTTGGGTGCCACTTAAAAACAAAACAAAGGGTTAACAGGGTTAAAACTATTTACAGGGAGCTGGGTTCCTGGGCACGGGGCTATGGGAGTTGGCTGCAGGTTGTGGAGGATGCCGCCAAGCTGGCTCCGGAATGACTGGAATGAAGTTGCTGAGGTGATGGCAGCCGGAAGATAGTTCCAGTCTCTTATAGTGCGGGTAAAGGATGATTGGTGTGCTCCTGGTGTAGAGGCTGTGCTCCTCATGTCCTGGGGTCTACATGTTGGCAGAAGCTAGTGAAGTTGATGTCGACCAACCCGCTGGTGATCGGAACAGCACCTGGAGTCGGTTGTGGAGCCTACGGTGTTCAAGGCTGTTCCATTTCAGACTGTCGAGCAGCGAGTGTACGGTACCAGGTGTCTTGTCTCTGAAGTTGTTGCAGGCATACCTTGCTGCTCGACGATGTACATTTTCAAGCATCTGGGTGTCTTTTTGCTTGTATGGGTCCCAGACAGTTTATGCATACTCCAGTGTAGGGCTTACCAAAAGTGACGTAGGTGGCGGACCTGACCTTGGTGGTGCAGTTTCTGAAGTTCCTCCGGAGGAAGCCCACAGTCCTGTTTCCTTTGGCCACTACCGTCTCAGCATGGTTTGTCCAGGAGAGGTCTTCTGTGATGGTTACCCAAAGCTATTTGTTGGAGCTCGCCACCACTAGCCGTTGTCCATTGAGATGGTAGATCGTCGTGAGTACTCTTTCGTTTGCTTGGTGAGATTCGGATGGTGCTGCACTTGCTGGGGTTGAAGCTCATTTGGCAGAGTGTTCTCCCAATCCCCCAAGCGCTGTGGGTTCTGCTGTAGCAGTTCTGGGTCGTACTGGTTGCAGAATTTCCTGTGGAGGAGGCTGTAGTCTGCAAACAGTCTGGTGCAGGAGGATTTGACCGCACCAGAAAGATTGTTGATGTAAACCAGGAACAAAAGAGGTCGCAAAATTGTACCTTGTGGTACACCAGACAGGACTGGAGCTGCTGTCTTCAATATGAAAGCTGGGATGGACTCATGGGGTCTGGTCCAGTTGCCTTGTCAGGGTGGAGATTTGGGAGAAGTTTGCGGACTCCTGCTTCATTGACTGTGGTGTTTGGCATGTCCTATATGATTTGTGCAAAGGTCCGATCGCCGCAGACACAACACGACCATTGCTTCAGTTGTCACGATAGTATGTATCAAACACTGCCATGGCTTGATTTTCACTACCATCAAGGCGAACGTAAATACATTTTTGAACCAACACGTCTAAAACGCCAAAACTAGACGCTGTGAAAATCCTAGCTAGTTGCATAACGTCGTACTTTTTCATAACAGTTCTCTCCAACTGTCGTCAAAAAGAAGACGTGCGTCAGACTGAAGCTGCTCTCTGTCGTAGCCTTAGTGTTGTTTGATACGGCAAATACGATCGAAATATCATCACACAGATCGCTAGTGCCTCCATGCTTCCTAATTATAAATGCGTCGAAGTATTTGAGCCGTGCGCGTGTCCTGGCGACTGGTTGATTGTTACGCTGTTTCAGGTCTCTTTCATAGAGTTGGGCACCATCATCACCAACGGCAAGAAGCTGCAGAGCTACATCGACACTTACAACGCTACGTGGACCTACGTGGGAGACGATATCTTTCTGGAGGCCGCCAACACCACGCTGGTTGGGGGTGTGATGACGGTGCGAATGGGGTTTGTGTGTGTGTGTGTGTGTGTGTGTGTGTGTGTGTGTGTGTGTGTGTGTGTGTGCGTGCGTGTGCGTGCGTGCGTGCGTGCGTGCGTGGCGCGTGCGTGTGCGTGCGTGCGTGCGTGCGTGCGTGCGTGCGTGCGTGCGTGCGTGCGTGCGTGCGTGTGTGCGTGCGTGCGTGTGTGTGTGTGTGTGTGTGTGTGTGTGTGTCTGTTTGCCCATCCATAGTATGTTAGGCTGTTATAAGGATTTGATAGACGGTAGATGGGTATGAGCAGGACGGGACGATTCGTTCACTGAAATGACCTTTTGTTTATGTTGATTATTTGTACGGAAACGGACAATATTTTATACTTATGTACACGGTTTCGATTTGTGCTAGGCTGTTCTTGTAAGTCTGTATATCAGTTTTATGTTTTAACTTTAACGTGTATATTTTCACTTGTTTTGAAAACAATAATGAAACTCATGGCTCGCTTATCTTATGGGTAGGATGTTTGTCCTTTCTGTTGTGCTCAACCTTTTGATTTTATGATAGGCGTGAATGCTTAAGTGAATGTAACTGGCACCATGATACCGTCCATATGTGCTTGTCATTTGAGAATAAAGCTGTTGTGTCTGTAAAGAGCGCGTGCGTGAGTGCTACAACAAATTCCTGTTTCAACTGCTGTGCTTGGCCAGAGTCACAAAGACAATGTCCGTTGCACTGCTGTTGACGAACAACTTGGACAACTCAAGCAAAGGAAGTCCAGCTTTCTTAGCCCAGCTCCACCTCCCTACTCATGATCTCTTCTGGGCTAAGTTGAGGGTCCAGCTCCACCTCCCTCCTCTAAGATCTCTTGATCTTTTGATCTTTTGATCTCGCCTGGAACCCTGACACGGCGTCTTCTGATGAGTACGGTTTTCTTTTCCTTTTTACCGCTTGCTCGTCCGCACCAGCAGTCACCAACTAGCAAACGTTTTTCCTCGAATATTTTGTTTTCTTTTTCGCCGTATAGGAGCGATCGGGAGTACTGGCTACTTACATGATTTGCGGGCTGAGCAACCTGGGTGCCCTTGGCGTGGCTATCGGAGCTTTCACCTCTCTGGCTCCCACCCGTAGTATGGAGGTCATCAAGCACGTCCCCCTCGCCCTTCTGGCCGGCAATCTGGCCTCCTTCTCCACCGCCTGTGTGGCCGGTGAGACTGACCTTGTAGCAAACCACTCCACGTGTGTGTGTGTGTGTGTGTGTGTGTGTGTGTGTGTGTGTGTGTGTGTGTGTGTGTGTGTGTGTGTGTGTGTGTGTGTGTGTGTGTGTGTGTGTGTGTGTATGTGCGTGCGTGCGTGCGTGCGTGCGTGCGTGCGTGGTGTGTGTGTGTGTGTGCGTGTGTGTGTGTGTGTGTGTGTGTGTGTGTGTGTGTGTGTGTGTGTGTGTGTGTGTGTGTGTGTGTGTGTGTGTGTGTTCTATTGTGCGGTTGTTGTTTTATTACAGATTTTCAATTGTATGTTTGTTCTTTTGTTACAGGTCTTGTAATGTGCGTTTGTTATTTTATTACAGCTTTTGCATTACGTTTCCTACTTATTATCGGTCTTTTAGTGTATAGTTGTTATTTTATTGCAGGTCGTCTGTTGCGTGTTTGTCATTTTAATACAGGTCCAGTATTGTGTTTCTTATTGTATTGCAGGTCTTCTGTATTGTGTTTCTTACTTTATCACAGGTCTTCTGTTGTGTGTTTGTTATTTTAATACAGGGCCTGTATTGTGTTTCTTATTTTATTGCAGGTCTTCTATATTGTGTTTCTTACTTTATCGCAGGTCTTCTGTTGTGTGTTTATTATTTTAATACAAGTCTTTTATTGTGAATTTATTATTTTATTACAGGTTTTCTGCTATGTGCTTGCTATCTTATTACAGGTCTTCTATTGTGTGTTTGTTATTTCATTGCAGGTCTTCTATTGTGTGGGTTGACTGGGCGCTAAACACCAGTTTCTTTCCTTCATTCTCTAACGTGTTTGCTATTTTGTTACAGGTTTTCTTTTGTGCGCTTGTTATTTTATTAGAGGTCTTGTGTTATATTGTGATTTCATTACAGGTCTTATTTTATTACAGGTCTTCTATACACAGACTGATGTAGACTGGACACGCCGAGTCAGACGACGATTTCCCTCTGTGGAGAAAATTTAAATTAGTTTGACCATTATTTTTTTAAATACATTTTCTTGTTGCTATCAGGAGAGTAGTCTACAGAATATTTTAAAAAATAGGCCGTATTAAAGGAAACGTCCAAGGTTTTTAAGTAAGCAAAATGACCATCGAAATGTTTGACAAATGAGTCACTAGTTTGAGATTTAATGAAATATAAAAATGAACAAAAAAAATTATGTTGGTTTTTAATCGATGTTATTTTCTGTAGGCTGGCCGAGACTGCTGTCTCGGGTTCTCCATCAGTCACGTGACTTTCTCGGAAGTGACGTCAGTCTGGGGAGTCAGTGCGGTTGCCATCTTAGATTGTTCATTGAATGTGTATGCGTGTGGTCGACAAAAAGCTCTACCATGCCGGCCTACTGTATTGCAGCAAACTGTAGCAACTCACAAGCAACCCAAAGCATAACTATGCACGAATTCCCACTGAATCGACCCGCTGTGAGGCGAAAATGGGTCAAATTTGTACAATTCAAACGAGCTGACTTTTATGCTGCGCCTCAGTCACGCCCATTTGTGTAGCGAGCACTTCGCTGAGTGCGACTTCGTAAACTTTATGGCGGAATACCAAATGGGGTTTGCTTCACAGTGGAATTTGTAGAGCTGTCCACAGGGTAACCGACTTGCAAAAAAATCCAGTTCGAATCTCCAAGGATGAAGCTGACGAGCATCAAGCGCACAGGATGATACCAAAAACTGAGAGAGACACTGATACCCTGAAACAAGCGCTAACAAGGCAAAGGCAAAAAATCTAACACGAATGCCTACGGCAGAAAAGGCTATGAAAGAAAGAGACCGTACACAAATGCCTGTGGCAAAGAAAGAAAGAACAGATCACAAATGCCTGTGGCAAAGAAAGAAAGAGCAAACCACAGATGCTGGTGGCAAACGAAAAATGGCTTCCCTAATCAGTCAAGCAAACAGCTGACACCAAATGAAAGAAACAAGACAGCTGAAACCACCTCAAAACCCCAAACGGTTGCCTACCTGCAAGCATAAGGTGGAAAAAACACCCAAAACAAACAAACAAACAAACAAAACCACCAAATCACAACAGTCTAATAGACTACTGTCTGCAACAAAGGAGTGGACGACTACAGTCATAAGAGCACAGAGCAAAAATAACTGCCAACGACAAACAGATGGAAAGCCAAACTTTCCATAGCTAACTCTAAACTAACCCCTCACTAACCCGGCTTCCATCTAGAAAAACAAAGGCTACAGACTGATAAAGCAAAACGCTAATCAGGACTACCGATGACAAAGCATCGGGATGTAAACAAATGCAGACAAGAGAAATACAAAATGGCTGCCCTAATCAGGCAAGCTAACAAGCGGGTACAAATGGCCAATAAACCAAAGATAAAAAAGAAAGAACGCATGGTGAAAAAGAAGGGTAAAAGAGAGAGAAAACAACAACAGCAACACTTTCTGAAAAGAAAGAGGAGGCATGTAATGTCAGCGAACAATGGGACAAAGGCTGGATACACGTAATCCGTGTACACGATACAACCCACTTAGCAGTGACAACACGGCAGGGCAACAGACGCCCACGAACTACCCCACACAAAGAAAGAATGAGAGGTCTCGTTAAACATCGAAACTACCCCCTCACTCGTACATCGTAAATGAACGATATAACTCGAGAAACAAAAGGGCAAGCCAAGAGAAAAAACAGTGAATGGCAAGAACCGGTAACTAGCCCAACTCCAAAACCTAACCAAGGGGGGCCACGAAATCGCTAGTTTATTGAACTAGAACGAACAAAACTTGTTCATTTTTACATAGGATGAAACAAACAAGGATAAATTGGGAAAATAAAATAAAACATCCAATAAAAGGCAGGCTCCCTGATGAGGTCTAGCCTGTTGTGAAAGTTTGAGTAAACAGAACGAAAAAGACTGAAACGCCACGCACCTAACAAGGTTCGAGAAAGATGAAATAACAAGGAGGAAATAAACAAAGGCCCAACTACTGACAATGGCGTCGGAGCTTCATCCTTGGAGATTCGAACTGGAATTTTTCCAAGTCGGTTACCCTGTGGCTACTAGCCATTTTCAGCGACTCCCCAGAGTGACGTAGTGCGCATATGTGCACATGATTTTCAGCGTCATGTCGACGCTTTCGGTACGACAGAAAATGCCTATTTTAGTGCATTTATAACCCTCAGATCACAATTTCACCTACATCATTGTTCTCAGCGAACTTTAACGGAAATCGTGTCAAAAATCACCCCCAACCTTGGACTTGTCCTTTAAGATGCACAATTTAGTGAAGCTCTGGGCAGTTGTGGGCAATATTACCTCCAAGAGCTAGCTGCTTTTTTCCATTTCAGAGCTTAGAATATTTTTGGACCTCGAGGAACATTGAATATTTTGGGCCTCGAAAAACAGAATATTTTTCGAGATCTTAGAACTTGGAACACTTTCAGATTTTTAAAACTCTATTTTTCCGCAGTTCGGAGCTTAGAATGTTTTTGGACCTCTCAAGATCTCAGGACTTGGAATGTTTTCGTACAAGGGTGCTAGACCTTGAACCGTAGCCCGACTTATTACCAGCGTAGGTCGAGTTAATACCAAACAGATTAAACATAGATGATTATTTTAGACGCTGTAGTTGTACATTAGTGGCAACTTTGGTTTGTTTGTTTTTGCACACGTTTGTGTTGTCGCCCAGATAGCCCTAACTGTAACTAATCAGATACATTTTCAGGAAAAGAACCTGTGCATGTGTGTGCTGTTTCATGCAAAGAATCCTGTGACGTTATACTCGAATACAGATAAGAAACTAATTCGCATTCGTTTGTTTGAGCCATACCTGTGTTGTACGTCTTGTGGTTGCATGCTTGTTTGTTTGCCACCGTGACAGATACACTTGCAGACACTCATGAATATATTTTTCTATCTACAGTCACAAATTCGCGAAGCTAACGCTCGGCTTTACACCTCCAAGTCAGAAACCGTTGTCTCTGAAGCACAAATACGAAATGTTGCCTGTTAGTCACAATCGGTCTTTTGCCACCACAGTCAATATAGCCCAAACCGGTGTTACTTACTCAAAGGTATATTGCCTGAAACTAGACTATAAATGATGGTCGTTACTTTACATTGTGCACGAGAATAAATCGGATGTTATAAATGGAGCTATTCATTAAATTAGTGGGCTTTTTGGATCTAGATCTATTTTCAATCGAACCAATTTCCCATTAAAATTGGCATACTTGACCAACGTTAAATCAGTTCAGCAGTTCATCCACCTTCATCACACACCCTGCAGCGTGTGCTCATGTGTGTGCTCATGTGTGTGTGCTCATGTCACACTCCGAGCATCGCTTTCCCGGCATCTTCCTCCGAACCCTGCCAGATTTGGTTACGCCACTCAAGGGCACTCTTTATGTCCGCGCAGTTATCCACCGACGCGGTCAGCGCCCTCCGAAGGTTTTGGGTACTGATATGACTGTGGAAAGACGCTAGCACCCAAACTCCCACGCAAACATGAGACGCATCCACCCCGGGTAAAAAGAGAGAGAGAGAGAGAGAGAGAGAGAGAGAGAGAGAGAGAGAGAGAGAGAGAGAGAGAGAGAGAGAGGTTCCGTCTCGATTCAAATGATTGTGGTTTTATTTGTGCTGGTGTAAACGTTGCTGGCGGTTATAAAACCTTGTTTTATTTGAGTTGTTTGTAACAAACTTACTACTGTTTGAGCACCAACGAAAAACTGCTCGTTAGCTGACAGTTTTCAGGAACCTAAGACGTAACTAAATACGGTAGTGTTGAAGGAAGGATGTCGTAAACCAGTGCTTGGAGTTTGTTCTCATTGTGCGTGCGTGCGTGCGTGCGTGTGTGCGTGTATGTGTGCGTGCGTGCGTGCGTGCGTGCGTGCGTGCGTGTGTGTGTGTGTGTGTGTGTGTGTGTGTGTGTGTGTGTGTGTGTGTGTGTGTGTGTGTGTGTGTGCACGCGCGCGCGTGTGTGTTTGCATGATGAAATCTCGCATCTGTAGGCCTTTGTAAGCGCTCCGGGCCCTTATGAGATGAGGCGCCATGAATAATCCATTATTATATTATAGCCCAACTGTTATCAGAAATGGTACGCCTCTCGTTATGACCGCTACTTGAAAATCTGAAAAATCTCTTGTCATATAAAGATCCATACCTCGAATCTGACAAAGTCCTTGGCATATAAACAACTGTGCTATCTTGAGGTCTGACAAAGTTATTTTCATGTAAGGACATTGCTACAAATATGTCTGACTGTTTTCTCGCCAAGGAGTGAGGGTTTACATAGGAGAAGAGTTTCGAAAAGGTATTTGCTTGTGACAGAGTTTGATCGCCCTGAGATCCTATGCTGTTGACAGGGCGTTAAAATCGACTGTAACTTGACACGAACACTTCATGGAAGTCTGACAAAATTGTTGAATATAGAA
Source organism: Alviniconcha marisindica (assembly GCA_018857735.1). Classification (NCBI taxonomy): domain Eukaryota; kingdom Metazoa; phylum Mollusca; class Gastropoda; family Provannidae; genus Alviniconcha; species Alviniconcha marisindica. The sequence continues at coordinate 71,450 of JABMCL010000960.1, forward strand.
TACGCTCCGCTGGAAGTCTAACAGAGTTCTTGTGAAAGACAATGATACTTGGAGGATTCACAAAGTAATAGTCAACTAAAACGGTACATGAATGTCTGGCTATTGTTTTTATCACATAAATAAAATGCGAGACAGAGGTCTGACAAAGTTCTTGCCAGATTAAGACAATGCTCTGTCAAGACCAATGAAACAAGCGCAGGATATATTTTGAAATAAATGCGTCGTGACCAGTTGCGTCAACCAATAATCCGCGCTTTCTGAACACTTGCGTTTCGTTTTAGAATGTGATGTGTACTCCATACTTTTTAGACACTTGATGTGTAAAACAAATCTGAAACAAGGATGACTGCTAGTGTTCTAAAATAAGATCCAAACATGTAAAAGGTTAAAACAAACGTTTATTTAACATAACTAAACACGAAACGCTAATTTTCGAAGTAAGCCCCTTTTTCAGTCCAGTGACACTAAAACAGCACAAAGAAACATTATTATTATTATTGATCGCTTTTATATAGCGCTGTTCTCCGCGCTCGCATGTGATTCTACATGAGTGAATAGTTTTTTTATAGCGCGTTTTTGAATATCCACCGAAGTGGTGTACTTACAGCGCTGGCATGGCTGGTGCCACATGAAACTGCTGCCATCTCGGCGCGTTCTGTGTACACCATACAACCATGCACCATGTCACTTCATGCAAAGCCACATACGTAAGGTGTATGCGTGTTTAGCTGTAACCTGCCACCTGCACTTTTGGCAGAATGACCGGGGTCTTTTACGTGCTACTGCGGTAACACGGGGGTGGAACGGATACCGAAATAAGAGTCAACACAGAAAGTTGACCCTGGAGAAGAAAATTCTCCCGCCGCTCCTGCAGGGATTCGAACCCGCGACCTTTCGATCACGAGTCCGGCGCTCTAACCACTGAGCTATCCCCGCCCCCGCAACCAAAAGCACATAAGCAGCCTACGTGTAATTTTTCACTGTTTATCTGTTGTTTAAATGTTGCTTTGTAGTTTGAAAAATGGGCTTGCCCCGAAAATTGTCATAATAT
>JABMCL010000960.1:77500-97500 GCA_018857735.1 Alviniconcha marisindica
TCTTCCATTTCGCTATTTGTTAGCGTATTACCTGTTTGTTTGTCGTTTGAAAAAGGTGGTTGCACTAAATATTTGCATTGTTTTTTATGGTCTGATTAAAATCAGCATTTAAAAAAAAACAACACTTTTGTGTATTTTGATCTAATACGATGACAACTGTTTTTGCAGCAAATTTTCTGTGTGAGTCTGTGTGTAAATGTGCACAGCAAATTCAGTTAAGCGCATATATTAGAGTAGCCCGTGGTATCCACATTTACTTGATCTTGTCACAGAGTTTACTGCAAAAAGGTTTCGTTTTACAGCTTTCCTATGAAAACATTGTCTGTCTCATCCACCGCTGTTGTGTTCCACCACTGCAAGTGAAACATTTCGGCACACGAGATCTATTAATTAAAGGAGAGTGCAAAACATTTCATTTGGCAGGCTTCATTCAGTTCTTATAATACGTCAGCACTAAAAGTACCGCTTTTGGCTTTAAACTACGCAAACACATTCTTGTAAACACTGGACACCCACACACCACAACTGAATTCGGATAAGTAGCCTAAATTTATATTTTTCACCGTTAAACTTTTGTTTTGTCGCTTGAAAAAGGGGCTTACGCCGAAAACTCGCACGTTCTGTATTGTCACATTAAATAAGCGTTCTTTTTAACCTTTTATGTGCTGGGATCTGTAAACTGCGCAATCCCAGCCCCGCTTACCGCCCCCCCTTCCTTCTCCCCAAACAACAACAACAACAAAAAACAGCAACAACAAAAATCCCCAGAAGAGTGGCCTCCATACTTGCCTCACAGGCGAGGGTCTGGTGGATTCCGAACAAAAATCGGCAAAATAAATTCACTGGTGACGAGAAATATCAGCTGCCATCAAATGCAGCAAATTGCATTCATCTGAATGTCTGAATCAGACGCATTATTAGTGTGCATTCCACTAGTCAACATGAGGTCAAATGGAAAGCTTCTGAGGAGAGAGACGGGGATTACAGCCCACGCAGAACCCTCAGTTTTTAATCTCTTGCCCGTTTCGTTCTTTTTTCTGAGCGCCGGCAGGCAACTCTGTCTCAGTTGTTTTCAACAACAACAAAACAGACAAACAAACAACGAGAAAAACAAGAACAACAACAACAACAACAACAACAACAGCACCACCACCACCACCAACAACAAAAACCAGTTCCTGGCAGTTTGTATGTATGTTGGGCTCGTGTTCGAAACTGCTGTGGGGGTAAAGTTAGTAAAAAATATATTCCCTTTATTGAAATGGACACACAAATGACTTTTCGATTCAGCTGTGTAAACTGGATTGTCTATGTGTAACTAGACTGCATACGTATGATCTAAATATATATATGTGTAAACTCGACTGCAATAAAACATTTTTGCAAATGTTCTATACCAGATTATTTTAGCATTGCCACTGGCTAGCGTTTTAACCTAAATATTGCCTATATAAACGAAACGGAAGTAATACAATTATTTAGGTCACCCAGGCAAAGACAGGGTATTCCACGAGTACAGTCGAAACGTATGTATGCAACACCCCTGCCCCATTCCCCCGCAAAAGAACAAATAAAACAACGACCCCCCCCCCCCCCCCCCCCCACCCGATTTTTTTTTTTTAAAGACCCATTAAACAACAACGTGCAATTAAAAAACTCCACACCACCACCAGTAACAAAATTGCTACGGTAGGAGTATTACCATTTCGAGCAGGGTAACATAAAAAAAAGTCAGACTGGCAAAAACAACAACAAACGATGTCAAGAAAATGTGAGCGCATTCTTGTATAACGTCCTCTTTGGTAATAGCGTCCTGAAAGGTCTCGTTTAAAGAAAATTTTCTCTTGCCGAGATTCAACCTTTCCCTGTTACACAGTGTGATGGCGGTACATTTTCCGTGCAGAAACAGTCCCGTGGACGTACCAAGCTAATCCGAAATACTCATTTTGAATACTTAGTATACTTCACAAGTTCTTCCTTTGCCTAAGAACGTCATACGACCTCCTGTTTGAAATCCATTTCACCTGCGCCTGACAGATTTGCATTATTATTATTACTATAGTTCTTCACTGAATGCAGTGTGAGGAAATGTCAGTACCGAGCGATGTTTGCACCTGGTGTCTTGTTTTGTTTGTTTGAAATGTATGTTAATGTATTTTTTGTCATAAGATGTTTGTACAGCGCAGTGAGTTTAACTCTAATAAGCAGCGCTTTATAAGATTTTTCTTTCTTTCTTTTTTCTTCTTCTTCTTCTTCTTTATGATGATTTGAGATTGTATAATCTGAGTTACCAGCAATTTAGAAACATTCAGGAATATCCTAACCGAGATCGTAGTATTTCTAGTCAATCCTACTTTATTAGTGTAAATTCATGCAGGTTACACTAAGTCTTGAAACAACCGATCGCAAACAACAACCCCCCTCACACACACACACACACACACCACACACACACACACACACCACACACCACACACACACACACACACACACACAGAGCAAAAAGAAACACTGTCAAATAAAACAAACAAACAAACAACAACAAAAATGGTGGTGAAAACGTGTATGCACGAGACAAATCAAAACTATACTATAATTATCAGTAATTGATTGCACACGTCGATTCACATTTCAATGAATTTTGTTATTATTTCTTGTTTACGTTAAATATGATATAATGCACACATACACAACACAGAATCACTGAAGAAATCAAGTTCAAACACAAGACAACCAAATCACAGACAGAATAGTTCGGCTGGATGTACTCACAAGTTAGATTATGCTTACATTGTTTACATTTCATTTTGTCATGGAGCATTTGTTCAAATATAATATCATGGCGTTAAGGTTTAGTATCACAAATTTCACAATGATTGCAGTACTCAGTCACAATGACTGCCGTGTAAAGTCAAGATGATTCCTGGTTCAGTCACAAGGATTCCTGTGTTCATGCAGTCATTGACTGGCGACGAGCACACCAGAATGACCGATTCCTCGCACCATGGTGTGGAACATGGGAGACAGAAACGTGTCCGTGAATCCGTGAAGGAAAAGGGAGCAGTCTTTGTCCAGGAAAAATGGGTGCAATTGTATAAAACGTATACAATTTGCTGGACACATTTTTTCTGGACACAGGGGGAAATAACCGGAAAGTTGCAAGGATAAGAACAGGGAAGATTGGCACTATACTTGCACGTGCAGTGTGGGGGGTTACATCATCTTCAGAGATCAATGAGAACCAGCGTTTTTCTTTGCAGACAACTGAGAACGAGGCTAATTTTTCAACAAGCGTTTTGCGGAGGGGGGAAAACGTGCTACAAGACAGTAGCAATATCAGAGTAATAAAATATGAATGAAAATAGTCAAAATTATTTGCTGTTTCATTTCCTTGTTTTCAAATTTCCACCATCAATACTTGCTGTTTTACTTCTTGTTTTTCAGAATAAAGGTGGAAAAATACTACGAAATAAATCTGTGAACACTCTTAAATAGCATCCATCCAAGCTCTGCTCGCTCACAAGAGAGAGAGAGAGAGAGAAGAGAGAGAGAGAGAGAGAGAGAGAGAGAGAGAGAGAGAGAGAGAGAGAGAGAGAGAGAGAGAGAGAGAGAGAGAGAGAGAGAGAGAGCTTCGGGGAGCGGAACAGTATTAAATTAATAAGAACGCCAGCTCTTTTATATATCGTCTTTCCACGAGATCGACACTGTACCCCCTTGCCCTGTGAACTGGCGTGCAATTTTGGAGTGTTCACGCTATTTTAATGCCCAACTAGCCCAGTCATGGAGGTGACGATGTCTAATCCATTGACACAGCCTGACTACTTTGGGCTTATTGGGATGTTAGAGAAGAACAAGTTACCACAAGCGCATTATACCTTCTATTTTCACTTGCGTATCAATTTGCTGCAGAACTGCTATGACAGATTGTTTGCATAAAGCAATGGTCCATAGCCCACAGATCACTTGGTTCATTCCGAAAAGGGTTTTGCATGATAGGTTTGGGTATTGTGTCACCGTTGTAAGGTCACAGAGATGCTATCGTTATTCCCCCTCTCCTAGGGCCCAGTGTTTGATCACGAGGGTATTATTTTTTTTAGTCAGTATTCCTATATTTCCAATCAGTATCATCTGTTCGGCACACTTTACAGAATGTCTCGAAGGGTTTGATACAATATACATCGCTCTCAAAAGGACACTCATGAAGGAAGGCACTTGCCAAGTTGTATTTGAAAAGAAAACAATACACATCCAGTAAAGGAAAGAGAGAAAGAGGCTAATTCTTTGGCTCCCACCACTATTCAATGTCATAATGTTCATTAGTAGTATGTGTCTTTACAAATATTATTCTCAGTGTTATTATTACCATCATTATTTACATATGGCAAAAGTATTTGTTCTAGGCTTCCTATACTTATTTTTGCTTTATTTTCATGTACTTGTTATTCTTTTAGATCTGACTTCGAAAACTTCTTTCTTTTTTTAAATTAAAAATAAAAAAATAAAAAAATAAAGGGGAAAAGGGGGGGGGGGGGGGGGGAGGGGGGGGGGGGAGGGGGAGAAGAAGAAAAAAAATCTTAATACTGAGACAGATGTGTGTATTCACTGCATTCATTTCAAATCAGTGCAAAGCATCGCAGGAATGAAGCTTGCCGCCAGAGGTCACCGGTCAAAATGTCAGTTTTGACTGCTCTATATACAGTGACTATACAGACATTCAGCACCACAGCGCTGGGTATTTTACAATTTGGAATTCCACATGAATGGACCTTTACCTAACAGAGTCTTCTTGTTTGGTTTATTACGGTTGGACTTGACACCTCTGATATGTCAACTACAACAAAAATCTAAAACAAGGATGACTGCTAGCATTCTGAAACAAGATCCATGCACATAAAAGGTTAAAAATAACGCTTATTTAATACAACAACACCCCACAACCAAAAGCAGATAAGGAATCTACATTTAATTTTTAACAGTTTAAGTGTTATTTTGTCCCTTCAAAAAGGGGATTACCCCGAACATTCGCATGTTGTGTATTGTCATATTAAATAAGCGTTGTTTTTAACCGTTTATGTATTTGGATCTTGTTTTAGAATGCTAGCAGTCATCATTGTTTCAGATTTTTGGACATAATTTATCATCAGAGGTGATGGAATTCACCCAACGGCTGGAATCAAACCCCTTGCATCGGGGGTTAGTGAGAATTACGTTTCCGCGTCTGCCTGAGCCACTAGCCGCTTCCTTGTTTATGAAAAACCAGTACTGGCCAGACAAAACGTAGTCAACAATCTATCGAATTTGCCTTTTCTCCAGAACAGTCAACATGAGTCAGAGACTCGTAGTTTATTTGTAAACTATAAGTGTCATACTGATCTTTTCCAGTCTTACGGATCAGTTTCACCACTGTTCCGGCATCACGTGACATGCTTTTTGGTTCAATTATTTTCTTTTAGTACTATTATAAGCTATTTTTTTACTTCTTTGACAGTAAAAGAAAGAAAGAAAAAGAAAAATAAGGTATTTATTTTACCGCCCAGTCAACCACGGAAGTCATGTCAAGGCGAACAAAATAAATAACTGAAAAATGAAAGTAGAATAAAATACACTTGGCGAGCAAGGCAGTTGGATTCATGCTGCGAACTCTGCATATTCGGCAATGGTTTCCTCCGTTTCGCTACTAGGGATCATTCTAAAGGATTCCGCGGGCTGTTGGTGGCTGTTGGGATGTGCGTGACTACCGTTGCTGCTGCCACTGCTGCAGCGCCGGCTGCGGGGGGCGGGGAGAGGGAAGGAGGAGGAAGGGTGGAGAGAAGACTGGGAGCGGGGGATATAGATATTGTTGAACTTGTGCGAGTTGCTTCTGTTTGCCATGTTGACGTCATGATGCGAGGCCCGGAGTCATTCGGAGGTATTGGTGATGCCCGTGATCATTTCTTCGTCGTAGTCTCTCACCCCTTTGCACACCCGGCACTTGAGCAAGCGGCGGTAGGCGTAGTTGAAGTGGCGGTTAAAGAAGAAGTAGAGCACGGGGTTCATCATGGAGTTGATGTAGCCCAGCCACAAGGCCACCATCCAGGGAATGTACGGGATGCGGTAGCCCACGATCGGGTCGATGATGTTCATGATGAAGAACGGGAACCAGCACACGCTGAAGCAGCCCATGATGATGCCCAGAGTCTTGGCCGCCTTGGCTTCGTGGTGAAACTTCTTCCGTTTGTGGTGACTCATCATCTGGCTGTGGTTGCCCGCCGCCTCCAGGGCTCGAATCTGGTGCGCCTGCTTGTTGGCCGCCATGTAGATCTTGACGTTGCACACGCCCATGAAGACCACCGGGACGTAGAAGGCAATGAGAGAGCAGACGATGGCGAAAGGGATGTTGACGATGAACACACAGGCTTTAGCCTCAGGCGGGAAGGCGCATTGCAGGTACTCCTCAATGCCGTACTTGTTCCAGCCGTTCATGATGGGCAGGAAGGAGATGAAGACCGGGGTGACCCAGCAGAAGACCAGCATGCCCACGATCATCCGCACCGTCAGCCGCTCGTGCAGGAAGGGGCGGCAGATGGCCAGGTAGCGGTCGATGGCCAGGCTGGACAGGTGGAAGATGGACACGGTGCACATCATGACATCGAAGCTGGAGGCCAGGCGACACACCGTGTCCCCCAGCAACCACACCTTGTCGTTGAGCTGCTGGTAGATCCCGAACGGCATGACCAGTAGCGACACGCACATGTCGGCGATGGCCAGCGACACGATGAAGGCGTTGGTCTTAGTTCTCAGTTTGCGGTGGGTCAGCACGGCCAGGATCGTCACGAAGTTGCCGAACATGGTCAGGATGGGCACGAGCAGGAGGATGACGGAGATCCCGTACGTCGTCGCCTGGTCGTACAGCGGCGGCGGATCGGCCGTGTCCTTCAAGATCTCTTTGCAGCGGGACGACATCGTGTCGTTGATCCACGGCTGAGTGGACGAGTTGCCGTACCAGTCGTCCACCGTGAAGTTCAAGAGGGAGAACTCGCTGAGAGCGGAGTCCAGCGAGTCGTTTCCCTTGTCGTCCGTCCCGAGCAGATGGATGGCAGTGGCGAGGCCAGGGGTGGCAGAGCTGACCCCACCCGAACGCTCGTCCGACACTGAATCCATGGCTCGGACGCTGAGTTGTGGAACTTGTCCTCCTGTCAGCTCCTCTTCCTTGCCAACTCTTTCATGGTTCCAGTAACAGACAGCAGCTGTTTCTTCTTCTCGTTTCTTTCTTCTAGATACTTTTTCTTGCTTCTTTGAGGCAGGTGGAGTTAAGAAAACTCAGAACAAAGAATCACACTTCCGTTGGTCCTTGGTTGCTATATTTTCCATTTTCGCACATTCGTAGAGCTACCACAAACGCCGAAACAAAACACGAGCGCACTTCTGTCCAAGCCATGGACGAAGCTCCATACCTCATCGTGTCCACTTGTCACCATTCACAGCCGGTCCATGCTGAATTCTCGACCACAAGGGCACGGCGCCGTGTTTGAGGTCTGCAGTCCACACTTAAGGGTATGGGTGTTTCAGAAGTTGTGCTGTTGTGGCACAGGGCTGTTGGTAGATTAATGTCAAGCGGTCTTTGTCCGACTCTTGAAGTTCTGCCAGCAGCATTGTCTCGGCATACAGGGTCTGGAACACAAACAAGAACACAATAAGTCTAACTGGTTGAAGGCTATCATTTACAGTACACACACACACACACACACACACACACACACACACACACACACACACACACACACACACACACACACACACACACACACACACACACACACACACACACACACACACACACAGACACGCGCGCACTCACACTATCTATATGTTCGCGCGCGTGTGTGTGTGTGTGTGTGTGTGTGTGTGTGTGTGTGTGTGTGTGTGTGTGTGTGTGTCTGCGTGAGAGAGAGAGAGAGAGAGAGAGAGAGAGAGAGAGAGAGAGAGAGAGAGAGAGAGAGAGAGAGAGAGAGAGAAGAAGAGAGAGAGAGAAACCGTGCAACTTCTGTGCGGTTGTCACACGACTTTGTTGCTATGGAAGCGAATCAAGATGAACACAGTAAGAGAGAGAGAGAGAGAGAGAGAGAGAGAGAGAGAGAGAGAGAGAGAGAGAGAGAGAGAGAGAGAGAGGAGAGAGAGAGAGAGAGAGAGAGAGAATCCGTGCAACTTCCATGCGGTTGTCACACGACTTTGCTCTGTTGCTATGGAAGCGAATCAAGATGAACACGGTAATACTCGAGTCAAATAATGGGACCGTCCATGTTGGCAAATTCAGGTATAAATCTAGTTGAGTATACAACCCCACTGCATGAAGTCGCATAACTAACCGTACAAAGCAAACATGAGCAAAGCATATCATATGCTGGCACAGCATTTGCAACAGGAACACGAACACACAACTTCATGTGTTGCTTTATTTCTCTGCTCTTCTCTCGAACTATCTTTTCGAGTTAAGGACATCATTATTATAATCGATGATCATGATCAGTCACACGGTCGTTTTCTTCGTCTGTGTGGACATTTTTCACTGTAAAAAGAACTGGAAAGTTACTTCGCACTTGTGGGAACCGTTTAGTGGCATTTTGAGATCTTTGGCGGTTAGGCCACATTAAATTTAGACAATTGCAGCTACAAAGTTTTGCAGCTCCAATCGTGTATTTTATTAAAGGATTATTTATTTAGGGCTAACCATAACACAGTCTGTATCGTGAAGGTGCCACAAGAACAAAACGCTGGCGAAAACCCGAGCGTTTACCGAAAAATCTGCGTTTGAGCTGTAGATGTGCATGTTGCAGAGGGAAAACAAAATTGCAGCTGCAACTGACGGGTTGTGCCAGCGACTAAACATGATAGCCGTAAACCTTTGCCGGAACTCCTCCTGCCCCTCCTCCCTCCACCCCGCCCCCCTCCCCTCCCATCACCCTCGTACCCCCAAGATCCTCCCCCTATGATGGCGTGTCAGGAAACTGGAAGACTGACTGGCGCTACAACTGTTCACGCTGAAGTTAGCACCGACAGACACTGGGCAAAACACGCCCTTTGTGTTCTGTGGATGGAACTAATAGCGCACTACAGAGTGAAACAAAACCTGGCAGAATATCAACTTCCCGTAGTCGTGACGTTCCCCTTCCGTCTCTCCTATCACGTTGTGTGTATGTGTGTCTTCTCTCTTTCTTTCCTTGTGTGTGTCTCCCCGCTCAGCCCCCCCCCCCCCCACCACACACACACACACACACACGTGCGCCTACCCCGAGAGAGCGGAAAGCAATACAACCTTTATTTTTTATTAAATAAATTAGATGCAAACATCTGTGCCTGTTTTGTTGTTGTTGTTTTTTCTTCTCCTTTTCTCCCTCCTCTTCTTTCTTTTGAACAACAGTGCTTTGAGACACGGAGATGGATGTACACAAACGCATACAAACAGATAGACATACAGATAGTCAGGCATGCATACACGCACGATACACACACGCGCACACGCACGCACGCAATACGCACGCACGCACACACACACACACACACACACACACACACACACACACACGCGCGCCACACACACACACACACACACACACACACACACACACACACAAACACACGCACGCACGAAGAGTTAAAAGTCTGCAGCACGGCAAGGAACGAACGCGTCCAACCTTCTCCCGCTCCCTTCTCGATCCCAACCCCCTCCAGCCCCCTCCACTCCGCTGTCATTTTGCAACAGACGGCTCTGTCACCAATCTCTCAGGAGCTTCCTGGAAATCGATGAAGGCGCGACGGCCATCTCTGAAAACAGTGGCGTCCATGTCCAAGGTTATGTCCGACACTGGAAGTGGAAGCAACCATGCATGCATACGCACTGATGGTTTGTGCTGAGATGTGACAGCCATATACCACACATGCCACCATTCTCACATATTTAATGATTTGCCTTGGGGGTAGCTGACATGAAAATCAACCGAGTCTGAATTTAGGCATAATAGACGATCTTCGGAAATACAGAGGACTGCACTCGGTAAGAGCCTTCGGTCATGGACCTGTATATATAGGTCCATGCCTGCGGGTGTAGCGCAGAGTAGGCACGCTTTTGTTGGGGGTACAGTGAACACGTGGGGAAGATGACGGATACCCGTAAACAAAAGGCAGAAAAGGCATCAGAAATGCCGATCAAACACTCACTGTTCGTGGGGAACATGCAGATCGGATAGTAGGTTCCCCCAGCTGGTAGTCTAGTATAAATTATAATAGGTCCATGCCTGAAGATCTCAAAGTGTCGCAGATCGGCTCTTCTCCGCTGCAACCTCCATTCAGGGGACTTCACTCTCCCGGAGTAAGAAAACACTGTCAAATTACCTTCGCCTGTTATTTCCGGAAATCGTCTATTCGGCACGGTAGGTTTATCTCCGACATACTCACATAAAAAATAATGCGTGTAACAAGCAACAAACTAAAACAATAAACAACTATGGGCAGACTTATTTTTTTATACTGGTCTTTCTTTCCTCGTATGAAAAACATCAGAGTGAGTCGACAGCAGACCATTCACACGAAAGTAATACTTTTTTTCGAATCCAAAGTAACTGCTGTTTCGGAAAATTCAAGGTCAGACACACAGACATTCAGGTTCTTGTCAAACACATTTCTTGTCAGACGGCAAATGTTAGCGAAACATTCATGGATTCGTTAAAGATGCCATGGTGAGCGTTTATGACACATTTTCAGTACTAAAGATTTTTTAACCCCCCCGTCATTTAATCTTTTAAATACCGGGAGAAAAGAAAAGAAAGAGAAACAAAAAGCAGAGAGAGAGAGAGAGAGAGAGAGAGAGAGAGAGAGAGAGAGAGAGAGAGAGAGAGAGAGAGAGAGAGAGAGAGAAGAAGAAGAGTTGGAAAAGAATCAGACATAGCATCTAGCTTACAGATACTACAGCACACACAATACTTATCACAACACACACACACACACACACACACACACACACACACACATACACATACACACACACACACACACACACACACACACACACACACACACGCGCGCGCACAAATTAAACAATGGCGACTATTAGCGTTCTAAAAGAAGATCCCAACACATAAACGGTTAAAAATAACGCTTTTGAATATGACAGTACAAAACATGTGCGGTACGAAATTATTTAAAAAGAAAAATGAAACAAGGATGACTGCTAGCCTTCTGAAACAAGTTTACACATCTTGTACTGTCGCATTAAATTAGCGTTCTTTTTAACTGTTAATATATTTGGATCTATACTTATTACACAGTTGAACAAAATTAATGGTTTCTTTCTCTAGTCCCATGAACAGTTTATCATCAACTTACGCCACATCAATTCGTGTCTACGATAGCTAGCACAGTTAACCAGTGCTGACGAGCGTCATTGGATTATGCAGACTGGATACAGAATACAGAATTCTGAGACTACAGAATACCCCACACACAGTAGTAACAGATCATCTCAGTTCAGTGCAAGATGGTGTCTATATTTTCTGAAAAGCTCATAATTATTGTATGCGCTCCATCCCGTCAATCATAACTTCCCTCAGTGTTGCTTTTGAAACAGTTGAAACGTTGGTGTGACTCAAAAGAGAGAGAGAGAGAGAGAGAGAGAGAGAGAGAGAGAGAGAGAGAGAGAGAGAGAGAGAGAGAGAGAGAGAGAGAGAGAGAGAGAGAGAGAGAGAGAGAGAGAGAGAGGACCATCGTCGAAAGTCCCAGTCTTCAAAACCTACTGAATACGGCTTCAACAGGGGTGGAGCACGAGCTTGTTCCTAAAACTGCAAGACTTTAAAGACCAGTTTTTCTCCGCCTGGAATGCTATAGGCTTGAGCCATGTGCTCCACTGAGTTGCGGTCTTTGAAAGGAGAAAGCAGGGGCATTCGACACTTGCGTTTCAGCGCTTTTTTCTTTTTTTCTCCGTCTCCTTCCGTTTTTATTTGATTTCTTCTTCTTCTTCTCTTCTTGCGTAAGGGGGTGGGGTGGAAGCGTGGGGGAGGTGGCGGGGGGCTGGGGGGGGGGGGGGGGGGGCAGGATATCTGCATGGTATTTAACTCTTCTAATGCCATCGAGCACGCTTAGTCTCACACAATAGACTAATGCTCGAGCCAGAAGTCTGCTAGGGTCTTATCTTAGGTAATTCCCGCATTGTGGTACTACAGACACAGAAATTATGGTTTCCTGTGCCCAGAATCCAGAGCTATAATATGAACGACTCTCGTTTAAAAGCTCGGAGTAGATCAGGAGACAGATACAAGTTCTCTGCTAGCTGCTAGTCTAACTACCGGCACTCTGCTTGTCTGACTTCCGACTTCCCCGTTCGTCCCCTCCACCTCTGCCTCCTCTCCCCTGCCCCGCATTCCTCTTGCAATTCCGCATTCCTCTTGCATTCCTCTTGCAATTCCGCATTCCTCTTGCAACATTAGATCACATGTTGTGACATTAACAGCTAATCGAACTTTTACTTGTAACTGGATGATATACTGTATTTCACCGCGATGCGGCCTTCCGTGGTTGATGAATGTCAAATATCAAAGATCAGTCCTACAAGACTCCGTCGCCTCAGACCACACGGTATCTAGCTATAGTTCTCATGGGCCTGCAAAGCGGTAGACAGAACGTTCAAAACCGATTACTAACTAACTAGCAGCCCGTGCGAAACAACGTGAAACTGCAGCCACAGTCAGCGCCGCGTGCCTTATTTAGGCCTTATGCTGACCACTCGAACTGCCCGTCCCTAATAAGCCGTACGGTTTCTGTGGACGTTAAGCACCATGTTTACTTACTTACTTACTTACTCGAACTTCCCGTCACACTATGTCCAGCCCAGGCCAGCCACTATGTCCAGCCCAGTTCTTGGACTGTGGCGCCCTGTGAGCCGTACAGGGTCACCCTAGGCAGACTGTCCAGTGGTGCGCTTTCTAGACCATAGTCTAGCATATGACACAAGCAAAACTTGGCTCACCCCTATCTGATTGTTTTGCCAAGAGCTATTCTCCGATTAACCGCTCCGGATTAAACCACGCACGACAGCAGCAGGTCCGTAGGGAGGCCAGAAAGCACCGAGAGGTGGGCGTGTCTCTCTGTGGGCTGGCCTGGCTTAGTGGTAAAGCCATGGACATACGGGTAAGTCCATGGGCAAAGCGCTCGGCTGGACTCGGGTTCCAATCCGCATGGTGGTTTACAGACACTGCTGCGACTTTGTTGACCTCCCTCCCCTCCCCTGGTTCATGAACGCTAAAACTGCTTGTCAGCCAGAAGAAAGTCCAAGAAAAAGAGATCAGTGATGTACTAGACCTCGAATTAAGGTGCAAAATCAATCGTGAAATCCTGCAAGCACTATCATGTTACGACACAGTCACGTCTCTGCTATCTTCACTGGTAACGACAGTGGCCAAGATCTGAACGCAAAATTTCGATTCAGCGTTGAACACTTTCACTGATCATCTCCTATCTCAGTCTCTCTGACCGTATGCACCCCTTCCAGACATCTCCGTTCTTCTCCAGACACATGCACTCAGCGTTCCTTCCTCGAAATCTAACTCATTTAGTCAGAAATTTTGTTCCTGTATAGGACCAACTCAGCGGATCTAATTACCCCATAAAACCCATCACCGCGAATTTGCTTCTGCCTTGACAACTACTCTCAAAACCAGTCTCTCTAAGTGTACGTATTTTTGATTTCTTTCCCCGTACTTGCTGTAGTAAGAGATAAATAAGGTAGGTTTGTACGTATCATTGCTTGGTGTGTGTGTGTGTGTGTGTGTGTGTGTGTGTGTGTGTGTGTGTGTGTGTGTGTGTGTGTGTGTGTGTGTGTGTGTGTGTGTGTGTGTGTGTGTGTGTGTGTGTGTGTGTGTGTGTGTGTGTGTGTGTGTGTGTGTGTGTGTGTGGTGCGCGCGCGCGTGAGTATGTGTGTGTGTGTGTGTGTGTGTGTGTGTGTGTGTGTGTGTGTGTGTGTGTGTGTGTGTGTGTGTGTGTGTGTGTGTGTGTGTGTGTGTGCGCTGATCAAGCAACAACTGCTGATGTTGTTGATTGTGGATCTTAATAGTGTACTTAACCTCGATAAATGTCACAGCGGCAAATGTAGAACTAACTGAATTTGGCACCCGTATTTTGGTCTCTGCTGTGATGATGTCAATGTAAATCAAAGCAGAATAGTTGGAACAGGAAGTTTTTTCTTTTTGACCTTGACGAAAGGAGCGGAGGGGGGGGGGGGGGGGGGGAATCTCACAAAAAAGTGATCACTCAGTGTAACCTGGACGACTCCAAGATCTGATTTCCTTGAAAAAGTGTACCAAAGTTGTTGTTTTGTTTTTTGCTGATGTACATAGGGATTGCAAAGCTCGTCACGCTCAATGAAGTTGCTAAGTTAGTATTACAGGCTGTAGTTATTATTATAATTATGAACATTTGTCTAGTGCCTCATCTCGAGACGAGCCCAAAGCGCTTCAAAATGGCTACTGCGTAGCGCTATTCTCTACTTCCGAGCAGACCTACTGCGCTCGAGTCGTATGCAACTCTGAATGAGTGGCTTTTGAAAGCACAGGACAAGCTGTAATTATATAGTATACTTCTTTGTGTGTCAGTTGGCGTGAGGGCGAGTGTGTTCGAAAATAAGGTATCTTGCAATATACGGAAAGCTGATTCTTGAAATACTATACAGTTTACAGCAGTATAAAAAAATATTTTGTAATAAACGCTGCAGTTTTTTTTTAAAGTCAGTAAAGTCTAAGTCGCTGTGCATGTTCACGACACTTCATGTTTGAAAAGGAGTGGGGAAAACACGAACTGAAAGAAGCAGACACACAGAAATGGACTGCTGTCACACAAACCTATATTCTTGCCTACTTCAGAGTTTGAAGGGAGTGTTTTTTCAAACGGTAGCTGCAGTTATATGAATCAGAAAATGTGCATTATGAAAATACCTTGGGAATAGTACAAAACAAAAAACAAAAACAAAAGAAACAAAAAATAACCTACAACCACTCACGACAGATTCGATTTTTCCTGTTGTGAATAATTTTGCTTCTATTGTGGTGGGCTGCATTGTTAGGAGGCAAGTCAGTCCGCGCACTCTGCGTGAACTTGGATACGCGTACAAACAGAACATGCAGAACACGGCTTTGTGGGTTGTAGCCTCTGAGACAGTGGCGTAACTAGCTGTGGAAGAGACGGAAGAAGGGTAGGCCGGCGACTGACGCTTGGAGAGTGAACCGGTTTGGATTAGCGGTAAGGAGCTATAGGCTGGTAAGCAGAAGGACATCGGTTTGATT
This sequence comes from Alviniconcha marisindica, assembly GCA_018857735.1. Classification (NCBI taxonomy): domain Eukaryota; kingdom Metazoa; phylum Mollusca; class Gastropoda; family Provannidae; genus Alviniconcha; species Alviniconcha marisindica. The sequence continues at coordinate 92,803 of JABMCL010000960.1, forward strand.
CCGCTTCGACTCTTCTTTCTCTTCAAAGGGTGTGGTCTGTGGGCATTTCCTTGTGACTTTGTGCCTCACAATCAACGAAACATTAAAATGGCTCTCATCGCCGTCCGTCTTAATGCAGGGGTTATTCTGGTGGTGATTGTGTAGCATTAGGTTATCTATCTATCTGTCTCTCTTATTTATATAATATATATATATATCTATATATATATCTTATCTATATTATATATTACTTATTATATATATATATATATATATATATATATATAATATAATATGGTCTCCCTCTTTCCCCCACAAACTGGGACCTCTTCGGACATAACTCGGCGTTAAACTAGTTTCACCAACCAGTGTTTGGAGAGAGTCAATGCCACAGAGCGAGAGCACTCGCTCTCGAGAGCCAAGTTAAGCACAATCGGGCGTCACGGTCTCCAAATGAATCGGTGACCTTTACGTGCGAGGCTTTGCGCCCGCCCCGAGATTTATTCCAAGTTAAGTTCTGTGCAGACTCTACAAAAAGTCCGTCCGATGAGACCAATATTCCCTGTGTGCACACGTGTGTGAAAAAGATCACATACTCATGTTAAAGGTATTGTAGGCCATGTCAGAGTTCGGTGACATGAAGACACATAGACATATTTCTCGACCTCAAAATATTTTTAGATGGAGGTAGAGACCGATGGTAATTTCCATACCTCACAAATGTTTAAATATAAATAGAGATAGTTATAACTGTTTTTCTACCTCGCAATTCTTAACCTTTGGGCCTCATCATTCTTACTCTTCGGTCTAATGTCAGCAACTAAGGACCCCTGCTGCTAGACCTGATAATTCTTACGGAGAATTTGTTCCGTTTCAGTAATGACATAATGCCCGCCATCTGTCTCAGTCAGTACAGTTTCAATCTTCGATCGAATACACACTGGAACACAGTAGGTTGCTGCATGTTCAGATGGATCAAATGCAATGACTGCTGATATTTTATATGAAATTTATCGTTTGAAGTTGTGTGTGTGTGTGTGTGTGTGTGTGTGTGTGTGTTGTGTGTGTGTGTGTGTGTGTGTGTGTGTGTGTGCTTGTGTGCGTGCGTGCGTGCGCGCGCGCGCGTGTGTGTATGTGTGTGTGTGTGTGTGTGTGTGTGTGTGTGTGTGTGTGTGTGTGTGTGTGTGTGTGTGTGTGTGTGTGTGTGCGCGCGCTATTATCATTAATTCAATAGGATGTTCTGACTCATTTTTTTACGCCATCGTTCATTTGATGCACATGCATGAAATGAGGCAGTCAGTTGCCTGAGCTACCTCGTCGTTTTCTGTGTAATACACATTGTGACAATCAGTAGTTTCTTTGCATCATTATTCCCTTCTCTTTCATGTATAACCCCCCTCCCCGCCCTCCACTTGCATATCCGGAGCAGAAGACCGAAATAAAATCATGTTGCTAGGCCAAACCGGCTCAGTGTTGACAAATAGTCGATGTGAGGATTTATGTGAGCGCTGTAGAAGATTTTTTTGGTATAGATGTTGATGATAAGTTACAGTTGAGAAGGAAGAAACCGTTTTTCTGACATGACTTTGCATAATTATGTGTTCGATCTGGGCTTGCCATCGAAATTTGTTGTCGACAAATAGGCGATGTTCAATTACATTTTCAATAGTCTGACCATCCAATGACAGTCTCCTTGACAAGTCTGAAAGCTGGTGCTTTTATCATGTTGTAATTGCCATTGACTTTGTTTTTACAGAATTAATGATCAGCATGCCATTAGCGTTGCACCACAAAGTGTCATAGTCGGCAGAAGAAGAAGAAGAAGAAGAAGAAGAAGAAGAAGAAGAACCTGCACAGCAAAAAATTTCATCAGACAAATGGGACATCAGCAAGGTATTAGTCTGTGAAATGACTTCATTAAATCTCGGTGAACGAGGTGGTCCCAGATACCCTCCGAGTGAGTGCAAACGTCTCCAACGATGCCGTGTCAAGGAACGCTCTCCGTCCGAAACATTCAGTAGCTGGCGTGAGTTCCACCAGTGAACCGGTGGGCTTCGCTCGCCGCTTAATTTTCCGCGGCAATGTTTCTCCTCTCTCTTCCCCCGTACCGAATCTTTGTTGTTTTGTGGTTTAGCAAGCACGGGAGCTCAGCCCTTGATTGCGCCACAAAGTGTCATAGTCGGCTTACTTTGTCTGGGCTTGACTGGGGGCTGCAGGACTATTTGTGGTAAAAACGGTGTAGTCTTGCCGCCTAAGCGGATAAGGAACGACAGCCCTAATTGCAGCTAAAGGGGGCCCCAGCCACGAGGCCAGCCTCTCCAGGAACGGAAACGTGGACGAGAGGATAAACACGGCTATTAGCTTCGTGAGTCAGTGCATGCGACAGGGCAATGTCTCCACCCCTTGTCTTGGAGTGTAGGGACGTACTGCACGAGTGGCACGTTGATGGCGTGATCGATAGAATTAATATTTTCTCTTCGTGGCATCCAGCTGTACACCGCTTGTCAGACAATGGCCCGTGGCTCGGGCGGTGGATTTGCTAGCAGCCCCCTAATGCATTGCAGCCCATACAGATCCCCTGGTTATGCATATGCGCGGCCAGGTGATCTGTCGTCTATGGCAGCCCGTACCGACAAAACTGCGCATTTCATTGGTTTAGTGTTACGAATGGACAATAGAACTGCCGTACATATATGCGTGGGCACGATCCGTGTTGTACGTAATGAAGACTATGTGGCAGCAAAATATATACAGCAAATTGGCAAAAATACAGCACTCCATAACAGGACTTCCAAAATGGAATCGACTCTGATAAGGACGTTGGGGATGGGGTGGGGGGAGGGGGGGGGGGGGGCAGAGAACTTCCTGCAAAGGGCAAATTGGGTCTTTTTGCCGCTCTGATTAGGACAGCAAGCAGCAGCAGAGCCTCGCTGACCAGCCTACTTGTTAATTTCTTAAACTTGTTTACTGAGGGACCGTTTTTCCAGAACTGCTTATGTTTTTTCCCCCCGCTGTCAGAAGAGTTGCCTTTTGCAATTCCGGGTGGATTCCATGCCTTGCTCTTCTGGGGAGGATCCGTTTGACCTGATCGAAGCGAAAGGAGTTTGCTGAGTTTAACCAAATACACAACATTGTGAAGTATATCAATTTGCGCACTCCCCCCCCCCCCCCCCAACACACACACACACACACGCGCGCGTGCGCGCGCGCACGATAACGTAATGTGCTCGGCAGGCTCGTTTCTTCGACGAATGTTCAACGAACGTAATGTGCGTATATAACCACAGTCGTTCGTCTGACCAAAGGCAAATAAAAGATGTGATCTAAAGTGCATGTCTAGAACATCGTGATTCGCTTTGGCCTAGCTGTAAGACTGGTAAGCAGAAGGACCTCGGTTCGATTCCTGTTCGTCTCCCCTTTCTCCTCAAAAACTGCTTTTGACTTGTGGACATTGATTGGCTTTCACAGTTAATGAAACATTAAAACGACTCTCATCACTGCCCATCTTAATGCTGGAGTCATTCTGGGGGTGACAGTGTAGCATTAGGTACAGTCTCCCTCTGTCCCTACCTTCTGGGATCTCGGTGCCCGCCAGTACCTACTCGACGTTAAAGTTTAACCTTATGTCTAGAAGGTCACTGCTGCATTAGGTCTATTCGGCACACACACACAACAACACACACACACACACACACACACACACACACACACACACACACACACAGATATTTGATCAAGCGGAATTAGGACCCGTAGCCTTCATCAAATGCCGCAATAATCTCGGATAAGGCAAGATCGAAAAGTAGGCCGAACGGGACTAGGTCCAGTGGGACGCTCCTGCTCCTCCACACCACAGAGATACATAAACATATAGGTCCAGTCTACAACATAGACATACATAAACATATAGGTCCAGTCAACACCATGAGCATACATATACATACAGGTCCAGTCCACACCAAGGTTATACATATACATATAGGTGCACTCCACACTATGGACATACATATACATACAGGTCCAGTCCACACCATGGACATACATATACATTCAGGTCCAGTCCACACCATGGACATACATGTACATACAGGTCCAGTCCACACCATGGACATACATATACATACAGGTCCAGTCCACACCATGGACATACATATACATACAGGTCCAGTCCACACCATGGACATACATATACATACAGGTCAATTCAAGGCATGATTTATATGTTATATGAAACATGAATGAATGAGTGAAACTTTATGCAAGAAGCATAACAACTTCAACAAAAAACTTGCGTGTCCACGGCGCAAGATGCACACATGCACACAGTGCACACATCACTCAGTTATACATGTATTTATAAGCCACAGGATCATGTACATAAACAGACCCTTGTTGTATTCCAGATGTTTGTGTAGGTTCATTATACTTATCTTTTTTTAATTTCTGGTCAGAGAGAGAGAGAGAGAGAGAGAGAGAGAGAGAGAGAGGGGGGGGGGCTAAAGTTTCTTAGTTCTTGGATTTTAACGTCCGGTTAAGCCAATACGGTCACCTGAAGACGAGAGAGAGAGAGAGAGAGAGAGAGAGAGAGAGAGAGAGAGAGAGAGAGAGAGAGAGAGAGAGAGAGAGAGAGAGAGAGAGAGAGAGAGAGAGACGCTTCGTGATCGGAGACTAACAGTAGAGGTACTAGCCGAATAGCTCAAAGTTTAGAAAGCGCATTAA